>VXAX01000076.1:421440-435801 GCA_013399835.1 Leptocoma aspasia | reverse complement strand
ATATATATATGTATGTATGTATTCAGGAGGACTCTGCTATCAGAGTCGCTGGGATTATTTTCTTCACCAAGAGGTTTGATCTGAATAAGGCATTCACATTTTCCACTTGCAGGATAAATAGATAGCTGTTTTTTCATGGATGCTGATCGGCACAGTGACAGTGCTAGAACTGCTCCTTTTTTTTCTCTGTCAGGAATACGAGGCTTCATTTTATTTGGGTTTCAAAGTAGAATTTTCACTTGGAATGTGTGTAGTATCTTTTCGTGGCAGGGGCACCGTGTTCTTTTTTAGAAACATAGGATACAGTAAGTAAATTTTTGCGAGCAAACCCGGTGCTGTTGTTTCCCGGGATTTCCCTGCTGAGATACAGTAAGAGATGTTTTTATCCAGGATCCTACAGCATTTTTAAGATCTTAACGACAAGGGAGAAACTCATATGACCACAATTAGATCTCTCCTTTCTCATTCTCGTTATAAAACGTGCATTGCTCTTCAGTGGTGCATTTCTTTGATTAGATTTCTCCTCAGATCAATGTTGTTTCAGGTGAGCAAAATCCTGCAAATGCAGTCCAGTTTCAGCCAGCAGAACTATTTGAAGTAGGTTTATACATTTGCAATAGTTCTCCTGCTTTGAAGTTGTATTTGTGTGTTTGTGGGGGGTAGGGGGGAGTTTCAAAGAGCAGACGTGCCTGTTGTATATAGTTCTTAAAACTGACTTTCATTTTCAGGGATAATACTGAGGTTCTGTTTTGTATGGTGAAAAATACCTCAAAGTGACAGGAGACAGGCTGTGCAATAAGAAATTAATCTCTCATCAAGGCTGATAGCAAATCTCCTTAGTCCTTTTATTTAAAGGAGTTAATACATTATATATTACTTAATTTTCACTTTTATTTATTTTTAGTTGTACAAGTTCAAAGGTATCAGTTGCACTGCATTTTGTCTTGATGGCAGCAGAGATATTGAAGAGAAGTTTGCAACTTTTAGTTTCTTCAGATAGTTCACCTCCAAGGGAAGAAAAATGATAAGCCTTATGATTCTGGACATGCCTGCTTTTGTCATTGCTTAAAATTAAATACTGTGCACAACTGTAAATAATTACTGCCATGCACTGACTTTGAAAGCAGGTTTCGAGTTTGATTAATGAATAATGTAAAGGTTAGAGAGAACCAGCGAGTGAATCAGAAGTGAGGTCCTGCTGTTAGATGAAAATCTATCTAGAGAAATATACATGGCAATTTTGTCCTTTTCTATTATTAATTTTAAACCTTGTATTCCTAAGAAATATATTCCAGACCATTGTAATGAAACAAGGGAGTGTAATTGGATAAATGGGGCACTATTTATGTGTGATGATGGGCATCCCTGCTCTCCGATCGCACTTTTAGAGCCACTTTATTTCACATCAACACCGAAACGATGTCAAACGCATTTTGGTCTTTGCAGGGCCGAATCTTTTCTGAATCATCCTTGCTTTTTGAGAGCGTCATTTCCAAGTCGGTAGTTGTTGAGGCAGAGAGTTGCAGCTCTTTCCATCAGTGCCTGCTTTAGGATGGGACCTGTGCCCGCAGCCCGTCGGTGTTGGGGCTCTCACCCCCGCGCGGCGCAAAGGGCTTCACGAACGGGGCCTGATTCTTCCCCCGCTCAGGTGCAAATCAAACACCGCTTCCCTCGGAGCATCACTGAGCTCTGGCTGCTCCTGGGAGCAACAAGAGGCTCAGGCCCACAAAGTCCTTCATCCTTCAGCAAAACGCAGCCACTTCTGGGGCAAAAGTCTCCTAACGATGCCGTAACAAATGGTAATATATTAACAGGAGGGTGGAAAAAGGGTGGGAGCAAAGCAGAATTGCTATTCAGATTTTATTCCTAGGGGTATGAAATAGCTTTCAAACACAATTTCACTGGATTAAACTCTCCTTTCCCCTGCAGCTTGTTTAAATGTGCATATTTTATTTTGTGATCATGAATTGGTAGTTTGCTTTTTTAAAGCCTGCAAAGAGGAGTCTGGACTTAACACCTTTTGCGGGTGAAATTTTATATTTCTTCTTTTCTTTCTCTCTCAGCCCCAACAGACTAGCTAAGAACCAAAGCTGGGGAGAAGTACAGCAGAAGCAGGTCTCAGGCACATTTATTCTGTTTATTGGAGCTGTAGAATAGCACGGGTTTGTTTTTGGAAGAGTCCTCATAGAGCAGCAAGCAGAAGATGGTGAGCAGGGAGTTCTTTAAAGCTGCAGCTTGCACCTTAGTAGGAAAGGTTATTTAAACCAGAATCATATTTAGAAAGTGAAATTCTGCTTCTGCAGAGAGCAGAGTAAATGACCAGCAAGGCTTGCTCTGTGTATTTCTGTGGTGAAAGGCAGAGAGATGTCTCTATAAATGTAACCAGGAGTGCTGTGGCTGTTCCAGGATTGTTTGTATCCTTTAGAACAGGGGCAATGGCAGCAGATTCCAAGGAAGCAGTGCTGAATGAAACTGCAGAAATGGCAGCACTGTTTTGTTTCAACATCCTCCAGAAAAGCAACTGCACATCAAAACCACCTAAACAGTTCATGCCTCAGAACCCTTCACTTACAGTGCACATCACGATGCTGACAGATGACAAAAAGGCCAAGGTGCTCACAAACAAGAGGAGCCTTTAAATCCTGGTTAATTAAATATATTCCAAAATAGGTACTTTTGCAACTAAAGAGGCACCAAAATTAGTCTCCATCTGCGTTAAATTCTGCAGTCGGCTCCTAAGCCTGAAGCTGCTCAGAAATTTTTTTTCCTGTGTCAGAACTCAGGTCTGAACGGGACAGTTTGAAATCACGTTCATTTTCATGCCTGTTTCCCTGTTTCAATTTTCCTCTCATTTATCCAAGCCCAGTATATCCCCACTATCTGAAGAGCAGGCTGCACCCAGAGTTCAGCCCCTATGACTGGGAAACAAAAGACATTTCCATCAGAAAATGACACAATTTTACAGCACTTTTGAAAGCATGTCCATTGTCAGAAATTCTGGTGCATAAATGCTCTCCCTCTTCCGTGCTCTCTGAGAAGCCAATTTTCTCCAAACCGGCAGAATTTTGGAAATTTCCGCCCGGAGCTTTCTCCTGCTGATTTTTGCTCTCATTATCAGCACCCACCTCAAGGAGCTGTTTCCCCTAGCAGAGGGCCCTGGAGTCCATTGGTAGCATGGGGCCAGGGTGAGATTTCTGCAGTCATTTCCCTTCCCATCCCGACGAGGACATCACTCCCAGAGAGCAACTCCAGGCTCGCGGAGAAAAAAAAGCTGTCAGTTGCTGTGGCTGCAATTCCCAACTTAGCAGCAGCAGAGGGAATGGAACTGTACTCTATCAATTACAGTTGGAACCAGAGGCTAAACACTTATTGTGTTAAGCTATTGTGCAGATCTTAAGAGCTCAAATGTAAAAAAAATATCGTGTCAGCTGGTAGAGGGGAGAATAAGTCCCCTGGATGACGTATTATTAGCAAAGGCAAAGTAAAATTATTCAAATTCTGTTTAATGCCTCTTTGGTTGAGACGTGTGTGCCACATTCTGCCTTAAAAAGTGGGATCCTACAGACTTTGCTGCTAGAATAAGCCTTTGTTTTTCCCTCTTCTCTGCAAAATGAAAATATTTGTGAAGTTTTACCCTCCAAAGCGTGCTCACGCAAGCACAGAGACGTTTTCATTTCTCTCCCGGTCTGATGCAGGAACCAAGTGGAACCACATTACACTCCGAGCTGAAATCTTCCATTTCATTCATGCAAGAGCAGGGATTTTTCATTACCTATTTAATTACAATAATTTACATGAGAGTGGGCCCAGTTCAGCAGCTCTTACTCAGCACTTTGCTTCAGTGGGTGACTGGCCTGTGGAAGGACTGTCCGTGTAAGACTGGGCTGTTCAGCTACAAAATTCAATATATACATTCCTAGAGAAGCATTCTGCCTCTGAAGAAGGACCAGATCCTTCCATTAAGCTTTAAATCCAGGGACAGTTCTGCTTGGACCTTCTGTTCCTAAGGCTTGCAGGCTATTCTCTCCTGAAGGCTGGATGACTGAGATATTCTGCTTGCTTGGCCAGCTTCCCTCCCCAGTCACATTTCCATGCTCTGTGTTGGTTACTGAGCACTGGTTCTGGGTACCAGGAGGTGAGATGGGCTTTTAAAAAAAGCCTTTTTTAAGGCACGGTGTTCATGTTGTGCACAGGGGTGTCAGCTCTCGAGAAAATGCCTGGAAATGGGGTTGCAAATCCAAAGCCTGAAAGTTCCATGTGCTTTTAGGGGCTAAAAGCAGTTATTTCTCATTAAGGTGGCTTCTCACTTGAGGCTGTTGGCACAGAGTAATTTTTATCATGTTATAATAACGGCTTCTGCAACTCAGAAGTACCTTGACAGCAAACCGTGTATTTTTTAAGGTTTCAAGGAGAAAAGCATCACAGAAGCACAGTGTTTCCCATTAGATTTACACATCCCTCTTCAACTGTTGCTGGCTTTTCATCCATTACCTTGTGAGCTTTCTCAGGCAAAAAAAAAAAAAAGAAGTGGAAAAACTGGTCTTCTGATCTAAGTGTTGCATTAAGTGTTTCATTTAGAAAAATGAAGAGAATCTTTGTTTCCCTAAAAGAAATGTTTTCCCCCTTTGCCCTAGGAAAAAGGAAGGCACAACAATAGCTTCAAAATGACAGGATCTGATTGTGAAAAATACAGAGTTTCTAACGTGCAGCGCCTGATGGTCCCAATATCGGTAAAATTCCACAGTTAAATAGAACAAACAGTCCTAAATGTCTGAGAAACAGATCCTTTTCAGGCATGCACACATCCATACCTGCAAGGAGGGGAGAAAAGTGCCTGTCAGCGAGAGGGATGCACCTGGAGAGCTCGCTTGTTCAGAGCAGTTTTTGATTATTGCACCAATCTTTGCCCAAATGTTAGAACTGTGCTGTTAGGAGTGGTATCCCCTGAAAGTCCTTTGTTAGGGTTTATTTTCTTCAAGCCTCCAGCTCCTGGAGTCTGATGATGATTATGCAAGTGTCCAATGTGAATTTTAAAAGGAAATTTATTTCAAACTGCTTGCTCTGGGGAGGAACTTGAAAACAAGCAGGCTAGAAGTTCCTATGCAGAAGAAAAATGCCTTGATTCTCAAAGTGCCTGTTTTTAACTTCCCATCATTTTCAGCCAGTCCTATGATTTTTGAGGTTGTGCTTTGTGCTTTTTGTATAAACAAGGTTGGCAGTATTGCTTTTGCCTGATTTTGGTGATGAACTGGTGTGTGTGTGTCTGGGTGTATAATTACAGACATACACACACATAATATCAGTAAACAAAATACTGAACATAATGATGGAGTGGAGCTGCGTGAATTGGAGCTCTGGCTTTGTATTGCCATAAACAAAGCAGTTCTGAGAGCTCAGACCATCGGTTCTTGAGGAGTGACTTTCAATTGAAGTTTCCTGGAGATTGTTTTTAGTGGCAATTAAATCTAGAAAGTTAATAGGCAGCAACTGCTTTTTATAGGATAAATACTACCAGGAATGCACAGCCTACTTTCTTCCCAGATATAATCAGGCTGAACTTTATTGAAAAAAAATTTACAACTAGCAACATTAATGCTGTATTTTTATTGTATTAATGCAAATGAGATGCTGACTTCGTTCTTTCATCTCCATGGCTTGTATCTATTAGAGCTGTATCTTATTCATTTCTGTGTCTTTTCTCCCTGTGTTCTGTAAACTGCTTTCTTCTAATGATACTGAGGCTCATTAAAGTTACTCCCAATGCTAAAGAGACTCTGGGAAACATCCTGAGCTCTGGATGGCTGTGGAAAAGCACAACTACTGAGTATATGGGGAAAACGAATCCGGATCAAGCCTTGCATTCCTACTTTGGGAAACCTTTAAAACTGATGGGTCAAACAGGAAGAAAAAGCTCACAGGAAGGACTGTGTGCTGCAAAGAACAGGTCATTTAACTCACAGCTCTACCTGACAAAGATAAAAAGCAATAAAGTTTTAAGGAGCTCGCTGGCTCTTCCTGCATCTCTCTCAAAAGACTCATTTAATTGAAAAGCCTGTTGTGCTTGTTTTTATGCATGTAAAACAGAAAAGGGGCAATTTTGCACAGGGCCTGATATTCCAGCACAATATAATTGGAACTCTTCCTGCCTGCTTTTTAAGTCTCTCTGTTCATATAAAATTAAGACCCACTTATCTTAAATTGTAGTAAATCTCATCCAATATTGCTTTCATAACTTAAAAAAGGCTGTTACATATTCCCAGAGCAACTTTGCTGAAGTGATATTGGGTCTGTTTATGTGGAATCAGTGCAGAATTTCTATTGAAAAAAGGAGCAGCTTACAGCTCTTGTTTTTAATGAAAATAATTAAATTCTCTAGAATACCTTGATAGCTCAGATTTTTTTTTCCTAGTGAAACTCTGCTTAGAGGGGATCTGAATGAAAATCTGCACATTGGCGTGTGCAAACAACAACCTTATTTCTATCACTCACCCTGCACTTGGACAGAAGTAATTTCTGTTTTTCATAGGAAGACTTTGCTCTGAATTTTCCATATATAAATATTTTTTTGTGTGAATTGCACGGTGAATCACCAGCACGATTTATAAGGTCTGCAATTTTCTTTGTACGTATAGGAAGAACTCATTTGCTTCCCGCAGGGTGAGTGGACTTCACAGGAAAGCGCTGGGTCTTTTATGATTTTATATTTTGTATCGAAGAAACATAACCTTGTGCCAGCTGCTGTATTGGTCTACCAAAATCATCTTTTTATGTGTTTTTCAGCCATGTCATGACATACATAAGCACAGTACAAGTAGCATTAAATTAACATGTGAAAGGAGAAAGAAGCTAAGTAGTTATATTGATCATCTGTAGCATTAAATGCTAAAAAAATGAAAAGCTTTCCCGTGCTTTTGATTAGCTGCGTGGATCCCGCTCGTATTTGTGTCCTTTGTTAGGCAGTGGAGCAATATTTCTTCCCACTTAGCACCTTTCTTCCATGGATTTCTTGCTGATACTCCTCAGAATAACCCCGGTGATGTGGAATATTTCCCCTCAGTTGTACAGAAAGGCGAATTGAGCCCGGCAGGTTTTACCTGGTTTGCTCAAGGTCAAACAGCGTTTGCTCCCAATTCCCTGCTCGAGGTACTAGATCACATTTCTATCATCAGAGCATTTCCAGGAGGGAAAGCTGGGCTGGAAGCTCAAGGCATCCCCTGGCCTGTGCTGGGGGAGAGGAGGGAACAGCCCAGCTGGGACCCTGGGGAAGGTGGAAATGCAGTTTCATCCCTCCCGTGCAATTCCCTGTGGTGGTGGAAGAGGCACTTTGCTCATGGCCAGGAGTTCCCAAAAACGGGAGGACTCATGGTTTGAGCAAGCAGGCTCTTCTAGCAAGCCAAGGGAGCTTGACTAGGCAAGAGTTTTGGACAGAATAATCAAGTTTTTTGTATTCCAGTTTTTGGTCAGTGTTAAGTTTCAGGACCAGAAAATTTGGTTCCTGTTACTTTTCTTCCCATAAACTGTTCTGCATTTCTTTGACAGAGCTGGATATGACTGTCTATAAAGCATTGCCCTGAGAAATATGTAAAACCTGGTGTAATTGCAGCTAAACAGGCCATACACATTTTCCTCCACCCAGACTGCCAGAGGTGGTTGGAATTCTCTGGTGATAGAGCTTGAGGCTCAGCTTGCAGTGCTAAGGGGTTCTAAATGGGCAGCTAAGAGAGACCTGAATTTTCAAAAGCCTTTAGCACCAAATTCCCATGGACCTCCCTCAGTTCCCTCTGTTGTGTAAACTGGAATTGGGCCTTGAGCAAGGGCACTTTTATGTTGTTTCCCTAGACTGGAGATGTATGTATTGCCTATAGAAGAAATACGGTGCAGGTAATAGCCTCTGGATTCATTAAGGATTGTTTATGTTTATTTTCACACCATATTACCTCTCAGCAATGGCCGTTTCAGCCATTATATTGACAGGAACTCCGAATAAATCTTAGGTAATATAGGGCTGATCTGCCTTACCTGGGAGACCACCTGCTACCCTCCAGAGCAGAGGTGCTGAATCGCCAGGTAGGGCTTTCTTCTCCAGAGCTGGGGACTTGGGAATCTCTCCCATGGCTCCTTTTCATGTGGAAATTAATGCTTGCCTCTATTTCTGAATAGTAGGTTATTAGAGTTCGTATGCAAATTCCCAGGATGGGAATTTGTCTCTCGTTGATAATTGATATAATAATATATATTTTTAGTGGTCCAAAGTCCTTGAGCTCGAGCCTTGTATACGTAATTTATGTTTATTTCTTACTGTTATTAACTGTAATTTAGTTGTTGGCGCCTTTCATTGCCTTAGATTGAAGGGAGTGTCTCTCCCCATTGCCCCTCCATAAACAATGCCCTCTCAGGGTTCCTTCTCCTGTATTCTTGCCCAGACATTTCCTAGCCTGTCAAATACTGTCATTTTATTCCTTACAGATCATTCACAGTACGTCTCCTGTTGCACACACAAATAAGGAACAAATGCAATCAGGATGCATCATCGTTTAGCATAACAAATAAAAGCCGATCTGTGCAGATTTGCCTTAAAGTGTCTCTTAATATGTATTGTCAAAATGTCTGAAGATGTCTCTTACTCATAAGCGTTTAATTATTTGTGACAATTAAACTAATATTCAGAGCAGGAAAAAAAAATTTAGGGGATTAAATATTTTCTCTTGTCAAAAAGCTAACAAAATGTCACCTGGCAGCGCAAACTCTTTAAATTTTGTGTTTCAAGCAGATCTTAGAAAGGAAAAAGCACCAGAACAAAATTGTAGGGCCTGGATTTGGTGTGGAATTTGAGGAAACTGCATTTTTAAAACTAGACCAAAATTTAAAGGCACATCATTAAAGTATATATCAGTAATGAGCAGCTGAATACTTGATGATTAAAAAAGAGTTTCTATCAATTTTTAAGTCAGTGCTGAAATTTATGGCCAAGGGCTGCTCTGACTGAATCAGGGAGTCAGACCTGGGATTTTTAGCCTCGCCTGGTTATTGTTTTACTCGTGCATGAGAAAAAACAGCTCAAATATAACAGCACAAGTCATCAGCCTTTTCTGTGGTTGGAATTACAGGTGTATTTTTTTGTTTTGTTTTTTTTTTGTCTGCCGAACTCTTTCTCCATCTGGGTTGTTCAGACTGGAGAGGCAAGGTGCAGTGGATGGGGCAGGACAAGTAGCCAAGATTCATGCCCAGGATTCAGCATCTTCACCTGCCTGGCAGGCCTTAAATGTGGTAAAAGTTCAGATGTGTGATAATAAAAAGGGGACCAAAATAGGGAAAATCTTGAAAAGAACAGAAGACCAGCATGGAGCTTGAGAGCAGTGTTGTGTGGATGTGGGAGCACTGGATAGCCCAGGGCACGGCAGCAATAATGTCTGTATTGTGGCCTCAACAGTTCTTATAGTCCAGATTGTTTGGGGTTTCCTGCTGAGAAGTTCGATTTGTACTGGTTCTAATGTTTCCAGTTCTGAGCTGCTCGAAGCAACCATTTCCATTATTAAAATCTGTGTTTTCTTTCTTAAAACCTTCTTCCTGTAATTTAGGGTAGGATGTTATTTGGCAAAAAATTAGAAGACGTTCATCAGGGTTTATTTCAAAGCTGTGGGACCACTGAGCTTTCTGGCAGTGACGTGAACATTTTTCAGAGATATCTTCTGCTTTCCCTGAGAAAATCCACCCAAATTTGTCTGACTTATAAAGCCTAAAAGTTGCTGTTGCCAAAGAATTTTTAGAAGGTGACACAGCATTCTCCAACGTGCCATCCCCACCACACATGCTCTGTTCTTGGTTTCTCTTTTTCAATTACATTCCCTTAAAAAACGTTTGAGCTGGGATAAGTAGGACAATGGCTGCAGGGGCAGCAATGGGTCTGAGCAGAAGGAGAATGAAGAAAAGGTTTTGTTTGTGTTTATCTGGAGCCCAGGGAGGGAGGAAGCAGAGAAATTGAGGGAGCACAACATGGACAAGCAGGGGCAGAGAGCATAAAATTATTGAATATCCACAGAACACAGGGCTAAACTCGTATGCATGGCTTTATTGCCTGGTCAGTGTAGAGCACCACAGTGACCATGAGCTCGTGCCGGAGCGTGTCCGGCAGCTCCTGCCCGGGTTAGTCCTGGATGTGGCTCTACAGGTGTGACTTCCGGTTGGCTTTCCCAAAGCCTGTACTCATCCACACCTCACAGACAGAAGGGATGTGTGCAGGAAATCCATCCAGCCCAGTTGGGGAGCAAATCCTGCCGGGCCGTGCTGGGCCGGCAGCGCCAGGCCTGAGGGGCCGCCATGGCTCGCTGGGCCCGGTGCGCATGAGGCGGGACCTTCTTCTGTGGGGAAAAAGTCAAAAAATCCCCATAAAATTGGCCAGAGCTGTGCCTGCCATGTCAGTTGAATGGCAGAGGTGAGATCCCATCCACAGGCACAGTGCAGGCAGCTCAGGAAAAGTGCAAAACTCAACGGAAAGGAGGAAAATCCCGATTCCTGCTGCGGGAACCAGGAGAAGATGATGCTAGGCGTGTGCAGGGATGCCCTGGGATGGCAGAGCCAACAGGAGAGTGGAAGAGCTCAGGCAGCAGATGGAGAGGTTGGTGACCCCATACAGAATGTGTGACAATGATGTATTTGGTGTATTTGGTGTGTGTGGGACACGGGGGTTGGTCAGTGGCGGCGCCAGGCCTGGCATGGCCGGGTGGGTCAGGCTGAAGGGAGCGTGGGCACTTCGGGCAGTGAAGTAGCTGTGGTACAAAAGCACCTCAGAGACAACAAAAAGAATCCTGCCAGGAGTTTCAACCACAGATATCTGTTCAGATAAAAGGCTTGTTAGTTTGAGAGCTACTCTCTTGCCCCAACATACCCATGGTGGAGGGCTGGTCCCTGGGTCACTGTGTGGGTACCTGCCCTGGGCCCCTGGGGCTCTCACTTCAGTTTTATTCAGAGCCAGGAGTTTATTTTATTTTATTTTATTTTGTTTCATGTTGTTTGCTGCCCTGTGGGAGTTTTTTCCCATAAATTTGATCTTTCTATCTGAAAGTCAGCGACACAACTCGAATCAGGCTCAGCAGAGCAGGTTGCCTTCAGGTTATTGTACTGGTTTGTGTCACCTCCAGCATTTATGTATTAAATAGCTAAAGTCCTGAGAATGTTAATCTAGAAAACAGTCATCTCTGCATTACTCTTTTGCTGTTTTGGTGAACATATTAAAGACTTTACAAACTTGTGATTTGGGTTAAACAAATGTAAATCATGTGGAGAAAGAGTTGCGGGAAGGCAGAGGAATGTTATGATGCTATCAACATCTGGGTTTGCATTTGTTTCAGTTAGGGACATTTTACCTTAATCATTCCCAAACATGTCTGCTAAAATCCCTTCTTTCATTTTTTATCACCTATGAGGTACAGCCAGGCAGAGTTTCAGTTTGTGTTTGTGTGTTGGGGTAAAAGCGCTGAGATTTGTTGTTGCTGTGAGTATACGAACAGTCTCACTTTTATATTAGTCCTCCCTCTTTATAATTGTTTGGAAACACTTTGATTCAGTTAAAATGCACTATTTCCAATATACAAAGTATGAGCAGGGGAACAAGGGAGTGATTGCGAGTTTCTCCAAGGAAATAAGCATCTCTTAGCCATCATGCTGCAACTGGGAAAGGTCTAATACATGACATCTCTCTAATGTAACCTAATAATATTTTTTTTTAAACAGTGATGTAATGGGGAGAGTGACCTGGACTTTGTAAAAGTTCCCCTACTTACTTCAGATTCCCAAGGGCAATGTAACATTCTAGACAGTGTTTTATATGCCCTGATTAAAATGTAACATATTTTTGCATTTCCTGTGCAGTGACCTGTTAGTGCTCATAGACAGAACACTTAAAGAACAGTTACAAGGAGACATTTCCAAATGTGCCTAATATGGGCGAGATTTTATAACATTCTTATTTCATTTGAAATTGCAGCTACAGCAGGAACCATTCAGACGGCGCATTGATTTAACTTTTTAATCCACTGTTTTGCTACGTCAAGTAAAATAAATGTTTGTTTTTAGCTCCCTTTTTTTGCATTGCTAAAACTCCTAACTACTTGCTTTAAGCTTGGGATTCTAAAGGGAGCTACATTATCTGAGATTTAAAGCTTGCTTTTTGTAGCTGCTTTCTCACAACTCCCCCAAGGAAAAAAAAAAAATACAAAAGTACAACTTTAGCAAAAAGGGCTTTTATATCTCTATCAATTATAGAAACACCAGCTGCAGTAGATTACAAGTGTGTTTGGCTGATTGTGATGTTGTGTGGGGAAAAGTGTCACAAGGAGCTGGATGCTGTGTTCCCCTGCAGCCCCGGGATGTGGCTCAGCTCCCCAGGCTCAGCTCCCTGGCAGGGCTGGGGTGGGCAGCAGCAGCCTGCCCGGGCAGTGCCAGGCTGCCACAGGGATGGAGCACACGTCCTGGCACCGGGAGAAGGGATGGAATGTGGGCACAAGTGTGAGCACTGCGTGCATGTGCTGCTCTGAGAGCTGGGACAGAACCACACAGGGACAGACCTGGGCCAGCAGCCTCTGGGGACAGCTGCTCCACTCAATGTTCTTCTTCGTTTTTTACACCCAAGATATTTACTTTTACTTTCTTGATGAAGAAAGTGGGGGGAAAAGGCACCACAGAACAAAAGTTGTTTGACCAGCCCATAAAGGTAATGCAGCTGGAAGTCATGGATAAAAGAATTACGATATCAAGACAGCAATGCAAGATGGGCACTTTAGGATATTTGGTGCTGTTGAGCTCAGGAAAAAAATCATGTCTCAACGTGTGTGCAGGTCATTATCACTCCACTAAAACCTGGCTGCAAAGGTAGCAGCCCAAGGGCTCTCAGTTGATTGTGCCTTGGTTACTGTGTCATTTATCTTAGCGTGCTTTGGGTCACTCTGGGGGGACGTGGTTGGGCCTTGGTTTATTTTAACAAAGAGAATCTGACATAGAAAAGTTCCGTGTATACTTTACAGTGAAAATGCAATTTTCTATTTTCATTTAATCCCAGGAATGTTGGCATTTTCCAGGCTGTCAAACAAATGAGTGCACTGAAGGACAGTTAGATGTGTCTGTCTAGTTCATCTATCTAATCTACTTCATTTCTAATGTGCCCATCACCACAGTGTCTAGGCAGAAAGTATCTGCCTTGCTTTTGTTTTTTGTCTTTATTGGCTGTGGTAACCTAATTGAGTCCTAAGAGCTTTCAGATTCATCTGCAAAAATAATAACAAAAACATTATCAGAATAATGATTCATATTTGTACTCTTACTCAGAATTCCCCTTTCTCTTCTGAGTGTATTTGGTTAGTGGATTACTGTTGTTTTATCTAGAAGAGGTTATGCTTTAGAGGTGTATTAAATTGGAATTTTACTTGAGTCAGCAGTGAGTCAAAACTTCATTTGGCTACTAAAGTGAATTCACTCATGTCTTCTAACTTCCGTCTGCTTTTCTCTGCAGAAGTTGACTTCATTTACTCAGCCACCCAGTTTAGCATCTGCATCTGTTCTCTGACCCCTTGTCATATAAACCATAGGTAAAGGTAATAAAAAGCAATAGCAATCGTGGCTTCAAGAATGTTATCTTCCTTTGGAAGCCCTGGTTTCTGTTACATTTAACTACTTCTCTCTGTGCCAATTAGCTAAAAAGGCATGTAAGACTGAAGTGGGTGGTTTTTCAGGAGCTGAGGGGAGATAAAGTGCTGCTGCTGATGTGCTGGTCTGTGCACGTGGGTACCACGAGCTGCCTGGGCACATGGGGAGAAGGTGCTGCAAGGGCCACTGCTGTGCCAGCCCTGCAGCCACCATGTGTCACTCGCTGGTCACACTTCCTTTAGAAACGTGGCTGCAGGGGCATCAGCATGGCTGTGTGCCACCTTCTGCTTGTAAAAATGGGTCCCAAGGAGTGGTCAGGCCACAGCAGTCAATAAACTGGTGTTGGAGAGGCTGAATAACCAGCGTGGTGCTCACTGAGGGAAAGAGTTCACTGAAAACACTGCAAACTCTCAGCTCTAATTGAATTTGATCTCAGCTGTACAGTTACATACAGCCCCTTTTCTACTCCTCTCCTACTTCTGTGGAAAGTGTCTTTATAAAGCTGCCCCTCAAAGATAATTTCATTGAGAGCCAGACGTTTCATACGTGACAGTGATTTCTAATCCCATCTGGACTGGCAGATCACAGATTCCCAGCCCATGGCCTCAGCCTGTAACACGAGTTCACACAAACACAGTAAAACCATTGCTCTGGCACTTCAGTTTGTCCTGGAGTGATTGAGTAAGAGATGGATTGCTCTTTGTAAGATTTAATTTCATCTTC
>VXAX01000076.1:373940-416440 GCA_013399835.1 Leptocoma aspasia | reverse complement strand
TAGCCACAGCACTTTACATTTAAATAGGTCCCATTCGCAACACCTTGAAAATATGCCTCATGCTTATTTATACTGAATTCTTTTCCTTCCTCATCTGAAGAAAAGTTCATTTTATGGAGAGCAGATGTTTTTTAGCTTAATGCCTTTTTATTCACATGTTTTAGCTTTGTTCAATAATTCTTCAGTACACTTGGGAATTCCAGAGAGTGTAATTGTCCTGCAAATTCGCTCAGAGCCTGCGATGGCTCTGAGCTTGTCTGTCACTCAGCTGCTGGACACAGCAGTGGCCAAGTGTCTTTCTGCTGACCCTTTACTTACGTATTTCTAAAACAATACTCAGGCACCCTTGCTAAAGATTTATTTTACAGATTAGGGATATTCAGCCCCTGAATAAATGAGCAGGTCAGGGCAACACTAAACAGGCAAAGAGCTGGTCCAGAAGGTGAGGAGGGGAAATTTGCACTGGGGGAGACTGGTATGAAGGATTCTTTATTCCAAAAGCATCCTGAGATCTCCTGTACTCTTTGCTTTTTTCCCCTGGAACTATGAGTTTTGCTATTCTTTTGGAAAATGGGGTTTCATATTGAAACCATACAAAGTATGTCACAAAGCAATGCAAGGAAAGCCTTTTGTTGGAAAGAAATTTTAGGATTTAAGCTCCAAAACTTTGGAAAATATGAAAGAGGATGGGAGTTATTTGTTCTCTAGTGGTCCATCAACTGAATTTCTAAAGGGCTAATGTGGAAAAAGGTGTGATAAACCTGTGCATTTGTGTTCAGTGCTGCTCTGAAGGAGGAGAGGAACAGGCTGTAGTGTAGAAGTTCAAATGGAAAATTATTGCCTGTGCAAGAGGGGTCTGTAATTACCAGGAAAGTATGAAATCTTGTGAAAATAAATTGCAGTAGATACATACGTAGATCACAACATTTTTCTGCAGCGTCAGCCACTGAAGTTCACATCTCCCAGTTTCATTTTGAATTCGAAGTTTGAATCATTCCAAAACTGCAAGGCCAAACTCTTTTGAAATTTCCAAATTTCATCTGCTTTTGATACAAAACTCTCAACCATAAATTGACTTCACACTTCGTAATGAAACTCCAGACTCAGTGAATATTTGTGCTTTTTGTTTTATTGTAAAAGTTTGCCTTCCTGTATGAAAGTACTGCTTTTGCCCCTAAGGCTGAACTTGCATGAACCCAGTTTAACAAATTTGCTTTAAATAACATTTCAGTATTCTCTGAGCTGAGTGCTGCTACAAAGGAAATTCTGTGGTGAGTAGTAGGCTCTGAATGCCCTAAAAGAGAGGAATGCACATAAGCAGGCGGGCACAGACATCTTTGCTATTGTAGTTGGCATTTTCAGGGAGAATCTGAGCCCATGCATCTCTTTTCCACCAGAAAATTGCCTGTTTGGCAGTGGTTTGAATGGTAGAGCTCCACTGGAACATGAACATGAAACAAGCTGCCAGTCAACCACTTTTTAATGTCTCTGTCGCCCCAGTTCCCTTCATGTTAAAAATTTGTTTATTTTCCATTGAAACTGACCATCAGTTCCAATACTGCATCTTTGGAGTCGTTTCCCCAAATTGTTCTTTTGGGCAAGAAATCTAATAACAAATGTGGAAAATCAAGTGTGAACAGCCTCCTTCCCTAGGCTGTCTTATTGAAATAACATTTCATGCAAATAATCTCATTAGTGTAAAGATTTTGTTCCCTAGTTCCTACCGGTAACTGAAGTTCACATGATTGAGCTGTGAGCTGCTGTGGAAGACAGGGGGATTTGCAAGGATGGCCATCACAGGATCCTGCATTAAACAGGCAGAAAGCTGCAAACCCACAGCTTTGGGGACTGCCCCTTGCTCCCAGGGTGTGCCCTGGGTGGGGAATCACAGCCCTGCCTTGGGGCCAGCCTGCCATTTGGCAAACCTCTCACAAGGTGGGCAGGGGAAAAAAAAAAGGTGGATTTAATGATAAATAATAATGCGCTGTCTCCGACATTAAAGGACATCATTGGCTCTCTTCTCCATGGTGTAAATCAAGGTAATGTGTGAATCCTTTAAAAGTAACATGGAATTTAAAATGGAAAATATGAGAAGCAAGTAGAATTACTGCTAAAATCATCCGTTTATTATCTAGGTGTGCTTAATAGCCTGCTAGCTGATGAAAAATCATTTGCTAACCCCAAGGAATGGTTCATTTTCCAACTCAATCATTCAGCCATCCATTGGCCAGAGCTTTTAAAAAATATACCTTGTATTACTTCTTTTGTCAATGTCTGGAGATAATTTATAATAGCAATCACTTCCATTAACACACCTACTAAGCAGTTTCCTTAGAACAGGTAAGATTTGCAGTGGACTTGAGATGTTTTAATAGCAAACCAATTATCCACCAATGATTCCAATGGTTTAAAGTGGGTTTTGGTTGGAATTCATTGATACAGTAATTAATAGACTCAGTTGTTCCGTGGCAATCAAGATCCTGGCTATGGATTGGCAGGTTTGTGCGTGATGTACCTTAAGGTGGACTTACATTGCTCTGACAATGCACTCACAGCCCTGAATGGAACAGCAGAAAAGGGCTTTTAACATCATAAGACTGCTTCCCACTTGCCTCATTAATAGGAATTTGGTGTTTCTGCAATAGATTTTTTTCCCAGGCACTTGCAAACTCTTACCAGAACAGCCTCTTCCAGTTGTCCACACAGCACCTGAGCCCTGGAGCAGGCCCTGCTGCTGCCCCACACTCAGGGTGTCCTAACCCACTTACACGTCAGCCTCTCTCATGTCTTGTGGCAAGGTGTAACTGGCACTCTCCTGGAAAAAGAAACCCGGGGTTTATTTTCTCCCTGTACCTGGGGGGAGGTGTTTAGGGCAATGGGGTGACAATACACCTGGTTACAGCAAACCTGCTGCCAGGAGCGCTCCAGTGCCTGCCACCCTGGGCATGTGTCCTCTCCTCTTCCTCCTTGGCCACAACACCCACACTCCGTGCTCCCAGCAACCAGACAGGTTGGAGTTAGTGCAAAAGATCAATTCAGACCACCTCCCTGGTCTGGTTTACCATTTTGTCAGGTGAGCACCAGCACGAAGCAGAGGAAGGGACAGGAACATGTGTGGAGCAGATCAGAGGACGTGGAAAACTTCTTTTGGTGTCAATTAACCATTGGATTTGCTCAGCTGGGTACTAAACAAATGAACCCTCTGTAGCTTAGATTTAAAGAGGGGAGGCACTCCAAGAATGCCCTTAGCAAAGAAACTGCCTTTTATAGATGTAAGGGTGCCTACATGGTGCTTTTACAGGATATTACAGCTTGAAGGTTAACAAGATAGTTTTAAATTCTGAATATTTTCTTTTGTTCCTTTGATACCAGAAGTCTTGTTAGTGGGGGGAAAAAAAAAGAGACAAGAAAAATAGAAGCTAAACCTTGAGCATCTGAAATCAGCTCTAAGAAGGTATTTTTCTTACTCCTTTGGATAAGTTCACGTGTTTTATCACTTGAATCCAAGTCAAAGATGCTTTTGGAAATCTGTGGGATTTGTGGAGAGCAGGGAATGTGTGCTCTGGCTATTGATGCTGCTGTCCCACAGGTTTGCTGTGTGCTGTTGTTGTGCTTAGTTGGGAAAGCCCTACATCAAGTCATGTGTGCTCTGAGGGGTTCAAGGATCATAGAGGGGTTTTTTTTCAGTTTCTTGCACATGATTAGATTTTTTGTAATCTGCATTTTTAGCCACTTAGCAGTGATACATTATATTTAGAAAATGAGATGCTCTGAGTGTTAGCAAGATGTGACAGTGACAAATCTTATGAACACTAATACTGAAACCCATCGTAGTCCAAGTCCCACTTGCTGTCTTATACCTTAGTCTATGGTTTGGGAGGGGGAAGGTTCTGGTTATCAAGTTGTCACTGTTCAAATGCCAGCTTTTTGCTCAATTTAAAAACAATGTCCAATTGTGAAAGCTGTGTTTAGTGGTTATGATACCTTCAAAAATAAAGTACAAAGAAAAAGTCACTTCCCCAAAGGTCACAAATAAGTCACAGATTTGCAGTTTTGCAGTGTGTCCTACATACATTTTGTGCTTATGGAATCTGTACAAATGTACAGCCAACACCTAATCAGGGGAAAAATATATCCTGAGCTCCCTGAGTTGGTACCTGTAGTGTTAAGTGTCTGTCAGAGTTTCTATTGGGAGCACCCTTTCAGGGATTTATTACTCAGCTCTAATACCTGGCTCCAGGCTAAAAATTGGCATGCAAGAAAGCAGATTTGGTTTAAAGATACACTGAAGCTGCAGAAGTGGAGAAAGTAACTCTCGGGCTTCTCGGGTCTGTTTTCAACAGTGTGTCTGAGGGAGAGCCTGGGGATTTGGGGCTCTCTGCAATACCTGGGGGAAGAGCTCGGGATCGCAGCTCCTGGGATCCCTCCTGCTGCAGGAGATGCTGATTTCCAGCTCCAGCCCTGGGGCTGCCCTGTCCTGCTGGAGGATTTAGGGGCAAACCTCACCTTGCACATGCTTAGGAAGCACTGCTGTTGTTGCACAGTGGTTCATTTTGGGTTGGAAATCCCAGAGCCAGGGATGGTTCAACCTGACCCAGATCCAGGACCTATTTCTCTAATAATTGATACATTTCTCTGGGTTCTGAAATTTAAAAAAAAAAAAAACCCTAATATAATGTATAATAACATCTGCACTGGAGGTAAAATAAGATATGTTCTACAAAGCAGAAACTGTTTTCTGATGTCTTCTGGGATAGTACAGCCACTGCTTGTCCCTCATGCAAGAAGACTCAGGAGAAAAAAGCAGAGGCATTTGGTATCTGGTCATCTGAAACTGCATTTCCTCTTGTTCCTTCCTTTACACCGAGCTTTTAGCCTGACACTTTTTCTCTGCAGTTCCCCTCTAGTAAGTCCCTCACCACCCTTTTTCATTCCTATTTTATTCTGCCCAAAGTACAGTAAGATTTTTGGAGAGAGCAAAGTAAAAAATCTTTGCACTAAAGACTTTATAATCTTCAGGTTAAACCCTGTAGAGCTCCCACTCTGGCTGACATTTGAGATCACAATGAGTGTGCAGGAGCTCCTCGTTTCCAGTTCTTCAGTCAATATTCAGTGGGCTGAAGGCTCCTAAAAATATACATTAGTACGTTAGAGACTGGATTGTGCTGCCTAACGGATCTTCCATAAATTGTAAGAGCACTGCAAGCTTCATTTAAAGAAAAAACAACAAGAAACCAGGAAGCACCAAACGTTTCCATGTTCAAAGTCTGGGCTTTGCCGCTGCCAGCTGAACAAACGTGGAGTTAAAGCTGCGATGTCCTAGCCTACCTCTGTAACCCTCCCAGGCACGGGAGAACAGACTGGGAGCAGGGTGGGAGCACGTGAGCTCAGCATGCTCTGGGATTTAAGGAGGGATGGGGTTGCAAGACCTTTCACATTGTTCTGACCTCCCAGTTTTTGTGTGAGCTGTGCTTCCATGTGGTTCCCCCATGCTCTGGTGTGTGATAATCAGGGAACAGCCTGGTGGTGCAGTCAGTGCTCCAGTCTCTCATCGTGGGGGTGCTATCTGCAGGCGTTTAGAATTCACTCAGAGCTATTCCAACACATTCTAGACCAAACTCATTGATCTTTTGTTTGGAAAATAAAACAAAATTATGCATTTGTTTTGCGCTGTTTGTTTCATATTTTTTTAATAAAAACCAGAGTAAAATATGGTAAATTTGTATATTGTAACTGCTGGAAGGATTTTGGAGTACTGTGATATTTTGGTGTTAGTTGACATTACTGGAAAGAGGCAGCACAGACATATCAGCTTTGTTGAAGCTGGGATTTCTACCAACCAGGGCTTCTACCTTTTGTCTCCAGCAATCTCTCAAGGCTGTATTTCAGACTACACATTTTTCTAGGAGGAAACAAAGCAGATAGCATCCTTTAGCAGGCGTAAGTCCAACAAATGTCAAAATCTGAACAACATTTCTTTGTGTCTCTATTTAACATTAAAGCTGATGGCTTTTTGACAGGTTTATAGCTGACAACTTCCATAGCCAGTCATGCAGTTTGAGCTAATTTGATGAATCAACTTGATGTTCTATAGTCCCAGTTGGCTTCAATAGCGTATGTGCTCAATTTTCTGCTGGAGGTCAAAAATAAGCTTTGAAATTTGGCTAATCCCATCACATCCACAGAACATGTCTGGTGGAATAATCTTTGGACATGAAGCCTTGACTAATGCCAGAAATAGAAAGGAAAACTCAGTAATTTCATTAGAGCCATCAATCCTGAGTTGTGTAGGCACAGCAATCAGGGGTCTCATGTCCAGCAATTTACTTGGGAGCTTTCAAATGCTTTCATGGTCAGGGTAGGAGGAGGAACATTCCTCAAGCTTGGGTCTTGTTCTAGAGGAAAATGGGCCTTATTGTTAAAGTACATTTAGAACAAATGTTAACTGAATGAGAGAATGCCAGGATTTTCTAATTACATCTTTCCTGAAAAGATGGGCTCTACCATGGCAGTGGTAGATGTTAAAATGCCCTGGACTGGGTTGGGCTTAAGACTGGAATTTTTGTGGTAAAGTCATTACCAGGGATGAGATTTAAAGTGTCTCAGATAACCAAGCAGCAGTAAATGCACTGAAAACTTGAACACAAAATTTGACAGATTTCCCCAACCAAGGTGTTTGGTCCTTATCCATTTTTAACAGGTTTTAGGCATAGAAATTTCAGACTAACTTGATGCTTGCACTTTTGGGCATTAGCATTGCTCCAAAGTGGAAACTAAAAGCTTCAGCTTTCACAGTGGCTTGGCATTGAAAAGGCACACAAATAACTGATGCCATGTTCTGTCATGCTTTGCAAAACAACTCTGGTCCGGGAAGGTTCCACTGCCACTCTCCTTGGTTGCACAAAGTTCTCTTAAATACAAAGATTTTCTTAAATCCAATGACAATTTGTTGTCTTTTTCTGCCTGGAAGCCTCCTAGAAGTCATTCCCTCAATCTGAATTACCTGATGTGTGTTTTGGGACTTTGGGTCATGTAAAGGTTTTGTGTGCTCTCCAGAATTCAGCTGGCAGTGGCTGGAGCAGAGAGCAGGGCTGAGGATGGAGGCCTGCAGGGCTGCCCTGATGCAAGGACTCTGCCAGAGACACCCACTCTGCACCTCTCATTTTGGTTGAATGCGTCTTGTGATGAGAAGGAACAAAGTTTGGACACCCATTCCTGTCCCTCCCAGTCCTTCCCTGGGAGGCAGAACACATGAGGCTTTGTGAGGGGACTTTCTTGTGCAGAGAAAACTGCCCTTGTCCCCTGGATGCACGTACACACACACACACACGTGTTTGTGTGTATTTGTTTAATGCAGGAGCCCCTAGCAGAGGAAAAAGCCATTTTCCTGGCTGGAGAGCTGATCCCAGTCCTGCTCCTGCTCCGTGCCCTGTCTGCAGCAGCACATTCCCATCACTGAGCCCCTTCACCTCCCTCCTTCACTGCTGCCTGACACACACAGGATCCAGCTGAGATGAGTCATGGGCATGGAGCTGTGTTTATTAGCAGGATGAAGTGAATCACCAGATTGGATGCAAGAGAAGTCTCAAATACATCTATAGATACACTGCATATGTGAGTGTGTGTACGTGCTTTTGTATTCTATTTCCATGGATTAGAGCTGAACTATTACGGGCACTAAATTAGGCAGCAAACAGATCTAGGTTTGCCGGTCTGCCTCTTTTTTTTTTTTTTTTTTTTTTTTTTTTTTTTTTTTTTTCAGAGTAGTAATTTACATTACATCAAAGGAGTGGATTTTTAAGGAACACTTTTGATTCTTAACTTGAATTTGTAACAATTTAGATGATTTACAATGGGAGAGTCATTCGATAAGGAATGACACAGAGTCTGAGCATTTATATGAATACCAAACAATTGTAATGAAACCTGGAGATTGGACTTTTCCCTATCAACATTTCAGAACATTTAATTCCCTTTTTCAAACTGCCTTCTTCTTGGTGTACATAAATATGTAACATTAACCTGGGTTCACCTTTGCCTGGTAGTAACAAATTGTTCTCTGTGTATCCACAACTGATGTTCCTGCGGTCAGCCTGTTTGCCTGAAGTTTGCCAGTGTGCTATTTCCACTGGCTTTTTTCGATTTGGGCATTTAATGAGAAGGAAAGCTAAAATAGGCTGCACAACTAGATTTGTCTGGAGGAGCAGCAGCGTGGCTGACTGCAGAGCTGGGGCTGGACTGCGTCAGCATGGCTTTGTTGGGCCAGCTCAGCATCCTTTCCTTGCCTCCCCAGTCTGACCCTGCACTGATGGGCACGGGGCCAGCTGGTGGCAAACCGGGCCTGAGTTCTCCTCCTCGTTCTTTCACAATCAGCAGCTGTTTGTGTTATCAGTCAGGGAACTTCAGTCGCTGTCCTGGCTGGTCCTGGAGCCTTCAGGAATACTGGCACAAAAGCTTTCAAATGTGAAGAGAAACAAGGGGGTTGCTCTCAGTGATGTGTCCCTGCAAGCAGTAAATGATGTGTTTAGCAGTGCTTTAACACCTTATTTATGATAAGAGAAGGAAATTACATTCTAGCACAAAAATCCCCTGGACTTTAATTGGCCCAATCTCAAGGGGCTTTTGTGGTTTTGCCTTCATTTTAATTTAAACTTTTCTATGTATTAGTTTTTGGGAAGTTTGAGACCTGCTTACCAGGTAACCTGATCAACACTATGACTCACCCCACACTTCAACAAAAAGAAAACCAAAATGAGACAGGGAGGTGGGGAAGAGCTTTCAGTGTTAATATATTGATATTAGTTATGACATTTCTTTAGAGAAAACAGCTATTTGCTTTCTATGCATTACAGAAAAATCTGCATGTCTGCACGATCAGCTTGGTGTGTTTCTCCTGGTGTTTCTGGCCTTCCAGGGGCCTGAGGAGCTGAGAATGCTCTGGGATTTCCCTGTGCTGCTGGCTTGAGGGTCTGCTTGAGGGTCTTGAAGTTTGCTCTGGAGAGCTCAGGGGTGCCTGCATTGTGGAGGGCAGGGAGGCAGGGAAAGCAGAGAGGAGAAGGACACAGAGCTGGGAAGAGGAGGAGAGACAACTGTGTGTCCAAAGTCTACTACGGGGCTGGACATGTGATGAAAGGAGAAAGAAATTTGCTGTAGCAGAAGGTCCCTTCCTCGCCTGTGTTTTGATGTATCTACAGTGCTTTGTCTGCTTACATGTTCATAAAACATTATGCATTTGAAAATAGCAGCTTTCCCAGTGCCATATGCTGAGAAATCTTAAGTACAGTCTTAAAAATCACGAGTGGCTTAGGGACTTAATATTTTTTTTAATAACACATATCAGATTCTTACAGTTTGCTTTCTACTTTTAGAGCTGGTATGTTCTTGATTTCAGGCTTTTCCCTGTGACCATAAAAGCTGTATGTTTTCTTTTGGTTGTTTTTGTTTTAAATGAAATATGAGAGGCTTACAAAGCTACAGGACTGGAAGAAACAAGCTTTAAAGACAAGTACTAACTATCCTGAGACCAGCGATAAAAGAAGGAGAATTGGCTCCACTGAAGAATGGTCCTGATTTCACACCCAGCCCCATCCCAGTTCCACAGCTGATTTATGTGCAGCTCCCAGGGGTGCACACTGAGACCAGGAGAATTCCATGGGTAAATGGCCGAGCAGGAATACCTGGGGACAGTTATCCCTTTTCCCCAGGCACACTTGGGATGTGCATGTTTTGCATGGACAATGGCAAAGTCTATGTGTTTGCACATTTTTTCCCATAATAGTTGGCCAAATATTTGCTCTTAGCAGCTCCTGTTGCTATATTGTCAAATTCCTTGCTAGGCTGCTTTGACATTTGTATTCCATACATTTATGAAGAGATCCATAATGCAAATATTTTATGAACATATATACTACCCACACACCCTATTTTTCAGTTCTCAGTTGCAGGTGTTCAAAAAGAGAAGTCAGTGGTTATCCAGGAATTTGGGATAGACAGATCCTGTTCAATAATCTTCTGGTGAGTGCTCAGAAATAAAAGATTCAAGGATTATTGGGTTTTTATCCACTAATTCACTTCTACTACTCAGAAATGTAGGCAGGAATCTTTGGTGACCTAAATCTGCCCAGAATACAACCTAAAGATCTGGGTTTACAGCAGAGTTTTCTTCCCTGACTAACCTCAAACATCCCATACAGTTGCAACATAGGGACTCAAATCTATGATAAAACAAACATCATTTTTCTGTTTGCACCATCATATGAGTACGTTTTCCTTTTTTAAACCAAAAAGGAAAACAATTTATAAACCTTTCTGACTTAGGTAAGCTGAAGGTGTTATGGAGAACTGCATTCAGGCATTGAAGGACAAAAGTTGAGCTCAAGTCCTTGAAACCCCCATATGGTAATTCTTAAGTTTCCTTTTTGCATATGTAACTAACAGATGCTGCAGTGCCTTCAGATTCCTGCCATACCTTCCAAAATACGCACAATATATGCAGCCATTGGAGGTCTGGAGATTGTATCTGTCAGGGCTGGCTGCACGTGCAAGAAACATGATGGTAAAATATGTGGCAAGCATGGGAACTGCATGGACAAGGAGCTCTGTGCTTGAACCCTTCAGAGAGTCTGACAGTGGCCAGCTGAAGGGTGATGCACTCAGGAAACTCTGTCTTGCCCCCAGAAGATCAGGTGACACCAGTGTATCGTTTACCATTCTTTCTGCATTTTGTCTGAACTGCTTCTGATTGGATCTCGAAGTATCTCCTACAGTGCAAAGATAACAAAATGACCTTGAGGCCACAGAGCAGGTCAGGGTCTCCTTGGTGCATTTGGCCCAAGTGTGTTTTGGTATGGTGGCACTGATACCTTCTACACACAAAATATTCACAGATAAATAAGGGGAAAAAGAATATTTTTTGTTCCTTTCAGTGAGCTTGTGGTGGCAAGAAGGGAAATGGTGGCATTGTTTGAACCCTTGATCTTCCCAGGGATATCTAGTTTGACCACACAATATTACTTGGTTGCCAGTTTGATTAAGAATTTGTCCTGTGGCCCCACCCCAGCTGGGATCACAAATGTCTCTGTGGCAAATATGTGACAGTTGGTTGTGTGTCAAGGGAGTGCTTGAAGCGTTAACACCAGTCTTCTGTACTTGGTTGGCTTTAACTTTTTAAATCACAGAAAAGTTCTTATCCACATCCTATTGTTCCTCTGTGGATCTCTACCTGCTGTGTCTACCTTGCCATGCCAGAGGAGAGGCATTGTCTGCTCCCACAGCTCTGAGCTGCTTCACACTGAGCAGGAATTCACAGGCTTTCCAACTTTTGCAGAGTTTCTGAGGTGCAGAACTTGGTCTTTTTTCCCTCTCTCTCTCTCTTTCTGGCTCTCAGGGTGTGAGAGGCTGCAGAGCCTCTCCTCACACATCCTGAGCCCTGAACCCAGGTTTGGGTCCCTGGGACCAGACACTCGGAGTGGCTTCCTTGTGTCACATTTATCCATGACTGCTAGCAGGCCAGACAGATCCAATTTCTGAAGACTAAATTAAACTCAATTTTCTGAGTCAGAAAAACATGTTTGTTTCTTAGTTACTGTATGATGTGCTTCTCTGTTGACTTGAAATGTATTCTGTAATCCCATGCATATGTGATTTCTTTCTTGGTACTCCAGAGTGCACTCTATAGATAACACTTTCATGGTATTTTAAATTCCTATATCTTGACTGTTTTCAGAGAAATGAATATGATTTAACCTTCTTTAGAGCAAGGATAAACTTTGAAATGAAAACTAACATATGGTCTGCATGCTATTTTTGTAACTTTATTTTATAATTTCTGAGCTGATTTGGAGAGCTGATTATTATTTAACAAGTGAAGCAGGCTGTCAGAGCGACGGCTGCAGTGCTGCCGTGGATTAGCCCTCAGCTCTCCCAAATCCAGCTGGAGGGGAGCCCTGCAGGACAGGGGCTGGAGGTCCCTGCTGTGGCCACAGGCAGAGCTGCTTGGGGACAGCTCCCTGCCCGCCCCTGGAGTGGCTGGCTGCAGTCAGACCCTGTTAGTCTGTCACTTCTCCTCACACCCCATTCACTCACACGTTTTTTTGTTAAATATACTGCCTGTCACACTGCATTATATTTCTTCATGATCCACTGCATTTGCTGTGGGTTTCCTTGAGGAGATCCTCCACACTCCACCAAAGAAGACCTTTCCTCCTTCCCTCCCCTCTTCCCAGGCATGCCTTTTCTGCTTGTGCTCCGTCCCCCAGATGCCAAGTCTGGCATTGTCCAGGAGGTCCCCAAACCACAGCTGGCTTCCATGGGCTAAGGGACCCATGAAATCCACTCCTAAGTCATCCCGAGGCTATTCTGGTAGGAATTCAGCTGCCTTCCTGGGTTTCTGCTAAGTATAAAGAGCAAGAATCCAGAAATAAAAAGCCATAAAGGAGCCTTCCACCTTGGAGAAGGCAGTGGGTACTGTGCAGCCACTGGCCTGGCTAATCTGTCAGGGGAAGCGGGGCTGGATAAACGTGGATGTGCTGTCAAAACATGTGAGGAATCCATTTGCACATTACTATGGAAATTTTTTCTCAAACAAAAACTTCAAGTACAGATGTCTAAGTGTTGCAGGCCCTGCTATTTCATCTTTTGTGTGATGTTGTCTCAATTCCCAGTAGACTCCAAGACTACACCTCAACTTCACTGCTCCTGCATACAAATATTTGCCTGAAATATATAGTACATTGTAAGGTCACTTGCAAGTACGCCTGGAAAAATCAGACAGAAAAACTGAACAAGTTTTCACAATTGAAATTAAGTAGGTCAAGAATCCATCCAGCTTGTCTGGTAATGTGCTCCTCACGCTAATGAGATCTGGAGAGAAGAACCCCATGTGTGAGGTTGCCAAGGTGAGCAAACCTCCTCATTACAAACCCAGCAACAGCAGCAGCAGTGCCTGAGTTTTGTTTTATCTTTCCCCAACAAGGCACTCTAAAAATGCCTTACCCTGCCTACAAAACTTTCTGCAATAGGTAGAAGTATTAACTTCTGTAATTAACTTCTCTGATGATTACAGAATGTATTCCTTCATCTTAATGGGTGGGATGACCAGGCAAATAAACTTAGGTACTTACCTTTCGTTTGTATCTTCACATAGATAAGAAAGATGTATGAAGTGATTAGAGAATGCAGGATATGATGTTTATCCCATTGCTGATTATTCCATAGGTGAGTTAAGACCTCATTAAGACTTTGGTGTCAGGTCTAGTGCTGACTTGCATGTTGGATAAAATCATTTCCCATGGAATATAGGTTTTATGAATCATGAAGATATAAACCCCGCCATGAAATAGGTATTATAGAAAAACAGTAATACATAGTCATAAGGATATATAATTATATGTATGTGTGGGTATATATATAATGTTTAGTCTAGACATCAGTATAATTATGCACAATAAGATGTGACATCTGAGATTCATGTGTGTTATAAATCTTTTTGAAAAGGGAAATGGTTAAGTCTGGGAAAATATTAATTTTTCCCAGCATTGCTCTGCCTCAATGCCTTTTTATATCTGAGTTCTGAAAAGAAGACAAGGCAAATCATTTATTCTTGAGCCATTTTCTTTTAGTGTCCATCTTCTCATGTGGTCCAAAGGCCACCTGTTTCTCTCTAATGTGCAGATGAAGCCAACTCCTTTGTTGTCCCCCATCAGAAGGCAGAGAGCTTGAGGCTCAGGGCTGAAAGCCGTGGCTGCATGGTCTGCAAACAGAGCTGGCCACTACAGGCAGTATCTGTTTCCTAATGGAACTTGTTGGCTTGCTTGGAGAGGCAGGACAGGACATGACAAGAACAGAAACGTCAAAGGAGTTATCTTTCAAATATTCACATTTGGCTGGGAAATGAAGGGCCAGATTTCAAAACCTCACCAGCATCTTTATGCCTGTAATTTGCAGGAGAATGTGAGTGGAATTAATTGGGGGTGGAGTTTAAGCTATTTATTTGTCTTAAGAATTTAATTTTGGGGAAAGAAAACAGACATTTTAGTATTTAATATGTGCTCTCAATTCAGTTCCAAAACTGAACCTGCAGGGCTGCAAAAGCTGGGAAGGCCCAGATAAGGGCACCATGAAAACGTTGCTCCAAATAAAAGCGTTCAAGGTTAACAAATTGCAAGACATCTTGAACAATTTAGCCAGCAGATTGCCTGTTCACAACTGTATTTTCTGCTTTGCTGCATTTAACTTGCTTTGACTGGTGTTGAAGGTTCAAACCAGTTGGGGACCACACACAGCTTTATATAATTAAACATTAAACTGGTTAGTGGGGTTAAAACTGTTAAATATCCCAAACTTCCAGGGCATTCATTGAGCAGCGTGTTTATCTCATTTGGCATGTTATTTTAAATATACCTAAGGAAACAGCAAATGCAAAATGCCACGGGTGACAGAGGCACTGCAGAGAATGAGCAGAGGACACAAAGCTGGGGCACTGCAAGTTTGCATCTCTGCAAACAAGGCAGAGACTCACAGGCCACGACAACTCTCAATGCATTCAGCAAATTCTTCTGACAACAGTGCAGGAGGAGGCAAGTGCTTTGTTGTGCATCCTCCTAGAAATATTACAGACTGCAGAGCAAAGAAAACACACAGGGGCGGTCAATATTTTTCTTGAATTTACTCCGAGTGGTGGAAGCTCTGCCCAGAGTATTCCATTTATGTTCAGAGCTCTGCACTCTATCATTGTGCTGCTCTGTAAAGTAAATTTATTCCTGAAAAAGAATAAAAGGCTTTCCTTGTAGCATATAGTGATGCCAGGAAGGTCTGAGGGATTCACTGATCTTTTCTTTTTTTTTTTTTAATTTGATGTGCAACCCAGAAAATAAAATAATAATTTCCAAGCTTTATTACAATTTTAAAAGTTTGTTTTTTTAATTTATTGGAATTCAAAGTGCTCTTCACTTGCAGATGAAAAGTTTCATTTGAAAAATAGACAAAAACAGTTTTCACTTGATAGGACTTGAGGGCCTTTCAGTTGTTTTTCCCTTCATAAAAACGTTTACAAATCTCACCCCCTCATCTGTGAATAATTATGACCTTGAATATAATTTTTGGTCAGCAAGTTCTGTGCATGAAAAATTCCTTGTGGCCCAGCACCTGTAGAATGTGATTAAAGCTCTCCTCCGTGTTTGAGTGGAGTGGGAGGGTGGATTTATTTCTGGAATAATTCAGTGCTGCTGTGTGAGTGTGTCTGGAACATCCCAGAGAAGGGGCAGTCTCGGCTCCGAGTGCCCCAGCTCGGCTGGAGGCTCTGTGCCTGACCACTGACCACGGAGAGCCAAGGAAGTGCAGTCAGGCTCCTGCCCAGTCCTCACTGCAGCTCAGCTCTGTGCCTGGGAATGGGATGAGCCAAGGGAGAGCAGAAGCCAGTGAAAATAATCTGCCATTATTTTCATTATTTTCCTGGTGGTCTCCTGTCACTCTGTATATCATTCCATTAAACATCTTTGTCATGCAATGTAGAATTTGGCTCCAGCTGCCTGGGCTTGACTAAAGAGTAGAACCAGACCATAGACTCAGTTTGGATTTTCTGGTTGCACATTTCTGGCTTCTCCTGTGCTCTAACAAAAACATTTTATGTTGACTTTAAAAAAAAAAAACTACACACACATTTCAGGTGAGGTTTTCTTGCTGCCTTAAAAGTGGTTTGCTACCAAGTTATCCACTGCTGGCTGCTGTGCCTTTGTCTGGAAGGTTGTTAGGAAGCTACAACTTCCAACAAAGTATTGCCCAGAGAGGTCATTTCTCTCTCTCCTCTTTCCACACATCAACAGACAGGGCTAAATTTCACTGCTTGCCTTTCCATCCCTGCTTCCTTTGTACCAAAAAGGTGAAAAGTCTGTTATTACCCAGAGGCAAAAAGATCCTTTTCAGTGTGGGTGACATCTACCAGTCGATTATTAGGAATAAGAATGTTGGATAACACTACAGATGAAAAAATTGGATTAAAATAGCTGATATTTTGAAAACTCTGGTAATCAATCCCACAGACATGAAATTTAGAGTAGGAAAAAGTAATCTTTTCTAATGACCACTTGGTACATATTGTCAGGAGGGAGCCCTAAGCTGGGAGCACATACAATTTTTTCCCAGGAAAAGTGATATATACTTAGAGCACTAAGTGTGGCTACCAGTTTTAAACCTATTTGGCTCCATTCACGAGATCAGTGTGGTGGTTCAGCTCATTAGCATTTGAGCAAATTTGTTACACTTTTAAGGAGTGTTTTCAGAATGGCCTGACCCGTGGATGCAGTGAATTCCAGATGCTAATGGCACCATTTATCAAGGCAGAGCTTTTTAACATAATGCATAAACCTTTCCTACATGGGAGTTTTACTGTGCATTCAATTCCAGTGCAATTCGCTGCTGGGCAGGGAAAATGAAGAACTTAAGCAATGTAAACACATGAGGAAAAGGCTCTTAGATCTGTGTGGCTCCTGGAGATGAAATACTTATTTCCACAAAATTTGTCTTCCATTGTAACAGAGCAGGGTAACTGTGGGTGCTCTGGAATTAAATTATCTGTCTAAGGCTTTTTGTGTTTCTCCTCTCTGAAACATCTGAGCATCTTGTACCCTATCAAATCCTCTGAAAAATCAAAGGATCTTATTTGTGAGGTGAGCTTAAATTGCTTTTGTGAGGGACATGTTTCTGTTTGCTGTTTGTTGGGTTGTGCTGCACAACAAAGCTCCTGTTAACTAATATTTTAGTGTTATTTAGCCCATTTGCTCTCTGTGGCTTTCTGTTCAGATACCAGAATTCTTTGTGCTCTGTGATGTTTGGAATGGTATTAAAAATAAAAACCTTGACCATGCACAGGATTAAACCCCATTATTTTGAGATTGATTATGTTGAAGCCAATATTAAATGAGAAACAAAAATAAGGAAAGAGTCAAATGATGTAATGTAGTCCCTGTCTCCCAATTTACATTCCCATATTCTAATATTTCAAAATTTTCCAGTCTTCTTGACATTTGGAAGTGATCCCTGTGAAACCAGCTCACTGTCTGCCTCTCTGCTGAAGCAAACAGCAATGACCACATTGCTCCCATTCCCTGGACCCAAGACTTTTCATCTTTCCAGACTCTTGTATCTTGTCAGACTGAGCTGACACTTCAAAATGGAACAAATGCACTCAAAAAAAAAAAAAAAGTGTTGTACATTCCAGTTCTGGAAAGCAATTAAGTATACACTTAATTTTACCTTTATTCACTGTCTCAGTGGAGGGAGCAGCTCCATTCTGCAGTAACTCCCAGCCTGACCAGAGCACTGGAGCTGTTGCCCCAGTTGGTGTGAGATCATGGGATTCTTTTCCTTTTCTTTCCCTTTGTTGGCTTCAGGTTCCCACCTCCTGTTATTTACAAGGCAAAGATTTTGGGCCCTAATGCTACAAATGTTCCTGCATGTTTTAACTACAAGCATATGAGTACTCCCAAACTGAGGTCCTGGAACTCTTCACGTCTTAAGCACATCGTCTCTGATGCTGGAAATTCCTGTGCATATGCTTTTCCTTACCCCTTGGAGCAGTCTCATTAATTTCAGCAGGACCCACAGTAGTAAAGTTAAAACACATCCATAAGTATTTGCAGGTTCAGGCCCGTAGTGACATTTCTTGTCCTGCAATGTTATTTTATCCCTAAGTCTGTTCATTGTCAAAAAATGAATCTTTGAGTAATCAGGTCTCACAACTCCCCTCAAACCCCTTCCTGGAACTTATTTTGTGTTCTTTTCTCTGGCAAGGCCTGTGGACAGCAGCAGGGCTGTCCTAAATCAAACAACATTAAGAATCTGACATGAATTGACAAGAGCCAAGTATGGCTGAGCTGGAGTTTAAACCCAGCTGAAGTGAAGAGTTCTCTCTGCTGTAGTTCAGCTTTAGTCACACTCCTTGTAGTTGCTTTCTACTTAAACATTTTTTTTTTTCCAATGGTAGAAAATAAACTGGATGGGAATTATAAATGGGTGAGACTTGAATGCCAAAATGCTGGAATTTGTGCTCTTAAATGACCTGAAGAGACACCTCTATTGCACTTCTTAGTTCCTTGTGTTTTTCAGCATTTTACTCCAAATGGGTACTTGAGGTTTGAAGGGGACAATTAAGCATTTTCCCAGCTTTGGTACAAACCCCATCTGTGTTACTGACAGTTGTGCTGTGTAGATGTGAGGAGCAGAGAATTCCCAGTCCTGGCCTAACCACTGGGAATTCCTCTTCCAGCCCCTCATCAGGTCCCTCTGGGCAGTTACCTCTGCCCCAGGACATGCAGGACCAAGCTTGGTGAGGCAGCATGCCCCAGAGCCTGCAGGATTCCCTCTGCTTCCTTCCAGAGGCAGCTGGAGGCACGAGGGGCAGCAGAGCCCGATGTGCTGGGCTGAAAGGCAGGAAATCCTGGCTGCTATTCCTGGCTCCTGCTCTGCCTGGTGAGCTTTAGGCACGAGCTTGGCTTCTCCAGCAGTGTCTGTGATACCAGCAGTGCACCTGAACACCAACAGCACCTCATTCCTGCTGCACAAGTGCCTTTGTGGAGATCTATTCCCAGTGCATTCCTGGTGTAGGAAACAGGGAAAAAGCAGATGAAAAAAAACCAGTTGTAACTTCTGCTGTAAACACAGAGCTCGGATGTTTGAACAGCTTCCATCCATCACTCATGGAGCTCTCTTCTGGAGTTGTGTCCAGAACTGCAGGTGCAAAGAAAACATAATTTTTCTGCAAAAATTTGGAGTTGCCCATCGACACATCCAGCACCCTGACGTGGATGTGGAATTGTGGTGGCTGTGCATTCAAAGCCCTGCCTAACTGGCCTAAAAATCAAACTCTATCAACCCCAGAACTTCACAAGCCTCAGAGATAAACGAGTGACATGGATTTTATGTTCCTGTGTATTAGAAGTAGGAAGCATCAGTTGTTTTAAATGGAAACACAGCAAATTACTGTATCTGAAACTCTGTCACTTGCTCCAAGCAAAGCTCAAACAAATCCTGGCTTATCTGAATGATTTCAGATAAAATTTCTGATAGGATTAACTCTGGTCTTCTTTGTTCTCTAAACTTTAGAGCACTTAAGGAGAGCAGCTGGCAAAATGGACAGTGTTTGATGATAAAAAATGTAATAACAACTTTAGGAGAGGAAAGACAGATGCACATAAGGAAAGTTCCAATAAACTTGGAATTTTTGGAAATTTTATTAGTGAATATAAAGCCTTCTTGCCCATTTGTAGATAAGGACATTGGTGTTTTAAAGGAAGAGGGAAATATACTTATTATGCATGGAAAATAAGAAAAATCTTAAACTTTCTTTTTCTTTGTGTATGAGAAAACATGAATGCTCCTGTTTTCAGAAACAGAATTTTTAAAATTTTAGTAACATTTTTCCCTCACACATTAAGCTGGTTTTCATATTCCCTGACCAAAACATGTTTGCCCAAGTATTGCATTTCTGCAAGTTATTTACTAAGATTTCTTCAGTGTTTTAAAATATCCAGGCTGAGATTCCAACTTTGGCTTACATCAAATATTAATTCTTCCTATTTGCCATATTTTCAACTCCTAAAGGCAAGGGAGGAAGAAAAAGCAAACAGCAACCACAACAACAACAAAAAAAAAAAAAAAAAAAAAAAAAAAAAAAAAAAAAAAAAAAAAAAAAAAAAAAAAAGAAAAAAAAAAAGAAAAAGAAAAAAAAGAAAAAAGAAAGCAGTAAAATAATGTTTATTAAAATTTGTTTTCAGCTATAAATGAATGAAGCTTCATTAAATTCAGGGGAGCTAGACCCACTTACATTAGCAGAAAATAGGGTCCTTTTTCTCTTCTTTTCAATAATTTTTCCAATGCTATTTTTAGCAGTCCTAGGGGGAGGCGGAAAGTAGGGTGGAAAACAGTTACAGCCATTTTATCACATTTTACTCCTAACAATGCAGTCCAAATGAAAAGAAACCCTGATGCTGTGCAGAATAATCCATTAATCATCATCAGGCGTCATTCAGTGCAGGCTGTTCTTTCCACACCGTGGCAAACACCAGCAGAGCCCTCCCAGAGGCACCAGTTCCTTATCTAATCCCACCTGGGCTGGAGCCCAGCACGGCCTTGTGGTGCTTGTCAGCCCAGGGATGGGGCAAACCCACAGGAGGGGTTGCTCTGGAACCCTGAGAGATTTCGCAAAGGTTTCACTCCCCAAGGGCTGGGAATTAAAGGGGTTACAGGCCCGTCCACACAGAATATTTTTGCTCACTGACAAATTGGTTTTCCTTGAGAAAACATCACTGGAAAAAGAAAAAACCCAAACAAACCAAACCCTCTTTAAACTATTTTGCATGAGGAGTTAAGTAGTTAAACGTGGTACATTTTCCTCCTCTCTGGAGGATTTATTGTCCAGCTCCATGTGAGTGTGCAGCACCCAGCTCTCCTCCAGCCCTGCTCCCTTGGGAATGCCCACAGGCTGATCCTGCCAAGGCACACATTTTACATCTCCTGTGCTGAGCTCTTCAGGATTGTTCCACACCGTGGGACATCCTCCATGGCTTTCTGCACAGCTCAGGGCGGGGATGGTTTCACAGCCTTTCCTCTCCCTTCGTGGAGTGTCTGGAGGCTGCAGATCCATCTCCATATTTTCCTTCTCTGTTAGGCTTCTCCTGTAACTCAAGCCCAAGAGAGGAAACCAGTCCCAAATTATCCTAAATATACTGGTGCAATCAAGGCTGAAACTCAAAATGGAGGTTTTCTTTTGTACCCTGTGATCTCCAGCAACTCCCCTTCCCCCAGCTTTTTCATTTGCTCATAGCTCCCACCGCTAACAACACAAAATTATTGCAGCTGGGAGCCAGAGGTAGAAACATTAACAGAAGGATGGTCAAGAGATTGTCTAGAGATAATACAGAGAAGAATAAAATTAGGAGGCAGCTTTCAACTTGCTTGGATACTTGTGAAAATTTCAAGCAAAAGTTCTCGATGAAACTTTTCCCCTAATATTTCTTTCCCGTGTCCCTCCCATTCTCTCTTGTTCTTACAGAGTGTATATGAATATATTTCTACTCTAGCCTTGCATCTGTCTCATAAATACATTTCCTAAGTGTGTGCATACTTAGGTTTGAAAATCCTCTTTGTAGAGCCCAGTAGTGTTTGTACTGTTTCCAATCTCCTCCATCTCTGCAAGATAAGTAGGTGCTACACTTATGTCATTTATTGCTATTTGTTTCTTTATGTTGGTTCCTCTTAAAGTGCTCTTCTCGTATCGTAGCTCCAGGGCATCCTTGCATACAGTTATGATACATAAAAACTGAAAAGCACAATTTAAACTGCAGCACCTCATCTGCTCTCCCTGTTTGTCTGTATTTTTCCCTCTGCCAAACATCATACTCCTTTCATCCGACAATATAATATGATCCACCAGAAAGAAATGGAGCACAATGGAGGGTGACTCATTCTGGCGGAAAGGTTAGGGCTAGATCCTGCGTTCCCTCCTCCAAAAAGCTCCTATACACTTGGATTAAGAGCGTTTCCCAAGCTGGGAAGCTCAGACCTCAGTCCTATAAGGTATATGCTGGCATGGACAAGCATTTTTAGGTACAGGAGGCTTCAGTTTGAGAAGTCATTGCCATTTCCCTTTCCTTGTGCCAGTTCTTAAAGCTCTTCCTTATTATTTGTTCCAGGAGTGCCAAATTTATTCCCAGAAGAAAGACCCAGATTGTTTGACTAACCCTTATCTGTAAAACGGCCACCAGGAAATTTCAGGGGGATCTCAGCCTGTGCCTTACAAAGTCCAGCTCAGGGGACTGAGTGGGGTTTTGTGGCACACATGAAGGATTCCATGTGCAACTCAGCAAAACTCCCGAGGTCTCAGTGAAGGTTTTGGCTCAATCAGTCTGTAGCCCAACCAGGTTAATATTTGGGCATGCAGAGGTCTCAAAGCAAGCTGAAATTTCCAGGAGTCCCAACCAGGCATCCAAAGCAGCCAGCAGAGAGAGACCCAAGCCCTCTGGCCTGCTCAAGCACGTCTGGCTGGGGTTCCCATCCAGGTATCCCTGCTTGGAGCCAACCCACCCTATCCTGCCAGCAGCTTTGCTCTGCTCTGCAGCGTGGAACTGGATTTGAAGCCAGTTCTCCCACCTCCCAGGAGAGCAGAGTAACCACCAAACCTTTCTGCTTTGCATAGGGAGATATTAAAGAGGGGGTGAGAGCAGATAGACAGACAGATTAGGGCTGCTGCCTGGGCTGCTGCTCCACAGTGTGGGAGCGTCCCCTTCCAGTTTCTCTCCTAACGAATATTCAAATGTGGAGACAAAGTGGAACAGTTTCAGTGGGAAAGGCTGGAGGATACTCACCTTGGCAGGGAGGGAGGGCAGCATCTGGGGGCTTTGCTGTGAGAGGAGTTAAAATTCCCCAAATCCACGCTTGGAATCAGGCCATGGAGGGCTCTGAACTTGAGTCTCCCGCACTGAAAGCAAATACAACACACTAAGTGGGGAGCTCCTGCCAAAGGCAGAGGTGGTTGCAGCCCCGAATCCATAAGGTCCTCTCCAGCCGGCCCTGTGGAATGAGCCATGAACACCTTTCCTCAGAAGGACATTTGACACTCGCCTTGTGTGTCTTGTGGCAATACGGACCAAAACTGCAATAGGAGGGCAAGGCAGAAGAAGTCCTGGTGCTTAGCACAATTTATTGGTGGAAACTTTGACATCCAAGGCTCTCCCAGAACAGCTGAATGAGGGCTTTGAGTGTCTTATTTCAGAGTTAGTGACTCTGAGTGTGTCAGTCAGGTGAACATGTCACTTCATGACCTTAAGCTTTCCAGGTTTTACCTTGTTCAGTCTTTTTAAATTCTCCCTGAAGCTGTTCTTCAGTGATTTTTTGTTCCTTATGCTGCATCAGTCATACATCAGGTTGTGGCTACTCCCCTGTGGCTTGCAGAGAACAATAACATAGGGGAGAAAATATGCCCACTCATATATTTTGATTGTTTGACTTTCCCCTATATCTCCCTGGAATATACCTCTACCTGAGTGCTTATTTACATATTAATGTGCAAGTATTTTCAGACCCACGTATTTAGCAGAACTCAGAAACTGGGGAATAATCTGTAGATAGCACAAGTATATCATTTTGATTTACAGTCTAACATTTAAATGTTTTGAGGTCAGACCTCTGCGAGAAAATAATTCACAACTGGATCTACAGCCTCCACTGGCTGTACATTTATTGCCAACGAGCACAACACAGATTGTTTTTTACGTGCCTGCTTTTTATTGCCTTAGATGCTGTTGTAGGATAGTTCACATAAACATTTATATAGGGTTTAGAAAACAGTTGTTAGCGAGGAGGAAGCTCTTTCTGTTTACACAGCCTGGAACAAAGGCACCGCGCGCAGCTCCCTCTAACTGACATGTGGGCGGGTTTTTTTCAAGTCACTGACTGGAAGAAGTGAGTGTCTGAGATTTACTCCTGACAGGACTTAAATTACTGGTAGCCTGACACATTTGTGGACAATTACTAGACTCTGAGGTGTTTAAAGTAATGGGTACTGTTTGCTCGAGGGATGGGGAAGTTTCAAAACCATTAAAACAAAACAATTTTCCATTTGATTAGCAAAAAGCAAATGCATACATTTATTTTTCCGAAAAGGCACATGGATATTTGATTTCTTTAATTATTTTTCTCTCCACATGCACATGCTTAAATATTTCCTTTAATTTCCTAAGCAGTAAGTTACCATCTCTTGGTACAAGCCCACAGTCAGCTCTGAGCATGAGACCTATGAGCTTGCAGCCCCCAAAAGGTGAATTCACAGCAATGTCTCTGTCAGAAAAGGATCTCATTGTTTAGTTGTCTCAAATGATAATAACATCTACTTTTTTAGTTTTTAATTGGAAAGAAGAAAGGTAAAAAACTCTAACATTTACTGCTTTACTTATTTGACCACTAACCACTGCCAGTATTTATGGACAATAAAGTTTAATCCTCTCCTTAATCTACATTATCTTTATTAATTTATTTGTAACTCCTCAAGGTAAAAGTTCTAAATATTCCCACTTTTGCTTTCAGTGTTCATGTACAGTGACTCCTTCCATTCCTCCTTACAAAACCTGGGGCTGTGCAGCCCCCAAATTTCTGTTTTTCTATCTGAGAGACTCCTGTCCCAACAGAAATATTGCACTGGATGGTTGCATGTTTTTAGGAATCATCCTGCATGTGTGTACACACTTCCATCCCTCTTCCTTCATTAACCATGAACTGTTGAACAGGTGCTGTCTCAGAAACTTGTGTTATTCTCATGTGCTATGAAGTGAATAAATTAAAACTCCATCCATCTGCTAATAACCAAAATAAAAGATTTCGCTGGAGAACATAAATCAGGATTTTTGGAAGAAGACGGTTAATCCTGCTTCACTGCTGGTCTCGGAGCCAGATTGTTCTTCCTGGCTGAGTCAATAAAAATGTTTATACATTTCTTAGTGCAACAGGGCCACACAGAGAGCTGCGAGAAATGTTTGCAGTAGTGGTCAGTTGGGGTGGGAGCTGGGAGCATTCCTGCCCTGCTGGCCATCCAAGCACTTGGATTCACCCAGCCGGGTAGTCCAGAGCCATGACACTGATTTAACATGTTCATCTTTCACCAAAATAAATGGAAATTCTGCCCTGTTCCTCAGTTATTCTTCTATCCACAAGGGAAAGACGCTACTTTAAGGGAACAAAAAGGCAAAATGCTTGTGAAATCCCATTGTCCCTGTTAGACGTCTTCCCACTGTTTTATTGGGACTCCCAGCAATGTAAACAATGTAAATGTGATGGCTTTTCCCATGGGCAGCTCACTACCTCACAAAATAAGCCTTTTCCTTATAGTTATTTAATATTCCTCAGGAATGAAGATGCAGCTGTGAGTTTTGCTGGCCTTTCCAGATTTCAGCATGCTCAGGAGTCATCAGAGCACCTTAATTTGCTGCAAAAGGATTGGACTTCCCATTGCTGACTGAGAATTCCCACCCTTCAGTGAGATTGTTCTTGGGTGTAGGGAGAAAATCCCTTTCTTGCCACAGCTTCCTCTTGGACAATCAGGATGTGATCTGGGAACTGAGAATTACCTGGGTTCTTTTGGTTTTGCCATAGTTTTGGAAAATTAGGAAGACAGATAGTAGGCACAGCTTCAGCCTTTGTAAATTCCTGCCTGTCCAGTGCTTGGTGTAGCACAGATGTAACTCAGGTGAGCACTTGGGATGTGTAGGAATTGTTGGAAGTTGTTTCCTGAGGCACAAGCCAGGGGCTCCCAGTCTTACGCTCTGTCTCCAGGGCTGCATTCAGCCCTCAGTGGCCCAAATTTTTGTCTTAATGCACACGACCACCTACTTGTCTTTTACATCCATGGAAAATAAAAACACTCTGTCTTTTTGAGGTAATTTTCAAAGTGATTTGTGCTGGCTTTGTTATGGTGAGAGCTCCTGAAAATCCATCCCCTGTGCAGGACACTCTGCATAACATCCCTCAGCTGAACCACTGCTCTTCATTTGAACCCATATAGAAGAGTCTATAAACCCTACAAGGAGGGAGGTTTTATTCCCTAGTTCTTGTTTTCTGTGTCAGTTCTTGATGCATTGAGTAGTAAAACAATTTGTAACATGCTGTTAGCACAAAAGAATGAAAAATAATACCAAAAATAAAACATGAAACTGCAATGAATGCAGCTATTTTTACACATTGTGTTCTGGCTCAAGGAAATTTCAGAAGCTTCAGCAGAAGAACCCAAAAACACTTTCAGGGTCTCAATTCACCATAAGGGATGGTTTTCTTTTGGTTTTGTAAATCTTCTTCTTCTTGAGTATTTTGGGAAAAGGGAAGAAAGAGCTGCAGATGTTCCAAACTTTCTACAGTCTTTTACAATTATTCAGGGTGGTGCCTCCTCTGTAGACTCTGGGCTGTTTTGCTCACATATTCATAAATTTTTCTCATTTGTGAGAGTTGCTGAATAGAGCATGTGAATTGTTTTACCCAGTAGGTGGTGGAGCAATAATGAAGCTTTGTGATTAAGTAGTGTTGGAACATCTTATCTGAGTGGGAGGCACCATTAGTAGTAAAAGTAATTACCTGTGTAGAACGTGCTGATTGCACTGAGCATGTACTCTATGGCACAAAGGATGTCTTCTCAACTTTAGGGACTTCAAGAGATCTCCATTTGCTGCTAATTTCACTTTTAAGTGATAACACATAATTCCTTGAGTTTTTTGGTTGGTTTTTTTTTTTGTGTGTGTGTGTCAAAATTACAAATAAACTTTGCGAGAGCTCGTTCTCCTCATCAAAATTCTGTCTTTGTCATTGGGAGCTACGAGACGAGGATGAGGGAAATATCACTTGGAAGAAGTGGAGCTGTAAAGGCAGGGTTTGTTCCCAGTGTGGCACCTGGAGTCGCTCACAGCTCGGGGCTGTCCTGAGGAAGGAGCTGTGGTACCCTGGTGTCCCCAGGGTGGTGCTGCAGGGAATGATCCCCAAAGAGGACATGGAGGCTGAGCTGTGAGGAGAGTCTCAGCTCACCAACCCCTCCTGGAGCAGGGGAGCTGGGGGAGGCTGGTGCCACTGATGGCATCAGCCACTCGCAGGGTTGTTCTCACAGAAGCCAATCTGTGGTAGAATACACGGTGTCCTGAGCTCTGATTTCATAGGCATTCATCCATCTGCCTGACAGTTTCCAGCAACTTGGGGAATAAAATATTGAGATATGATGGAAATAAGCAGCTCTTTCGATCATAGAAAAATGGGTATTTTTTGTATTTCATCTGTAGATTGTACCTCTGGTAGTTTTTGTGTCTCGTGTAGATGTGAAATGAAACCTTTCTGCTCATCTCTGCAATTTTAAACCCTTCTGGCTACTTTGGCAAGCTGATAAAAAGTCCTGGGATTCAAAAAGGCCCATGACTTCTAGGATAAAAAGGAAAACTAAGAGCATTTCTGGTTTGTTTTAGATCTGATGCAAAGCCTGTTAGAATCACAACAAAGAGACTCTCACTGGTTTTTAAGATTAATATGCGTGGTTTGAACACAATGTCTGCCATAAATGTGATCTTGCCATGCCCCCAAAAGTCGCTGAGCATGTTTGGAGCCGTGCAGGGCTGCGTGGGGCATCCCTGGCACGCAGGTACAGGGAGTGCAGGGAGCTGACAGCGGAGGAAAAGCCCTGGGAAAGAAAGGGCTGCAGCTCCTCTGCTCTGGGGTGATCTGTGGAGGCATTTCCTGTGGCTCCTTGGGGAGGATGTGAGCTCACAGGGACTGGGACAGGCAGACACGTTAATGAAGGTGACAAACTAACTGCAGTGATTGGTTATTTCTTTAGCACCTTCAATCTCTTCCACCTATAAAATCCCAACGTTTGTTTAAGGAATGGTGTAGGTTCAGTCAGCTTTTATCCTCAACTTCAGGTTTTTTCAGAAGCTTTTTTTTGCCAGTTTTTCTGCAGTTTCTAAATTATGTTTCTAATTTTTTCTTTTTAAGTCTCCTGAGGGAACTGTCTCTGTGTTTGACCAACCTGCTTTTTTTCTTAAATATTTTCTTTTTCTTGTATTTTTTGGTTAATCCATGATACAATTTACTCATTTTATAAATCAAAAGGTTAAACTCTGTGACCATGTCTGAAAGCATGAGGAGAAAGTTTAGGAGTCTGGAAGTACTAAAATTGCTGGAGCCACAACAATAGAAATACATGTAAATAACCAGACAAAAATTAACTAGTGATTTAATGATTAAAGTCAGCCCAAATACGAAATCCGTCATTTTTTCTTTGCAGAACTGAATGCAACATTTTTTCTTTGCTTTTATTTCCATGGGCCTGGGCTTTTGATGAAAAATAAATGAAAAATCCAAAAGAATATAATTCTAAATGAATAAGATTGACCCAGTTTTGTTCAGAGCTGTGCAACTGTGTGTTTTGGGGGGGTCAGTTTTGCAGAAGCAAGGTTGGGTTCAAATTGGGCCTGAGCTTGTTTTATTCTTCCTCCTGTTGAGTTAAGCAAAAGAGCTGGAAAATATTTCAGCAAAGCAGCCTGAAATTTAACTGAGACCAAAATCAGGCACATTTTGCATAGAGATTATATTGCTGTAATTGCAGAGAGCAATTTAATGATTAAAAAAATAATTGTGAATATCTGTTGTTTGTTGCTGGTGTTTACAGGAACCAACTGCCTTCAAGGACATCCAAGAGACAATTCCCATCCCTTAGTGGAAACAATGAACAGAGATTTTACTCACACTGAGAATAGAAGGAGATAAAATCTGCAGACTTTAGCATTCTTTTAATGAATCTTACTAAAATTCAGGAATGCTCCTCCTCTGCTTGCTACCTTTCAGCATCCCTCAGGGATATGTTTGATAACCCAGTGTACATCCTTGTGCTTTAAAGCACGATAATATTAAAATACCAAATTTATTCCTTGAAGTAAGATTCCAGACATACAAATTATGTCTAGCTACTAAGTGTAAATAAGAACATTTTTACCTTGTAATCAGGTAAAGGATAAAGAATTATTAATGGCAAAATTTCATGTTGTTCTGAGATTCCATGGGAAAGGGCAGTTGCTGACCTGGCTTCCTGATGAATCCAGTAAATTACAGATTCATCAGGCTTCCTGATGAATCCAGTAAATTACAGTAAAATCCAGTAAAATGCATTACACACATTGGAATTTTGGCTTTTCTGAAATGTCTTCCATAATTTGTTCACTGTCTTGTAATTCATTCAGAAAAATATATTAACATTTTCAGAGAGGCACGGGCAGATCTTAGATTTAAATTTGTTTTCAGATTCATCTAAACTGCCGATAGTGAAATTCAAGTGCAGTAGTGGTGGTGCAATAATGTGCCCTGAATGTGCCCAGATATACAGGTAGATGTTGGTCTGGGCAGATTATTCCTGTAAGGATCATGTGCACAAGCAATTGGCCAGTTTTGGTCAGGAATTGTTCAAATCCAAGGAATCTAAAACCCGAGGAAAGTTCTAGATCACTGCAGTCCCACATGTGCCCTGTTAGCTCCAGCAAAAACATCACAGTTTGTGTGGTAGGAATAGAACCCAAAGTGGGAATCTCGATTCACATCCGTTGCTCAGACACAGAGAAATGTAACTCCAAGCAAGGGCTTACACAGGAGGGAGAGAAAAATGAAATGTGATGTTTTGGTCCAAGTGAGTTTGTTTAAGAAAGAAAAATTGAAAAAAGCATTTTTGGCAGTTAAAGTGTTATATGGGTTTACAGCCCTTTTTGGAATATGCAAGGTTGTCACAATCAATATTGTTCTTGATCAAACTGAACCACAGACAACCTTCTGCAAAAAGAAACAGACCCTGATCTCTGGACCAAGTAATGAAATTTGTGATGGAAAAAAGACACATCCACCTGATGTTCGTTAGTGGGGGAAATATTGACAGAAATTGTTAGCATGATGGGAAATTCAATTACTTTAAGCAGTATTTGAACATGAAGGGAACAGAAACTTGATTAGGGAAATAATTTCAAATATTCTTCTAATTCGTTCTAAATCCAAAGGGCCCTCCCCAAAATCCCAAGGACCAATCACCCTCAAACTGCTACGGCTGTAAAAGAGCTGCTGTGGTCAGGGGAGTAGGACACAGATGGGCTCCTTCGAACTCCTGGCTTTTCCAGGGCTTTCAGCGCCTCATGCCGGGCCAGCCTTTTGTTCACACTGAAAAGCATCTCTTGAGCAATCCAGCAGGATCTAATTGCGGCTTAATGCACTTTTCCATGTGACCAGTGGCCCCTGGACCAGATGAACACCCTTCCAGTGCAGTGAACCCGTGAAGGGCATGCTCACCTTGTGCTCCTTTGAACCTTTGGGGATAAATGGCATGAAGTTGTGTTTGAAGAGCATTTGGGAAAGTGGAGGGAAGCAGGAGAGGGCAACTGAGCTCAGCTTTGTCCAAAGAACAGGTGATTTCTGGTCCCTTTGAGTCTGGTTTCTCACATTCCTCCAGAAAGGGACAGGGGAGAGGCACCTCTTGGGCAGCCGCGGCCTCCCAGAGGGATTTGGGCAGTGACTGCAGGGGGAGTTAAGCACAACAGGGGCAGGACCTGCAGCTGCCCAAAGCCAGGAGAAACCTTTAGGTCTCCTCTAGTCCCAACCATCCCCTGGCTGCTGCATCAGCTCTGGGTTTCCGTGGGAGCTGCCCCTGTTACTCCAGTCCCCCATGAAAACCTGGGGGTGTTCTGGGAGAAAGGGGAGAACTACCTGGGCAGAACTGTGGCCAGCTTGCTGAATTTAGCACCCCAGCTCTTCCCCGGTGTTAATATGGAGATCAGAGTCAATAAAACACATGGAGGCAAAATGTATGACTCCAATTTACATTAAGGAACTTAAAAGTTGTGAAATATGTGAAGAACAAACTGTTGTGAGAAAATAAGTGCCAGCCTTCCTGCAAATTTTATATCTGATTCTGCAAGCATGGGAAGTCTTCAGCGCTGTTCCTGACTTGGCTGCCAGTTTATGTGGGAGGGGAAACAGCCATTTTGCTCGAGGGAAATATTTTTTAAAAGTTCCATGATGAGAAGGGGTTTTGTTTGTTTGTTTGTTTGTTTTTGCTTTCCTGCATGAAATGAGTTTTGCAGTTGAAATTGCTGGTCTAAAGGCTGAATTGTGCCTCCATCAGCTTCAGCTGCCGTGGGACGTGTGTGCTTCTATGTGGAGATTTTGGCAAGTTCACTTTGCCCACATGGAGATGTGTAGACACACACACAGACATTGTCTCTGTGTTTGGATAAATGTACACAAATTTCGGCTTTCATCTGGACTGCATTTTTGAAGAAAGTGTGTTTCAGACAATGCATTGTTCCAGTTTCATGGATTGCAAAGATAAAGCACAAAACCCCACCAATTCATGGAGAAACAAATCTTCCAGCCCCTGCCTCTCACAAAGGGGCATTTTTGTGTCTTAACCAGGGGCAGGTTTTTTAAAAAACAGCTGCCTGTACAACATTTTCCACATTGGAGCCTCAGGAGCGAGTGGATTTCAGCACTCAGGGAACAAAACGAAGTGGGAAGTTTTTCAGATGTGCTTTACTGGGGTTCCATCTCCTGGGAACAGGAGGAGTTTGGGAGTTTCTGCTGAAAATCTGCCTTTTTCACGTAGGTGTTGGATTGGAAGCTGAAGCTCTGAAAATCTGGCCGTGGAGGCCTATTTTTAAAATACAGTTTCTGCTTTTTCAGACACAATTTTGTGATCCCAGCTAATTAGGAGAACAGCCATGTGGTTAGACATCTGAGTGCTAGTCTTATTGCTTGGAACAATGACCATGGGAGAAAAGCTGCTCCGATGTGGTTTTGTTGTTATTTTGGTTTTCTGCTTGCAGAATAGACTGGAATCTGCTTTTCAGGCTGCATTGGGCTCCGTTTGTGCTGTTATAACAAATAAAGGAAGACTTGCTGATGGGCTCAAATAAACCTTCAATTGAAGTGACATCTCTTTTTTTCAAATGTCACTTGCTCCCTTCATATCCCCGGTGTGTTTTCAGACCTCTGTTACAGGAGAGCTGCTGCGTGATCTTCTTCAATTTACCATTCACTCATCCAAAATCAGGAACACAAAAAGCTTTTAAAATTAAAATTCAGGTTTTGAAAGCAGTGTTAGTCAACTCTCCGGATTCACAGCTTACTTGAGGTTGACTCTATCACGCTAATAAAATTTGAGGTTTATATTACAAAGTGACTCCAGGAGACCTCAAGTAGCAGAGTGAAATTAAGGATGTTAAGAAATTGTATCCTCAATTGACCTCTGTGGAATAGGAAGAAAGAGATCAAGGGCAAAATTTATTCTGTTTTGTAGAATTTGACTGGAAATTTGAAGGAGAAATATTCCATCTAAGCAGTGACATTGCACCACGTACTGCAATTGATTGGCAAACACTGATCCATCTGATGTGTGTGTGGGTTTTGTGGTGGTTGTTCAGGGAATTAGAGCCCATGCCCATGCAGGGAAGAGAGTACAGGCAAAAAATATCACAAAATAGAGCTGCAAACTCACATGCCAAAATGAAAAAGGAAATATTGCAATTTTGTGTGGTGCTGGTTTCTCCCAGAAAGCCACTCATTATAAGCACAGAGCAGCTCTGAGGTTTCTTACTAATTGCTGATGATCTCCCAGGCTGTTAGAACCTGAAGCTGTTTGTGTCACCAGCCTGGCTGTCCCCAGGTACAGCCATAAAACCAAAACAAAACCCAAGAGCTTTGTGTCAGGATTACAAAAAAGTGAGAATCATTCCCTAGGAGGAGTCAGGTCCTCTATTGCAACAGCTGCTTTTCTGTCACCTTGTTCTTATTTCTAATCTACCCTGGCTAAAAATGTCCCCAGCAGTTCCTCTGTCCCATCACAGTGCTGCAGTTTCCTTCCTATCCGAGTTATTCCTGGGATAGAACAGCATCCAGTGGGGATTGAGACCTCCTGGTGCAAGGCACAGAATAAATACAGAACAAGATACAGCCTCTGTCAGCGGGAGGTTACAGATTGTCACCAGCCCTGAGCAGGAGCAGATTCCTCACTGGAGTCAGAGGCAGTCTGTGTGGGCACAGCAGCCTGTCTGCAGTTTAAATAATGCAGCAGAGCAGGAGCAGAGAGAGGAAAAGGCAAGAAGCAGCAATGGGCAGATGTGTGGTGGTTTTAGGAGCCACCCCAGCCGCTGCTGAAGATGAAATATTTGATGATTTCAGGGTAGGAGAGGCCCAAAGTGGAGAATCCCACATGCCTGGCTGCACGTGGTTGGTATCAGGTGTTCAAGTGAATCCAGGATAGCACAAGAGCTCCACAAAGGCTGGTGTGGGCTCCTTGTGGGTGGCAGTTCCTCCTGGAAATCATTGTTAGATGGGCTTGGGGAGTTTGGGAGGGATTGTGTGAATGTGTCTGTGGGGAGCACCAAGAAGGGAAAGAAATCCTTGTGGTGGCTGTTGGGATCTGGATGTGGAGCTACAGTTAATGCTGGCTTTTATTGGAGGTAATTTCCATTTAGGATATTGCTAATATCCTGCTAACTGGGGAGAATTGGCTCACTAAAGCCAGCACACGGTGAAGATGTAATGCTGGGCAAAATGAGTTTTCACTTGGTTGCATGTACTTTGTTGTGACACACTTAGCAGTCTTCCATCTCCACAGAAATCAGTAAAAGCTTTCCTTTCATTATTCCCTTCATTCTGTGCCAGAGCGCCAAGGGTCTGACTCAGACCACTTGAAAGTAAATGGGAAATTTGGGTTATATTCTGGGCCTCGTTTGAGGTTAATGACAAGTGAAGCCCATGGCACTGAGCTGCCTTCCTTGTGCCCCCTCTCCCTGACAAGGTAAAAGTTGTTCTCCCGCTTTCCCATGCCCACTTCCTCTGCGAGGTGTGTAATTCCAGTTGGCTTTTATCAAAGAAAGCACCAAAAAGTGAAACAAGCAGATGTTTTCCAAGTCTTTCATCCCATATCTGGAGTCCCTGTGATGATCCTTGCCATATTCCCCTGGCTGGACCCATCCATCTCCGTGCCACTGTCACTCCAGCTTTGCCAGCATCCATGCTGACTGCCCAGCTTCAACATGTGTCGAGCATGTCAGCAAAACAGGCAGCAAAATCCCTTCAAAAAGCAAAAATCCAGCCCTCTGTGGCTTCTCCAGACTTCCTGGAGTAGAGCAGACCTCTGGTGCTTTGCATCTTTGCTTTCCACAACTCAGTGATGGCTCCCTGCTGGAAATCTCTGGATATGAACCAGTAAAAGAGAGCAGGAGGGGGGACAGGTCAGATGTGCTTCCTGTGCTTTCCACACGAGACTCTTCAGGGTGGGAGTGTCTAAAGGGTCTTTGATTATTTCTTCCCTTTCCTTTTGCTGTGGTGGCACTGACTTGTGTTAAATCAGACACTGAAGTGGGCACAGGTAAGAACCCAGGCAGTCCCAATCAGAAAGGAGGGCACGGTCTAGAAAAACTAAAGAATAATTAAGGATGGCACCTATTTTACAGATGGGGATTGAAGCTGAGATTGAGAAACTTGCTTGAAGTTTCACAGAGCATAAATACAGAGTACCAGGACAGAGATAAGAATTAAAGTGTCTCTGCCCTGAGTATTACAGCTCTGCTGTGCATTTCCCCCAGCATGTTGCCTTATCCCAAAACCTCCCTCTTTTCCTACTACCAGAGTCCTATCTGGGATTCCAGCATGTTAGAGATGTCTTTTCTCACAACTCAGAGTCATGTCTAAAATAAAAAAATGAATCCTTCAAGATTAAATCCAGCACAGGATTTAGGTACTTAAAGGATTTAAGCAGTATTTTGATACTTAAATGCAAAGTTGAGACCAGTGAGATGCTGCCAAGATACTGCATTATCCTGGGAAGTGCCTGCTTTCATTTGGTTGCTCAGTTTGTGATCTGAAAATGTCTTAGAAAGCTAAAATTTTTAGTTCAAAACATTTAGTGACAGTTTTTTTGCTTGATGGGATTGAATATTCCTGCCCCAACTACCTCCATGAGTATGAGCAGGGTTCACAAACTGACCTGTGGGTCTTCACCTGGTGGTGTTCCCAGGGCATGGGATATCCCCTGCCAGGCCTGGGCTCAGCACAAATCCTGCACCTTTGAATCTTGCCAGCCACGGGAAAAGGTTCTCAAAGCCTTCCCTCCCCTCTCAAGGTCCAGGATATCAGAGTTGTAGAGTTACAAACCCAGGCCTTCTGCTTGTGGCCAGGGCACTCTGACCAACAGGTGTCCAGCCCCATGGAGGTCTGGGAGAAGGAACCTGCTCCCTGCTCGAGCTGTGCAGGTAGGAAGGAAATATTAAATTGAATTGATGCAGCAGAAAAGGGGAAAAGAGCACGAAAATGGGAAGATGCCTTTGTCACCTAGTTGTGACAATTTACTGATGAGAATGCATTATGGATTGCTGACCTGGCTCCCAGGACCGTTCCTAAATTTTACCTTGTGATTTCAAAAAAGGTCCCCGTAAAGTTCTAAGAGCAGACACCAGGAGCGGGATTTTTCCCTTCTGCATCCCTCTGGTCCAATTAATTTTGCATTATTCTGTGTGTAGCAACAGCTTTTACAGAAAAGCCCCCCCACTCTAAACCCAAAGCACTTGGCAAATAGTTTGGGGCATCTGTAGGAGATGAGAAGTGAACACCCCAAGGCACAGAGGGGAGCTGCTGCTGAATTTTAGGAACTCTCTAAACATGGACAAAGAGTCAGGGTTAGAAAGGAGACATTGTTTGTTCTGCATGGTGGAATTTTTTCCACAAATCAAGCACAGTGGTCTTTTCCTAGAGATGGGAATTTAGCAGTCAAAGTCTGATTCCCTTGGTGGGGAAGAGGATCTCCTTCTGACCCCTACACTACCTCCTCCCCTTTCAGCTCTCATAGCAATCAACCAAACTTGTTTATCATCCCTTTCCTGATCCCTTTTCTCTATCTCTTGTATTTTCTCTTCACCTCTTCCTTCTCATTACACTTCCTTTTCTTTTCTCCAGAAACATCAGCATCCTCTGTCAGAGTGAACAGGCCCCAGTCTCCCCTGCCCCGGGGGATGTGCTACCAGAAACTCCATGTTCTGTCCCACCCTGCAGTTTCACAGAATCCCAGGATATGCTGAGTGGAGCCCAACTCCTGCAAGTACTGAGCTTTTCCACTGACAGGGACAAAAGTTCCTCCTTCCAGGAGCAGACTGGGTGCCAGCTGTGGGAAACACCACCCAAAGCGAGGTGCTGGGAACACGAGGCAGACGGGCCAGTGCTGGCCTGGAGCCTTTCCCAGGGGTGTCCTCAGCCTGACCTGCTTGGGACACCCCCAGAGCTCAGGTGCCGCATCCCCAGGCACCAGGAGATGCTGCAGAGCCGTGTCAGGGCTGGGAGCAGAGGTTTGTGTCTCTTCCTGCCTTGTTTGCAGCTCTTTGACGTAACGTGAAGCGCTTTGCCAGTTGTGGTTTTGTGAGAACAGATTGGTAAACTCTGACTTGTTGCATCAGCCTGACAGCTGACTTCCCACACAGCTCCGTGTGTGCAGCTCCGCTGGGGCCGCAGCCCAGCCCTGATTCATCTGCTCTGCCAGGTCCAGCACACCAACAGCCCAGGAGCTGCTGGAACAAGGCTCAGCATGGCTGGGAGGTCCTCTAACGCCCTTTGGACTCACTGTAAAATAGCTCTTTGTCCTCTCTGGTGCTGGGAAGTCAAAAGAATATGCTTTGTTTGAGATTTTCCAGGGGGAAAAAAAAAAATAAGGTTTCAGAATACCAAAGTTTCAAATAGGAGCTGATGGCTCCAGTCTGGGCACAGACAATTGAGTTTGAGGGAATTTATAGCAAGCCTATCCTTAATGTGTCCCAGGAATGACTTGATTTGCTTCTTCTATTCCCTTGCAGAAGAAACTGTGGGGATACAAATTTAATACAGTCTAGGAGCTTGTGTTACAGTTTACTGTGTCCTTGGACAGCTGTAAATCCTCCTCTGATGTATTTGCTTAATATTTAGGCTTAACATGTTTTAACCACAAATCAGGCTACAATAATGAACTTGGAACCCATCCAAGCCTTATCCCAGAGTCCCCACAAACAGCTCCAGTCCCAGAGGTGAAATGATGGTGATCTACCTGTGAATATCCCCAATCCCCCCTCACTTTGTTACATGTGCTGAGAATAACAAGGCTCACTAAATCAGGAGCCTGATCCTCAGCTAAAACAGGGATTTACATTCTCCTGTGCTGATTTACACCAGTGGAGGAGCCGATTCCACCATGAACAAATATAGTGTTTTAATCTACCCATCGATCCACAGCTCAGCTAATGAAACTTTGCAGCCTTTAAAATGTCCTGGCTCCAACTTGAATGTCTCCTGCATCTGGATTTTCTCTCATCAGCACTTCAGGGCTGGTCTTGCATTAAAAACTGCACACACAACTACAGTTAAGCTTTTCAATAATGAAGTCACTTTATTTATTGAGAAATGTCATCACAGGATACATGATTCTTGGCAGGGCAGCTCCTGAGCAGGAAGCCTGCAGTTCCAAAGGTATGCAGGAACGTGGAGAAGGGCATATTGTTTGCCTTCTTTTTATGACAGGAAGGATATGGTTTGGTTGTGTTTTTGATGAGTTTTATTTCATTGTACACAGAGATTTTCCTAGACTCGAAGTTAAAACTTGACAAATAGTTTTACCCCTCCTGTTACGTGGGTGTGGGGAGTGGCTCTCTCTGTGTTTTGCACTGATGCTTTGCAGACCCTACACAAAGGTTTTCATCCCTTGGGCTTCTTAGGCCAGCAGAGTTGGCACAGACATGGGCATGGAGACTTCAAATAATTCCTGGGGTTAATAGACCCTGCTCTAAGATGTGTATGAGAAGCACTCTGGTGAATTGATATAATTCCTTTTTAAATTTTAGTCTATAATCTTAGGGTTTTATTTGAAAAAAAAAAAATACAACTTACAAATAAATCCACAGACAAAATGAACTAGCTAAAGACATTGATGATTTCTGCTTCCTATGGCTATTTGATTGCCTAATTACAGTGATTTTGAACTGATTGCATGCTCTTTTAATTTATTTCCCAGCATCTGGCTGTAAGGAAAGACCTAATGCAGGGTGTGTTTTACAGAGGAGAGTAAGTCTTCCTGGAAACAAATGTTCACTCATTTCTAATTGGGGAACTCTTGCTTAGAAGACAGGAATGACCTTAGAGCAGAAGCCTGGTTTATGTGTCAGGTAGGAAGCGGGAGGTTTTGAACAAAAGTGAGTTTGGAAGGCTCTGTGGCTGGGCTGAGCCCTGGCTGGGCAGCTGGAGCTCTGTTATCTCCGGCTGCCTCCCAGGCCCCTGCCTCGGGAGCTGCATGGGAACTCACTCTGGAGGGCACCAGCTGCCCATGCCAGCCCTCTGCTTCTGCTCCAGCCTCTGGGCAGTCCAGAAATACAGAAATGGGATAAAAAAGGAGAAAGATGCCTTGTTTTGAACATGCAGGGACATTTCTTGCAGCTCCAGGCTGAGCTGGGGCTCAGGGCACTCTTCCCTCGTTGTGCTGCAGTTGTTTCTCTGGGGCACTGTTAGAGCAGACTCCTCCTCCCCAAGCACATCTGACTTCCTCAGTGCCCTTCTTAATTGCTTTCTACTGAATCATCTTCATTAATCCACGGTTACATGATGCAAAAATGGGTCCAAATGTTTGCCATCAGGTTTCTTTTAGGTCTTAAATTTCTGATACTTTTATCATCGACTTCTTTAAATCTTTGAGGCAAAACACTTGCTCCATACCAAAGAACCACGACTGTTCTCAGAGGCATTGTGTATTCTGAAAAAAATGCAGTTATCAATCCAAAATACAATTAGAATTACTTTACCAGGTTATGTCAGGTTGTGAAAACAGTATCAGGAGAGGAAAAGAAAAATAAATAAGTCTGCTGTGTTTTGTTAACTCTGCGGTGCTGGGCGTTTATTCCGGCTGGATGGACAGGGAGGCAGGGCTTTGTTATCAGTGGGTTCAGCGCTGCCTTTGAGTGGGGCCTGGAATTGCTGCACAAGAATTTGGGGTGATCTCAGAGGGAGTAAAATGTGCAAAATAACTGCTACAATCAGCCAGTACCAAGAGTTCCATTCAGAAAGTTGACCACAACTTTCAGGGTGGTTAAATGTTTCTTTTCGCTGCATGGCTGCCATGAACTTTTCAGACAATAAACACTTTCAGATAAAACACTTATCCTTGCGAAGTCTCTCAGGTGCACAGGGAGAGCTGGGGTTATATAAGGAGTCAATATTGCAGAATTTGTGGCAGATGTCCATAATCTTGTTTTTAAGATCCACTGGGACTCCTGGGCTCCAGTTCTGGTGAGGGATGTGCTGGGCTGGGTGTTGCATAAACACCAACAAAACCAGTGCCTGTGACCCCTCAACTTTACAACCAAATAGGCAGGAATTACTGAACTCTGGGAATTCCAGTACAGCTTTCATTTCACTTACAGATGGTCCAGCTGGTGATGCCACACAAATGCTTGCTCAGGCCTTTCTTTTGGGGAGTTTTACCTGGAATGATTTTGCTACAAAGAGCACAAAAGTCTTTTCGCTCTGATATATTTGCTGAAATGGGGGCTGATCCTGAAGAGCCTTGGCTTTGCTGGAGGAAGAGCTTCATTAAGGAACTACTTTTCCTCCAAGAAATCTCTGCAGAGTTGGGTCTGATAACAGCAATAAAAATTGTTTCTGCAAAATGGTTTTGAGAGCATTTCTATTGTTTACTCTAACAAAGAGCCTCTGGAGACAGTGACCTTTGATTCAGAAGATCTGTGACTAATCCCTTTTCACAGACAACTTTTTTCATCACAAACTTCAAGGAAATGCTTGACTGAAACAGGATTTGAGCCTAAACTTCCCAAAGTTTCAGTTTTGGCCTTGTACCAGTAATTATAGCACTGTAAATTAGTTTCATAAGCTTAAGCTGTTGTGTTGGTGCAAAGAACTTCCATTTGCTTGGGTCTCCCCAGCAGCGACGCAGCTCACCTTGTTCAGAGGCTGAAATGCTGAAAGTTAATGAAATAAAAACCCAAAAATGAACAACAGCAGCAAAATCCCAAAACTTTCTTTTCCTGACAAGGACATTCTGAAGTGCAGAAGACAAAATTCTGCTCTGGAACCCATCTGGAGTCCTCTGCAGTGCTGCATTTACCAGCCTAAAGTGTGTGTTGTTAATTCAGTGTGTCTTAAGTCCCAGGCTCACATCTATTAAGTTTAAGGTCAGCAGGAAAACATGAAAAAGCACTCTCATATTAATCAGCAGTGCCAGAAATAAACCTGGATATCAGGAATTTAAACCTCACACTGCTCAGATGAATGCTGCAGCCTACAACATACAGCAGGGCTGCGTATTTCTGCCCTGTGAAGGATGGATGTCACAAAAGGGGAAAATACTAAAGAAATGCATTTACTTAAAACACTTATCCTTGTAAGAGCACTCCATAAAATGTACATAAAAAGGTATTTTACTCCCACAATTTAGGCAAACAGAATTTTTAGTTAGATATTATCACCTGGAGAGAGCCCAATAATAAGTAATTTAGTCTGGAGAGGGGTTTTGTACATTTCTGATTAATATTTACAAAAGGCTTTGTGTATTTTTGCTCGAGCGCTAATGAGGCAGCAGCTCAAGTTTAACAAAAAGGACACTGTAGATTGAAATATGGTATTGTGCCCATCAAAGTCTGCCTCCTCTCTGCTTGGCTTATGATGAATGCTGTTCTTTAATAGCGGGCTGGGGTTCCTGAAAAACTTATTACAGAGACTAAGAGAGAAGCCAAGAATGAAGGAATGCCTGACTGGCAGCAATCAATCACTCCCTTTTAAAGATGAACTGATCCTTCTTTTTTTAAAGTAACACTTCATAAAAAGGACTCAAACATAAATATGCAAAGCATTAGAGCAATTACATCCTGCATGATCCCTGCAGTATTTCTGGTGCATGGCTTCACTTTGCTCTGGTGAGATAATGAATGCAGGAAAATGGCAAATCTCTCTAAAAGAAGACTGATATTTAGAGAAAAGTTCTTGCTGAAGAGTGTTAATTATCTGGAGCAGGGAAGTGAGATTATTTAGATTCCTTTTAACAACATGTCTCTACATAGGCTCTATTTTAATGAAGCCTTCTTATCTTCTTTTTTAATAAATTTTTTGATAAATATTTTTTATATATTTTAAGAAAAGGCAAATACACATAACCTATGTACAGAAGTGGACAAGGGACTGATCTGTACAGTGCCCATCATATGTAAATATGTTCATTTTTAAGTGCCTAATTTGCATATGCACTTTCTGCAACTGTCTGCAATCCCAACGTCTGAATGCAAATTCGGCATGCAGACGTACACAGCTTTAGAGAAGTTGAGTTCCCTGTATGTAGTGCAGAAATTTTGCTCTTCCTTTAACACATAATCCTCGACCAGCAAGTTCCAGGCCTTTATTCAGTGTTTAACAACCCAATCCCCAGAACACAACGTGCTTTTAATGCAGCATGGGAGGGTTGGAAACACAAACCGATGGAGAAGAAAATATTTTTTTTTCCAATCACCACAAAAACGTTGCTCTGCACAGTAAAAGCATGGAGTTAATTTAAGAGGTGCAGCCCAGATATTGCATCCAGGTACCAGGAATTTTTAATGACTTGTTATTTTTACCTTGTTCAGAGAACAAACTTTCTGTTCCTAAGGGTCTTTTTAAAACTCCTTTTAAAAAGAGTGCTAAGAATGGCTGGACAGTTGCTGTCAGGTGTAATGGATGGTAAATTATAAAATGTTAATGAACTAGTAACTATAAAATCTAATATTAGCTGCAAACAGGGTTGTTTTACATGGTGCAGTTGAAAGGCACGAGCATGGAAACAGCAAAATGTCAGTAGTGAAACACCTGGTGGGTATCTGAGACCTCCAGTGGGCTCAGGCTCTGTGTAAACACTGTCAGGAGAGGAGAATCAGCTCCGGTTTGTGGAGTTCAGTGAAAGTCAGAAATATTTTCTTCCTTTCAGAATAGGAAAATGACATTTGGTGCAAACGGAGGTTCTTTCCCCGAGCAGAGACAGTGTGGGTTACTCATAAAAGCATAATGGCTTTCATTCAGAGGTGCCATATGGCTGCTTATAAGATTTCTGCACAGCACTTGCTGTAGCAGTAACTAAACAAATGGCACTATAGTACAATATAATACCTGTCAAGAGCAGTGATAAAGAATGTTTTATTTCTCTGCTCTCTGTCCTCTTTTCTCCCTTCCTCCTTAGGAGCAGCTGCCTGTGCAAGGCAGCACCCACTAGATGGTACTGCCAGGCTTCTCCGAGCTGTGCCTTCTGCTCAGCCTCCCTGGCCTGTGCCTGGGGCTGCCATCCCTCCAGCCACCCATCCCTCCAGCCATCCCTCCAGCCGTCCTTCCAGCCATCCATCCCTTCAGCCATCCCTCCAGCCATCCCTTCATCCATCCCAATGTCCATCCCTTCATCCACCCTTCATGCATCCCAACATCCATCTCTTCATCCATTCCTTTATCCATCCCAACATCCTTCCCTTCATCCATCCCAACGTCCTTTCTTTCATCCATCCCTTCAGCCATCCCTTCATGCATCCCTCCAGCCATCCCCATCACCTTCCCAAAGGAGGGGTTGCAAGGGGCACAGCTGGGCAGATGTGGCAGGAATCTCTGTCTGGGAGTCTAGGGGACAAAGTGCTCAACATTTCCTCTCTCTTTAACCTTGAAATAAGGGCCAGATCTCCACCCAGGCCTCAACACTGTGGTGACATTTATGGAGAGACTTCAACAATGGCCCTGAGCCTGGACTGTGGGAGGAGGACCTTTAGCCCACCCCAGCTGAGCTGCTGGGAGCCCAGTGTCCCTGTGTCCCTATCACTGGAGCCCAGTATCCCTGTGTCCCTGTCCCTGGGAGCCCAGTCCCCCTGTGTCCCTGTCCCTGGAGCCCAGTGTCCCTGTGTCCCTGTCCCTGGAGCCCAGTGTCC
>VXAX01000076.1:351288-373808 GCA_013399835.1 Leptocoma aspasia | reverse complement strand
CCAGCCACCCATCCCTCCAGCCATCCCTCCAGCCGTCCTTCCAGCCATCCATCCCTTCAGCCATCCCTCCAGCCATCCCTTCATCCATCCCAATGTCCATCCCTTCATCCACCCTTCATGCATCCCAACATCCATCTCTTCATCCATTCCTTTATCCATCCCAACATCCTTCCCTTCATCCATCCCAACGTCCTTTCTTTCATCCATCCCTTCAGCCATCCCTTCATGCATCCCTCCAGCCATCCCCATCACCTTCCCAAAGGAGGGGTTGCAAGGGGCACAGCTGGGCAGATGTGGCAGGAATCTCTGTCTGGGAGTCTAGGGGACAAAGTGCTCAACATTTCCTCTCTCTTTAACCTTGAAATAAGGGCCAGATCTCCACCCAGGCCTCAACACTGTGGTGACATTTATGGAGAGACTTCAACAATGGCCCTGAGCCTGGACTGTGGGAGGAGGACCTTTAGCCCACCCCAGCTGAGCTGCTGGGAGCCCAGTGTCCGTGTGTCCCTGTCCCTGGAGCCCAGTGTCCGTGTGTCCCTGTTCCTGGAGCCCAGTGTCCGTGTGTCCCTGTCCCTGGAGCCCAGTGTCCGTGTGTCCCTGTCCCTAGAGCCCAGTGTCCCTGTGTCCCTATCACTGGGAGCCCAGTGTCCGTGTGTCCCTGTCCCTGGGAGCAGAGGGAGTTCAGCAGCTCTGAAAAGCAGGCACAGACATCTCAGTGCCTCTCCTCTCCTCCCTGGAAAACGCTCATTGTGTTTGCTGTTGGAGGTCTAATGAACAGATGTGTGTGAGAGGCTGAGCTCCTCGCTCAGATGCAGCTGGAAAATCCCAGTACCAACCCAGAATTTTTAACTTGCATCAAGTGCTGCCTCCTCGAGCTCTCTGGGCTGGATAACAACGGGCCTTGTTTGAATGCCTTTTAATTTTGGTAAAAGATGGCTCCACCTGCTCCACATGAGCAGAGGGATGGAAAATGCTGCAATCTCTGATCACCTGATAGCCTTCATATGTTGTTTACAAAATCACACATCTTCTCTCTGCCTGTGTTTTCCCTGTAGGATAAATACAGGCTTATACCAGCTCTGAAATATATTGGCTCCCTGATCAGCACCCTAACACATCCGCTCTATCATCTTCTCCTTTGGAATCACACTCCAGGGAAATTTGCTTTAAACCTTTCCTGATTAAAAGCCAGCGATGACCACATATGTAGTAAATGTGGGCTTTTTTTGTATGTGCTTGTCTCATTTCTGAAAGCACTTCCTTCACGCAGCCTAAATTCAAGATTTTGCATGATGTATTCCTCAGTCCTTCCGTCCATCTGTCCAGACAGGCAGCTTGTTTGATGAGTTAACCATTCTGAACACTTTAATATTTATGTGACTCTTGTGCAGCTCAGCAGTTGCTTTATGTGGGATTGCATATTTGATAAGATCACAGATTCACTCTGTGCCAAAGCTGAAGTCCTACCGAGGTCTGACTGTACTTCAAATGTCAAAAAAATATGAATAGGTGGTCTTAATGTTCTCCTCTGGTGTTATATCTGTCTATAGAGAATATAGCTTACAACAGATTAGAAGCAATAGAGGACTTGACATACAGTGAGAGAGCAGTAAGAATGATGCTTGTTGACATTATCGGCTAAACCTGTAGGGGAATTTTCTTTTTTTCCTTTATTCTTTCTTCCCCTCTTGCTTTCCTTCTGTGGAATTTGCTTATTTGTTCCTGTGAGCCTTGCTCTTTCTACATCTAGTTCCAGTTTCTCTATCTAAAATAGTGTTGTCAATCCAGGTGTTTTCAACACCTTCCCCCTCCCTACGAGTCCTTGCTTGGTTCTCCTGGCTGTTCTCCCCCCGTGGCTCACAGGGCTGCTCTGCCTGGTGATTAAAGGATATTTATTTGCAGAAAGCCTCTGTAACTCCAATTCATGTGCATATTTCTCTGGTCCCTCTGCACTTCAGGTTTCGTGTGCACAAAGGTTTGCAGCAAATGCAGTTCTGGGCTGAATTTGGTGCTGATGTGCTCTGCCCCTGCACTGGGGATGCACCCAGTGTCTAAAGGGATGCTACACAAATGCATTTGGCTCTAAATGAGGAATTCACCTCTTAAGCAAAAGGAAAAAAGAATCCTAATTTTCAGTCTTTTGTAGCAGTGTCACAAATAAAGCAATGCAAGATGGATTACTGGGGAATGAGTCATGGAAAGTCCTACCCAAGTTTTGTGAAATCTGAATATGCCGAGGACCGGGGGAGAAGGAGAGGATATTTCTGCTGACATGTAATGTCTTGATCCTCTCTCATTCCTGTTGTTAGGAACAATTTCTGTGGTTAGATGTCCAAAACAGTGCTTGCAGGCTGGATTTTGTAACTTTCTTTGGGAAATTGCATCCTGACACCAGGATATGGCTCTGCACAGCACACACTGACCTGAGCACTGAGCACGTCACCTGGGCCCTGTTAACACCAATTTATAAATGCTGCTTTCAGTGCCTGGCTCCAGAGATGACACTGGAAATGTGCAGCAGAAGGAATATTGCTTCTTGTCAGCTTTAGATTTAAAAAAATACAGCTCGAGACACTGCAAGCCCTGGGTGAAGCCAGTGCAGCGTCCATCAGCAGGGTCAGCAACCTGTGCCAGGCACTGCTTCCATCCTGTCCCTAATTCAGGCGTGCTAAATGCAAAATAAATTCATTATTTGACCTGCAGGCACAGACAAGCCCTGGGGTTCCCTCTCTGCCTGTGGTTCTGTGTCTGCTTCTCACCTGGGGCTCTGTGTCCTGCCTGAGCCTCAGCACTGGGGGTGGTTGGAATTCATGGGCAGCACCAGGAGAGCCCAGGAGGTGAATTTGCTCTCACAGGACACAGACACAGCTTTGTGTTAGGACAGGATGCATCACCCCCAGAGCTGTTAGCACACAGCTGCCACCAAAAAGCTGATTTTCCAGCTTTAACTAGATTTGAAAAGGAACAACTATAATACAGGATACTATCCACAGATCAGTGGAGAAGAAAATTTGGGCCAGATTCAAAGGTGGCCCTGTGAATGGCAGATGTGGTGTTTTGTGCTGCTTCAGCTTGTGCACAATATGGCACAGGCTGGGAAACAGGAGACAGAAATATGAAGGCATATTTGATGTGCCATCATCTCAAAGGATTGTTCCTTTATCTGAGGAGGGAACTGTAATCCCGGGGAATTGTGAAGAGTTATTGGCATTCTGTAAAGTAGGAGTATGCCTAACATGCCATAACAAAAAAGGTAATGCAGAACTGTAATTAACACAATGTTATTTTTAATTCACAAAAATACTGTTTATGGAGCTGCACTGAAAGAATCTGACTCTTAATGAAGATTGATTGCAAGTCAGACTTTGCCTTTCATTCTGCTGATTTTTGTTCACTGCAAGAAGAAAGTGAGCTGGGAGTGAGATCATTTGTTTGTGGCACAGAGTCCCTTGTGTGTCCTCTCTGCCATCACAGCCAGGGGACTTGTGCTTCCCCCAGCTCAGGTGGTGCTGCACAAAGGAACTGGGAGACTTTGTCCCTTTCCTCCTGTGTGTGACCTGCTCCTGCCACCTCCAGCAGTTTGTGCTCCAGAGCCCAGCAGCACAGAGGGAACATCATTTCCCTGACACTGCTGTCCCCAGTCAGCTGGAGGGAGCTCCGGTTTTGAGGTTCCAGCACAGAGCAGCCCAGCCCAACAGAGCTCAGCAGCTGAGGCTGAACAGAGCACAGCTTTGGGCACAGCACATCTGCAAAGCTCTACACAAGTGGAGATGCTCCCAAATTTCTGCCAGGTCACAGCACCCCCATCAGTGCTGGGGTCTGTCCCAGGCAGCACCACCTTGTGTGCTGCACTTCTTGCTCCAGGTTCCACAGAGGCACTTTGGAGAGCTGAGAGCAGGGCAAAGTCAGCCTGCAGAACATTTTATGATAGCAGATGACCAAGGCTCCTCAAAGGTCCCCTTTGTCCCTTGCCAGATGGATCTGGGTGGAATGAGCATCCCTTTCTCACAGCCTTAAATCCTTCCTGCCATGGGCAGCACCTTCAGTGAGCACCTCAGTGACAGGAGGCGGTCTCATGCAGCCTCTCCTCATCTGCTCCAGGCCCACTTTGCTTCCCCAGCCTGTTTTGGCTACAAGTAAACAAGGAATATGAAATACAATATGAAAGGAAGGGTGTCCTTGCAGGAATAACTTAGGGAAGAAACTCATTCGAGCAGGAAGTCTTGCTCAGTTAAGCAGTGAGAAAAAACCACATTTTACCACAAAAGTTAAGTTACCCTTCATGTGACAGACAAAGAAACTGAATCTATTCCTGTCGATTCTTTGAAGTTTTCCTACAAATTCCCAACACCCTTGTAATGCCATAAATAAATGTAGAAATCCCATCCATTATATGAAGTACCAGGCAAGAGTCCCTTCCCACATTTGTAAAGCCATGTTCTAATCACATGGCAGCAGAGTTTTCAATTCACTTTACTGCTAATTAAAACTGCAATATTGTGGAGCAGTAAATTTTCCTGATGATCAAAACTGTTTGTATGTCTTGTCACATAACCTATGCATTCCCAGGAAACGAGGGAGCTTGATTCTGCCTTCAGACGAGAGGAAATTTGAAGGAAACTTGAATATCAAATGACACGAGTTAAAAAATGTGAGACAAGAGGTTTTCAGATCAGCAGTTGAAAGTGGAGCTGGATGAAACTATTGTATCAACCATTCCTTCAAATCTAGGCAAAGTTGTGACTGAAGCTCGTCCCTACAAAAAGTAAATTGGAGCAGAATTCTGACTTGGTGTGGAAAGGGAATCTGGGCTGGGGTGGTGCTGGAGCCCCAGAATTGCTCTGCCCGTGGGAACAGGGCTGAGCTGAGCAGTTTGTCCCAGCCCTGCCAGGGCCACCTCGCAGCTCTGACCTGCCCTGAGCCCCCAGGGTGTTTGAGAGCAGCTTTGAAAAACACCTCAGGGGAAATGCAAGAAGGGTGCAAAACCCAAGAGGATGGAAACACTCAAACAACAGCATTTATTTATTTTTTTCCCACGAAGCTCCATAAACTGAAACTGCTGAAGTCTGCACGGAGTCATTAAAATGTTCTATACCGTGTGTTTCACAGCCTGGCTGTACTTTCCACTCTGCTGCTGGTATCTGCTAAAATCAATCCCTAAATGCTGACTACCACTCAGTTTTGAGGCAGAGAAGCTTCAAATTCACATCCTGGTTTGATTTTGGGGTTGTCTGGGGAGTTAGGACTGGGCCTTTTTCGGCTCTGCAGGTCTGTTGTCCCTTGTTGGGTTCTCACTGCTCCCCTTCCTCTCTGCAGGGTTTAGGCAGTTTATACATATTTGTACACATCCCACTTTCAGCAGCTCTCTCAGCTTTCTCTCCAGAAGTTGTGTGCTCTCATGCTGCGTTTTTTTTCACTCTGTATATTTAAGAAAAAAAAAAGAAAAAAAAGTGCCATTTTGGCAGGGTTGTAAACTACCCTCTTAAAAGCAAGGAAGAAATGTGGAATTAAGAGGAACTCAGTATGGTGTGACACTGTCCTCAGTTCACCCCATTATTCCTGTGTGTTGTGGCACATATGGCATTAGTACAGTGTGTGAGATTCCCTGCAAAGCTAAGGAGAGGTAGGTTGATTTAAGGACATGGTTTCCAGCCAGATTTTCAGCTCTAACTCGAAATTTCCTTTGTGTTTGGGGAGAAGAATTTTCAAGTGCATCTTAAACGTTATTTCAAAGAGGTGGGTTTGGTTTTGGTGGGTTTTTCTCTTTTTTCCTAGAAGCTTTCCTAAAAGTCCTTTCACACTTCTACTGGACTTTCTAGCTGCAATAATTTTAGAAAAGAGGCATCTAATAGAAGTGTGAGATGTCTTTTTAGGAAACTCAAGATATTTATTTGTCTTGGTGACAGCGGCAGGCTTCTAAATGCTCTCCTTCCCTGACAGGAGAAGAATTCCTGTGAACAGAACTATTAGCAGGCCATAAGATCTGTTTAGAATCCCCTGCTAATATTCATGTTGAAGATAGCTTTGACCAAAAAACCCATCAGTTATTCTCATCTTCAGGAGTTTTCCGTTGGATTGTCAGTAATGTCCTCTTTTACAATTAATATTTTAGCATTTTGCTCAAAAAGAAAATGTAAATGCAGAATCAGAGGTCCTCACACTTGGAATGAAGTTGAAAGTTTGCCCTGGTCTGAGAGACAAAAAAATCCAAATATAAAGATCTGCATTTGAAATATTTAAGATATGCAAGAAACTGCTCAAAAGTAAAGTATCCACAGTAATAATCTAGTGAATAGGTTCAACATATTATTTATTCATAAATATGAGGATTTTAAAGAAAATGAAGCATTTTCAGACTGAATAAACAAGACCCTTTTCAAGCAATAAATTGATTCCGACTGTTCCTCCCAGCTGGAACCCAAAGGGACTGTATATTCTTGTAGGAGTCTTCCATTTCAAATCAATCTTGAGGCAGGTAAGAGTTTTATGCCATGAAATACCACCTAATGATGTGTTTAGGATACAAAAGCTAATGGAAGAGTAGCAATAGCAGCTTTAATTTGTCAGCAGCTTCCCCAGGAGAGTTCCATAGGGCTTGCAGATCCCCGAGTCATTTAAATGCCTTATTTACAACTGCATTAGGCATTTGTGCACACATTCCCATCAAAATGCTGCTGTTTTCATTCACAACTGTTCATCAGGATTGCAGTTTTTTAGGAATTTTGATCCCTGGTTCCATGGAGCTTTTGTTAATCCCAATAATTACCCATCAGATTTTTAGGCTTCTTAAGTGCTGCTGGGTTTTCTGGTATCTTTTGGTGCTTTGGAGTTTACAGTTACACCACAAGGAAATGGGATAGGAAAAGAGAATTCATATCTTGCTGCCTTATGTGGCACGGTGCCAGCCCCACAAAGCTCCCAGGAAGCTGCCATTTGATCCCAGTGAGATAAGAACAACAGATATGGAAAACTGAAAGCTGCCCTGGACTCCAGACAAAGTTATGCAAAGCAATAAAAGAGGCAGGTGATGGTTTTTAGGACCTGACAATAACATTGTCCATTATTGCTGAAAAGCCCTGGACAGGGTGAAAAAGGCAAGTGCTCAGCAGAGCAGAGCAACCTTACACGAAAGGCAATGCCAAAAGGGATAAAATGTGTGTCAGACTGGATTTTTTTAGGGGAATGTAGGGAATTACTGACATTAAAACGGAGCTCTGAGGGTGACACCTCTCCTCATATGCAATATGAATCCAGCCTTTTACAGCTGCACATGGCCAGAGCCTGCATTTCACTTCTCTGAGCCTGTCTTTTCTCTATTTATTGCAATTAACTTTTTTTTGTAGGGTTTTTTTTTTTTCCCACAAAAGAGGTACCTAGAGTCCCCCTCCAAGTTGTTTAATCCCAAAGCACTGCATCCCCTCCATCCCAGCTGCAGGAGCTGCACTGGCTCCTTGTTCTCCTCCAGTGCAGCAGCACCCAGGGGACTGGGAGGGGCTGGGACAGCCCAGCTCCCCCAGATTCAGCTTATTCTCCTGGGATTTGGGGTGCTGGCAGGGGAGTGGATGCAGGGTGGGGTGCAGGAGGAGTTTCTTGTTCTTTTTCTTCTCATTGAGGAGGAGGAAGGAGGAGGACACGGGAATTTGCCAAGGATCACCTCAATTTGAGGAGGGCCCATCCCTGCAGCAAGAGCAGAAGCTCTGGAGAGAAGGGGATGGAGAGCACTGAGAGGGAAAAGCCCTCACCCCCTCTCAGAATTCCCAAAATAATTCCTTTGTCCAAAAGATGTCCTGGTGAGGCGCTGGCATTTGGGCAATCCCTGTTGTGTTTTGGTGTCGTGGTCATGAAGGACTCCAACAGTGCTGGAAATGCTCAGGAAGGATTAGAGAGACACAGTAAATACGATCTTGATTTTGTGGATTAAACTTTCATGGGGTGGTGTGTTGAAACATCATTTATTTGAGTGAAAAGGGTTGGTTAGAGAAACATAATTTTGTGAGTTTTAAAGAGGCATCCTGTCAAAATAGTCTGTTTTCACATTGCTTAAGTAGAAACAGCTCTTGGTTTCAAAATCCCAACTAATTGGAAGAAAAACTCCTATAAAACAAATAAATGAACATGTAAAAATATCAGCACTGGGAAAAAGTGATTTGAAATGATCAAACTAAACACTTCATTTTAAATGATCTTTTTTTAATTAGCCAATGCCATAAACTTCATGATTTGAGAGAAGGCAAATTTTGAAATCTTGAAAGTTCTCACAGTTTCATTTGCCATCCTGAGCTAAGGCATAGCTGTAGAGCACATTCCTATATTTATCTCCCAATCCTTCCATGCAGGAGAAGAAGGAATATAAATCTATAAGTGAAGAGACAGGTTAATATAAATGGTTTGAGTGAATCTCTTCTCTGATCATTTTTCCCTTCCCTTGCTTGATGTCACTTCATGAAAAATCTCACTCCACCACCAAAATGTATGGTAATAGTTCAAAACAAAATTGAAAAATTTCTGAAAGTTGGACTGGAAGCATTTTTGTCAGAGTTTATTGGGAGTATTTCGTATTTTTGAAAGTCTAGAAAACTTTTATGACAAGGAGATAAATTATAAAACTCTACGAACATGGAATTAAATGGAATCTGAGAAGTGACAAACAGGGAAAAGAGAGAGCACATAATTTTAGAACACAAAAAGGTAACTAAATTTGAAAAATTGCATTAGTATATCATTTTCAGTCTGTAAGCCATTAGAGAAAAAGTGTAAATTACACCCTGTAACAAAGTAAAAATGTTTTCAATGTTTAAAGGTAATTTTGTATTACTGCTACTATTACTTAAACTCTTAGCTCTTATAAATATCTGAAGACAGGACCCCTGGTGATATTACCTGTGTCTTAGGCAGAGAGCAACAATTTCAATTCCATTCAACTACATTTGTATTTTGCCAAGTGCTATCAAGCACTGAGTTGCATAATTTGCTATCTAAGTGAAATAGATATTTTTCGTGCCTCACATTTATCACTCTCCTGTGGGCCTCGTTACTGACAATCAAATCATAAAAGATGTTCAGAATTGTCATGATGCACTTATTTTCTCATATTTGATACAAATAGTTTCTTCTATAAAAATGGCCTTTTTTAACCGTTGGATTTGAGAGTAGTTTTTAAAGGAACAGGATGCAGTTGGGGTTTAGCAGATTCTACACAGGCATTAAAAAAAAAAAAGCTTTTGAGAGCTGATTCTATTTCTAAATATATCATTGGAGTCTCATTTCTAGGAAAGGAGGAATTTATACGGAGCGTAAGCTGATAACATAGCAAAATAAAAATATAGAGGAAATTCTATTTGTAGGTGGAAGACTTGCATTTTTTTTTCCTTTTCTGTCTTTTAACATGAACTCAGACATTGCAAAAGGTGATTTTCAATTTATACAAAACTAGCAGTGCAGAAGGATGTAACTCCCTTATCAGCCACACTACCCCAAAATACCCTGCAGGATTTTGGGGACAGTCATTGTGAGATTGGTCATTGCCAATGCTTCAGGCCCAGGGATTCCAGCCCAGAGAATTCCTCCTCACCTGGAGGAGGAGGAGATGGATTGAGAACATTAAACCCATTCCACAGGGAGCCACCATGCCAGGAATGATGGCTGTGTCCATCAGGGAGGGGACACTGGAGATGCTGTCACCAGAGCACCTTAAATTGCCCCTCCAGCATCCAGAGCCAGCTGGGGTTTCCCGGGAGCATCCCCAGGCCAAGGGAACCATTCCCCCAAATAACTGGTGGAGCAGCATTCCCTCTTTCTGAGCAGCAGCCCCAACAGATCTCTGCCTGAGCAGGCAGCTCCTGGAAAAAGCAGCGAGGGAAGCAGGATGGCAGGAGGCTGCTGCCTCTCGGGGAGTTTGCGCTGCATTTTAAGCAAGAGACATCTTGAGGGTTGTGCTTACCCAAACCCTTCTGCTTGCAAAAGCGAAGCCCATAAACATTTGTTTAAGGCTGCCCTGACATACAGAGTATTTAAACTTTTCACTGCTGCTGCTTGTGAGACACAGCAAAATGTACAGAGTTTTTTTTTCCAAGATTTCATTCCCTCTACCCTTGCCTGGGATTTGATGTGCCAGTTAAAAGCTGAGAGTCTCTCTGGCTGTGATGGAGAAAGGTGATTTGGGATAGAAATATGGCCCTGCTGACCTCATGCAAGGCAACAGCTGATGGTACAGTGAGAAGATGCTGGATATTTATTTGGAGGGGTAGGGGAGAAATATATTTGTTAGTGAAATGGAGCTTGCTGCAGAGTGCATAAAGGTGAATTATTTGGCAGAAGACTGAAGGAGGTTTATGCAATACGGTATTATTGAGCCGGGCTATTAGCAGAGTGAATTGCTATTGTGACATGCCATTAAATTGTTTTTAGTGTCCACAAAGGTATCATTCTGGAGCAGGCTTGGTTCCTAACAAAGTTATATATTTACTGGACAGCAGCAGATCTCAGAATAAAAACAGTCTGTCTGACCATAAAGTGAAATAAGAGAGAGGAGGGTCCTGTGCTGGAAAGTTTCATCTCTCAGTCTGCTCCCAAGCACCCCTGACCACAAGCAGATGAAACCACAAGTAGGAAATAAGGTCAGAAAAACCATAGGCACAAAAAACCCCCTTAGGACTGATCAAAATATTCCATCTTCAACCCTGGAAAACCTATAAAACATTTAAATTGCAGCATTCAGTCAAATGTCTTTAATTTAATCCTATTTAGGCTCTGATTGAAAAAAAAAAAAAAAAAAAAAAGAAGAAAAATTTGCCAGGATTAACATGTTAATTTAACAATGCAAAAAAACAAAGAAGGAACTCTTAACTTGAGATTTCTTTGGGAAAAAAAAGATAATTAAATATATGTATATATATATAGTTGTGCATATTAGATTAAATGTTTTAGAACATCAATCAGTGAAAGAAAAGTAATAAATAATGCATGGTGAAAATGTGATAATGTTTATTAAGAAGCAACAGCCTTGTCATCTTCATTTTCTTCTTCAGTGATTCTCCTCTCAAAGGGTTCACTCATTTGGGACTCCCTGCAATTTAGCCTGAGGCCACTCTCTCTAATTCTTGGATGGAAATGTACCTGCTTTGCAAAAATAAGTTAAAAGCAGAGCAACTGTGCACACTGAAGGTCTCCCCATTAAGCTCCTAAAGGCCAGAGAGTGAATTTTCTGCCCTTGTTGCTGTGGAAATCTGGAGCCAGACAATAGAAATCCAGAGAGGGAAGGAGAAAGGCAGGAAAATGTGGGAGAGAGAGACCTGAGGCAAGGCTGCTGGAAAGCTCCTCCTTCCCTCAGTGTCCTTCTGCCCTGGGACACGAGATATTCCTCACTGCACCTTCCTGTCCTTCCCTCAGTGTCCTTCTGCCCTGGGACACGAGATATTCCTCACTGCACCTTCCTGTCCTTCCCTCAGTGTCCTTCTGCCCTGGGACACGAGATATTCCTCACTGCACCTTCCTGTCCTTCCCTCAGTGTCCTTCTGCCCTGGGACACGAGATATTCCTCACTGCACCTTCCTGTCCTTCCCTCAGTGTCCTTCTGCCCTGGGACACGAGATACTCCTCACTGCACCTTCCTCTCCTGAGATGCAGGAGAAGCTGCCTGGAGAGCTCAGCCCCTGCTTTAGCTCCAAAGGGCCAAAGGCCTCCTGGCCCAGGAGCTCAGCTCATCTCCTGCTCCTCACAGCTGGCCATGGCACCAGGGAGCCTGAGGGTTCGCTGGGAGGGGAAGGGCTGCCAAACAGCACAGGATGCTGAATAGCATCATCATTAAAGCATTGTTTGGAATCAGGCACCTTTGCCCTTCTGCTTTCTTTGTCTAATCTTTGGTCCCTGGGTGGAATAATGAGGAAATTCAGACTACCAGTTAAAGAAGTTTAGTACTGATAATTTGCAGTACCTAAACCAAGATGCTGGCATTAGTGTGCTGTGACATATAAGCTGCTTAATTAGAGTTGCCATTTAATCTGGTTCTGTTCATTTATTTACACTTGACTAAAACAGCAGAGAAGTTTTACCCACCGAGCTTTACAAACAGAGTGAACCCTTGTGGTGTGGCAGCTGGAGAGGACAGAGGTGTGTGCAGAGAGCAGGTTCTGAATGTGTGCCTTCCCTCACACGTGAATGCAGAGAAAGATGCAGCCCTGAATCTGTGTTATTGTGCACAGATGCAGCTTCTCATTTCCCAATGTCTCCCGCAGTGGATAACAGGAGCTTGCTGGTATATTTATGTTTCTGTTATTTACTGAAGCTTTCCATGGGACATAATTCTAAATTATCCTTCTGTGGTTTATTAGAGTCTATGGGATTTTATTCATCAGCCCAGCAAGGCATTAGAAAATATTAAAAAATGCTCATTGTGTTTGTTATGGTGTAAATAGATCAAGTTGGACTTGTGATAGAGAGTAGGTGTGTTCCAGAGGTGAAACATCACCTGGATGTGTTTCATCCTTTATACTCTGGAGCAATGGGAAGAGGCACTGAAAGGGTGAAACTATGGTTGCACTCCTGCACTCCCTCCAAGGCCCTTTTAATGTCTGGGCAGAATTCACATCTCTTCTTCTCAATAAATGAGATAACATTCATGGCAAAACTGACTGCACTTCCTGCTGTAGTTGATGGCGGTGCTGATGGAAATGCTGAAAGCCCAGAGTCAGGGCGGAGCTGGGCTTTGTGCAGACACCTGTGCCCTGCTCCCCTCCCACAGCCCCAACAGAACCAGTTCCCTGCAAAGCCTGGAGCGCTGGGAACGAGGGCAGAGCCGAGGGGGCCTGGGTTTGTCCAGAACATGTGAAAGCCAGAGAGGAGTTCAGCTTGTTGTGCTACAGGAGGAGCTGGAAGTGCATCAGGAACAGAGAGGTCAGCACAGGAGCAATTTCCAAGGTGAATTCTGCCTGTGGCCTTGTGCCCAGCACAGGGAGAAGGTCCCTGCACTGCCTTGGGCACAACAGTGTCCATTCCCAGTGACACAACCCGGGCACTGCCCTGCTGCTATCTGACTCAGGAAAGATAACACAGAATTGTTTTCACTTCTGGTGCTCAGCTAGTGACAGAAGCAGGAGTGCCTCAAGTGCTGCAGAAGATTGTGTTCTCAGCCTAATCAGGAGTGGGAGGGCTTGAAATCCCCAACTTGTAATTTTAGCCCAGCTTGCAGAATCAGGGAGGTATTTTAGATGAACACATGTGAACTCCAGGCTTAGCGTTTCCGAGGTTTCATCTACCACAAACAACAAAAGGCACCTCAGAAACAGGGGAAGCAAAAGTGGATGATCTGATAGTCATCACCCCAGCACTAAAGCCTTCCAAGCCAAAAATTGTAGGTAGCATAAGAGGAAGACTCAGAGCAAGAAATGCAGGAGAAAGAATAGTGCAGCACTCTCCAAATGATGGATTAATTTTTCAGCATAGGTAAAATTGCTATAACCTCAGTTTCATGAGTCAGCAAGTCTGATAACATTAATATATAGTAAAAAAAGGTAAGGCAACACCTGGGGATTTTTATTCAACTCAGCTAAATTTGGATATGAAACCTGCTTTTCATAATTAGAAATTTGGTTCAGTTACCACAAACCAGGTGTGTGTTTAAATAAAAGGATCTGATCCTTGAAGGGATTAAGGGCACCTTTATCCCACCATAATAGTAGAAGTGAGCTCAACATGAAAAAAACCTAAATTTAAATCCCCTTAATAATAGCAATACAGTATAAAGCGTAAATGCAAATCAATATAAACATCTTTTTCCTTTCTCTACTTGAGATAAAGTTAATATTAAAGCTTACTTTCCTTCCATATTTATGCAAATAATGTTACCTAAAAACAGCATCAATTTCATTTCATTAAAAAGGTCAAGAAAAAAAAAATCCTTTTATTTTCCATTCAGGACTCATTGCCTGAGATCTTGATTAAATAAATGAATTGGTTTTGTTAATTATTGATACTGAAATTGTTGAATTAGTATCCAAAACAAAGGATTCAGGTCTGCAGTTCACAGAGGAATCAGTAACAGGAAATTTCTCTCCCATTATGTATATTAGCAGCCACAGCTGGGTCAGCAGATGGATGTGTCCTTGTAGGCGTTTTTCCCCATAAAACATTTGTTGAACAACAAAAAAAAAATGTTTGAAGCAGGGTGGACTTTACTGGAACAGATCAAAATAGACACTTTTCCTTATTGCTTTTTAAAATATGGCTCTACCTGTGTGCCAGCAGTTCCCACAGCGAGGGCAGCTCCTCTGCCTCCTGCCATTCCCAAGCCTGGGCACTTTTTCAGGTGTTCCTGAAATCCTTGGTCCCATCACTGACACCAAGGGTTTTCCCCTGCAGTGGGAATTTTTTTGCATTAGGGTTGCTGTTGGAAGTGCCAGCTTTTCCTTCTGCACAAGGACAGTTGGTTATTGGTGTGGATTCTTGCTGATGGGAATCAGTCCATGGGTTCAGACCTCTGTCCCTGAGCTGAACTGGGCCACTCACACTTTATGTGGCACTTGGGCACCAGAAAGCCAACACACAGCTGTCCCTACACACAGCCCTGTTCAGTGGAGCACATGGAATTGTCAGAAAATAAATGGAAATACAAATCCACTGATTTCTGCCAAAATTCAGAGTCCTCACACTGACAGAGCAGCGTCCATGCAACTGCAGTGCTCTCACTGGTGCTGGCTGAGGCTTTCCCACAATATCAGCCCAAAATGATTGTTTGCACCAAAAACCTTCAGTCCCTAATTGGGGAGTTCCCTTCCATCCCCACACAGGGCAGGAAGTTCGTGGGATTAACCAGGGGGATGCTCCTGTGAGGTGCCTGGCTTTGGAGAAGCTGACAGCATAATTAGCAGGGATGAGCAAACAGGTCTGCCTAATTCTGAACCTGCTCAAATGACCCAATTTTGAAATTTAGCCTTGAATTTGCAACTTGCTGCATTCACGGTGCCTGGGTAATTACACTGTAATTATACATTTCCACACTTGCCATAACATCACAAGGACTAATTAGATTGGGGGAAATTTTATCCTGACTTGCACTGACTGGTAAAATACTCTTAAATAATTGATCCTATTGGTTGAGTCCAATAAGTTGGTTGATCCTAATTGGTTAAGTCCAATACTTCCAGAAAGTATTGGAAATTAGCCCATGGGAATATAACCTGAGTTGCAGAGGATAAGAGATGAAAAAGGGATTCACTGGATAGAGTTTGTAACATTTGCCAATTATTTATTCCAGGTATTTGTTGCTTTAATGGAAATCTTAGTTCTGAACCCTTTGACCATATTGTTTGTTACTGACTTCCCTGGATTGCATCAAATTTCCAGTACTGGAAGGAAATTGGTCTGGAGTGTGATGTTCATGCAGTTGCTGAATGCACGGAGCTGCATTTGTCTTTACTATCCTTTACTGGAAAAGTTTGTGTTTTTATGAGTTAATTTTGTTCTAGACAACTGTCTATTAAATACAAATTATTAACAATTGCTGTTTATGGACAGACTCATTTGGAAAGCTGCATGTTGAAAGGTTTTAACTACAATATTCCTTCAGAATGAGGTTTTTAACTGATGAGTGACTTGTTGCTATGTGCTGCTGCTCAGTAATATAATGTCTTTCTCCTAATGTGCACTTCGGTTATGTTCATTTGATTTCTTCTGCAGACAAAAGTCTCAGAAAGAGACATACATCCACAGCATCAATACAGTGTGTTAAACATCTATTACAGAAAAAAATGTAACTACGTTATAGTTTAAGTGCCAATATACTGCAGACCCAAAGAAATCATTTTTATTGGTAGAAATAAGTTTTTTATGTTGCAGTAATCATTTTGGTCCTTATGCTAGGGGACATAAGCAGAAGGAAGATTCCTGTCTTGGTAGAAAACAGAATAATCTAAAAAGGTTTTTTTTTTCTTCTCTATCAGCAAACAGATTTGTTGACAGTAAGGCTCAAAAATGTGTCATTTCTGACCAAGGTGTCATCAGGAAAATTGTGTCAACTTCTGGTCACCAGCACACAGAAAGGAAGGGGAGGTGGGTCCAGAAGAGGCAGAAATGTGATGGAGGCAGCAGGAATGGGACAGGATCACCATCAAGTCCAAGTTCTGAATGTGTCCCACATCCCCGATGAGTTCTGTAACGTTCCAGGCAGGATAAACTCCATCAAACTCACATGGAGACTAAAGGAAAGCTGCAGCCCTTCCCCAGGAGAGAAGGGGAACATCTGAATGCCCCATTCTCTGAAGTGAGAGTTGAACAGCCACTACCTCCACTTTCAAAGGAGTTCTGGGAGGATTGGGCCACCTCCTCTCAGTGCAGTTTGCCACCGAGGCTGTGAAGGATCTGCTGGTGAGGGATCTGCTGAAGTTCTGGGGAACCAGAGCCACTTGCAATCCTCCAGTGATTATTGGGAGCCTTTGTCCCTGTCCTTGGCAAGGCTGAGAGCTGAGGGGCAGCCCCTAGACCTTGTCATTACTCAGACAGGCGCAGTCACAGAAATCTTCCAACCTCCCTTTCCAACAGAGAAGCTCAAAATCACTTGCCAGTTGTTTTCCATCCCAAAATTCCTATTTCACCTCCAGGGCACTGCAGATGTACCTGGTGGCACCCACAGAGCTCCTGCTGGCCCACAGCAGTGTCTGGGACTTGTCCTTTCATTTGTCACCCTGAGCTTGGTGTGATCTGGAGGACAGAGCTGTGGCAATGCCATTGCTGCTCCCCCAGTGAGCACTCAGGGTCCCTGTGGGTTTGCAGGGACAGAGGTTGGGAGGTTCTCTGAAACACTTCAGTTGTGGCAAACTGAAATTGTATCACAGGCACCGCTGAATGAAAGGAGCCTGAGGGATCATTAGTATCCTTCCATCACTTCCTCATTAGTTCTTAGATAGTGTTTTAATGACAGCTTGAGAGGCTCAGCATCCTGCCCTCTTACTATTTATGATCCCCACAGTGCTAATGTGCACTTAATGAGAAATTCTTGTCTTGCTTGTAAATCCTGTAGCCGGCATTCAATTTATTGACAGATGTTTGCTTGGGCCTCTTTAAAATTACTTCATAAATCTTCCAGGATAAAAGGCCTCAAGTTTGGTTATTAAGACAGGCCCTTGTTGACAGTTTCATATTTAACTGTTTGGAACTGGACTGTCAGGGCTGTAATGGAGTGCACGGCGGAAGGTTTGCATTCTTCGGGCTCATTTACCATGTTTTCTGCACCTATCAGGTTTTTTCTTTTTGAAGTGTGTTGACTGTCCCTTATAATCCCTTTAGTTAACTTCCCTGTGACCTCTTTGTGCACTGCACTTACTCATTTAGCATATCAGCGTGTCAGCTGTGATGAAGTGTTTATGCTGATATGAGCTGAGGGCTGAGCAAGCGCTGCATGCCAGAACCTCCTGGCTGTAATGCTGATAGGAACTGAGGGCTGAGCTTGCACTTCATGCTGGAGCCCACTGGACATGTCACAGACAGCCACAAGTTTGCTGCCTCCCTCTCCCACCCTCCTATTTTATTATTTTCTCCTCTAGGTCTGGGGTTGCATCTTGTAAAACCTGAGGCAGGGCTTTTCCCAGCAGGTCGGGGCAACTGGGATTTGGAAGGAAAACCACGTAGCCCTTGAAATCTATCCTGAGCTGATTCCTTTCTCCCTGTGATCTCCAGTGCTGTGATCACATCTGTAGGAATCAGGATCTTTAATCCCTCAGCCCTGCTTTTCTAAGGAGCTGCTGTTGCGTCTGTGTAGCTCTGTTTGCCACACGTTGCTCTGAGGAATAAGGACCAGGCAAGAGTTTTCTGCTTCTCTCAGAGTCTCGCAAAGCTTTTCCAAATGCACCTTTGAGTGACATGTATTAGAGAGGTCTGGTCCAAATGCTGCATTTAGAGTGTGCAATGACAGCTTTTCAGGCCATTATTTTAGAAGAGACTTTTTTTGTCCTCATAGTGAACAGAAAAGATTAAAAATTTAGAGAGCTGCTAGAAGATTGGGATAATTCAAATAGCTATTAAACCCATGACATCAGCCAAATTCACTCCACTTAAGTCCGTCAAAAACCATTCAGATCAGACATTGGACGGTAATGAGCATCTCAGCTAAAAATAAAATGTTTGGGCTTTTTTTTGCTTACTTGGTGGTGCCATGTTATATTACATTGCTTGAGGAGTGTCACATCACATCGTGTGGCTTCTGTGGGATCCTCTGCTGACATGACATAATGCTTTTTATACTTACAAAATATTTTTGATGGGATCCTTGCCATTCAGTTACTTTTGTTTAGTCATTAAGTTTGGTAAAATTCACAAATCTAAGCATTAATTCAATAGAAAGAGAAATTAGTTATCTGCAAGTGGAGCCAGCTAATGTATATTTATGACCATGAGGAGATTGGACTTCAGCGGGCTTTAAAGTCTGCTAAAGTCCAGCCAGTGTTCACCTGAGGGACTCATCAAGGCATGAATGATCCTGTTAGATCCGTGTTAGGATGAAGGGAATCCATCTCTGTGCTTCTCCCTGAGCAGGAGCCAGAAAAGCCTCTCCAAGGGAAGTCAGACCCCACAGAGTGTTCTGCATTCTCATCTCGCAGCTCAGAGGAATTCAGAGCCATATTAAGCAGGAAAGGACACCAAAGGCAGGAAGCACTGAGATAAGGCATTAAAGAGAAAGAAAAAGCAGGTAAAGTTATTTTTTAGCAATTTTGCTGGTGCATCTGACACCAGTGAATGCTAAAGGCTGGGCAGGCACTGTCTAGACTGAGTACAGCCTATGTAAGAGGTAGGATACTGCTTCAGATTTCAACCAGCACCATTTGTGTGAGCTGCTCTGTCCTCCTGGAAGTTCAAGGAGGATCAGAAATGTAAGGCCCTAATGCCAGCAGTGATGTACAGGCATTTATGGGTTCTAGAATGGCTGAAAACAGGATGACACTGACTGGGATAGTTCCCTTCCTGAAAAGATTATGCTGAAAATCCCATGCAGCTGCCACCGTCCTCTTCAGTCTGATGAAGCTTAGAGTTCTCACCACCATATTCCACAGCAGCTGGGAGTGCTGAGGTTGAAGGGGGACAAAGAGCAGGGAGGCACAATTACTGGGGATAAGGAGGTGTGGGAACCAGAGAAGGAGCAAGCAGGCCCCCCATGTTCCTGCCATTTGTCATCTATCTTGATGGCTCATGTCAGGTGCTGGCACTGTAGTGGATGACAGCAAACACGTCTCACTAAATGTCTTTGTCCCAACATGCTGCAAGGGACATGTGAAGAAATGACTATTTTGCAAAATTTTGATGTGTGTGAAGTGTCCTTATTAATAGCTTGGTTCTGCTCCCAGCTGGATTCAGTGGTCTCATCCCTGTTGGGGTGGGGAGGAACAGGATTGCACCCTGAAGGATTTGTGCTTAGCTGTTACTTCAAGAACAGATTTGCCAAAGAAATGCTCAGAGGAGAGAACAGAGTGTTCCAGCACACACAGGTAGAAGATGGTATTTCAAACTGAGCACACTGGGCAATCTTTGCTCATGATTCATCAGTCAAAACACGTCAATTTTATCCCAGAACAGCTAAAAAAAAAATCTGCAACTACTTGACAAGTACATTTTTGGTGCAGGTCCCAGTTCTTTCCCAGTTGGCCCATTGGCTTGTCTGTCAGCATCTCTTGCACACTGTGGAAAATTAACCCTGTGGCGTGTTCTGTTTGCTGTTGTCCTGTTTTTTCTTGAGTGACTCTTGAGATTCTCAAAGGTAAAAAAGAGCAATCTGGCACTAAATTCTCACTAAAAGGCCATGGCAAGTGGGCATTTAAATTCCCCGAGTGCTCTTAGAAACCTTCCCTTCAAAACCAGGTTTGCTTTTTGGGTTTGTTTCACACTCTGTTGTAAGGCTCCAGCGTCTTCTCTCTCACTTGCTTGGTTTGGTAAATTTTATCTGCTGGCTCAAGATCTCTGTTTCATTTTTGGTCTCTCCGGAACATAATATTTTTTTAATTGTCATTACAAATTTCAGACTTTTCCTTCATGGGGTTATAATTCTGCCTCAACAGATTCACAGTTTTGATCAAAGCTTAAAATATCCTTGGCTAGAACTATCCTGATGCAACAATATTGACATTACAGAATGTTTTTTTCTTGGCATTATCCTAGTTATTCTTTTTTTCTAATGTACACTGTTCTGTAGTGTGTTTTCAGGATATTCTTCAGTGCCAGCAGAAACCCCTTGTTAAATTTACAAAGTGTTATGTATTCTCTCCTGAAGGATATTTTAATTTTCTCTCCTAATGGAGAAGGATAGCAGCGGAAATTCTACTTGCGAGTTATCTTTCTTAGTGAAAAACTGCATCTGTTTCGAGCTGAGCAGTGCCTGTGCAAGCCAGAAAGTCGCACTCAGCTGTATCCTCAGGAAACAGAATAAGAAAAGAAAGTTTGCCCCAGGTGCTCTCACTGAGTCCCAGTCTCCCTGTGAAGCGGTGGTTCCTGGGTGAGCTGGAGCGCTGGATCCCTGCAGGGAGCCCCTCCAGTTCCCTGCCCCCCATCTCTGTGGTTCCAGTGACTTTGTCCCCATGCTCCAAAGTGGGTTTTCTCTGGTGGAGTTTCAGATCAAGGCACACAGGCTGCCCTGCCCTCTGTGCCAGTGATCCCCTGGTGTGTTGTGCTGTCCATGCTGGGATGTTTGAGCTGGGCTGTACTTGTTGTTCTCTCCTCCATCCCACCTTTACACAGGGGCTGCTGTTGCTGCTCCATTTGTCCTGGCAGAGACATGAAAACAAACTAAGAGCTTGATCTTTAATTTGTCAGTGGCTCCTTGGACTCCCACCAAAACCTTCCCTATTTCCTCTGGTTGGAATATCTGTTAGGCAAGTAACTGTAGTAATTTCACTGCATCACATCTTCAGTCACTACTCAATGGTGTGATCGTCTCTTCTACCCACAGAAGAGTTGGGTTTTGTGCGTTGACATCACAGGTGGACTTGAGATGTTGAGCTGCCTGATGATTCCTATCTTTCCTCTTTCCATAGGAATCCTGTTCTTAATTTATAGAAAGACAAAAATCTGTCCATGCAATGAAAATGTGCTGTGATCTACTGGGCTACTGTTGATGGATGATGAAAGGCCTGATATTAATGCCCTGAATATGTATAATCCTGAGCCAGCCCTGGTGGAGGGTCAGCAATCATTCACTTCATTTGATACATTTCCTCACATTGACTTAATACAGAGCATGAAACCCTACAGGAGCCCGTATAGAGCCTAGATAGTGGTGGAAAATCTGAGGAATTTGCTCCAAAGTTCTCCCTAGGCTATTGCTGCTGATAATCAGCATCTAAAATGTGATGAAATTTCTTTTGTTAACTTTGCCTGCGTACTTAGTTGTATTTCACATCACTTTGGACTCCTGATTAGTTTTTTTGTATACACAACTGTACACATCAAATTCAATAAATGTGCAGGAAAGGCAGCATTATCACCCAGCTCCTTTTGAAAATGCTGCCTCCAGGGATATATTTCCATTGCAGCATGTGGAGATTTTGTCACATGACATACGTTAATCTTTTCAGAACCCTACAGCTGAATCACAGGCAATGCTCTATAAACGTATCCTTGCACTTCCACAAAGACAAGCCAGAATCTTTCTTGGGGTCTGACTTTTCTACCTTCACTGCATAGAGCCTGTTTACCTGGGAAGGTTTTGTAAATAAGGACAAGTTCTGTGCCTAAGGGAGGAAGAAGGGCTCATTTATCTTCGTCTCAGGGGACCATGGCATTGTGTTTGCTCTGTAACAAAATCCGGAAAAGCCTTTGGGACACGGTCCCACGGCTGGCTGTGGAGAGCAAGGGTGGATTTTACACTCCCAGTAATGGTGGTGAGTTATCTGTAGAAATCTCCCCACTCAGGGATTAGGGGTTGTCACTCTTTGTGCACAGTCCTGCTTCTCTCCTCCTCGTGCAGTCCTCAGGAGAGTTGCCTTTCTCAGGACTGCGGAATATTCTTTAATTGCTCAGCCACCACTTGGGCTCCCATTTCCACTCCAGCTGCTCTGGAGAGGGAGAGTGGCAGGACTTAATTCTCTTATCAAGAAGGGCATCACAGGGTAAAAACTTCTGCACAGTTTTTGTCAGAGCTCTGAGCTTATTGTCTGCCTGCTTGGCAGAGAAAAAGTGGCTGCGTGTCTCAGGAAGCCTAAGTGATTTGCCTGCAAAAAAAATTCCTTGTGAAAACATGAGTGATTTTAAAAGAAGCTTAAGGAAGACCTGTCTGACAGAAAATGGGTTTGGATTTAAATTTCCCCACTTCTCAAGTGTTCTTAAAGCCAGGGTTTCAGTTCAGTTCCATCACTGAGAGAAATTAAATCAAATGTAATTGTGGATATGTCTAATCCAGGCTCCGACCGCAGCTCCAGGAAAGTTGTCCAAGCTGATTTCCCAGGCTGGGAGGGTGCTGGGGTGGGTCTCTGGAGTGACATCAGTGCAGGTATGGCTGGAAGAGCAGAATTTGCACCTTTGGGCCGTGGTTTAAATGTACTCAAGTC
>VXAX01000076.1:323564-343738 GCA_013399835.1 Leptocoma aspasia | reverse complement strand
GGAAGGGAAGGGAAGGGAAGGGAAGGGAAGGGAAGGGAAGGGAAGGGCTCCTCTCTGACATGGATCCATCAGCTCGCTGGCAGCTGGCACTGCAGCAGCCAAACACCAGGCACAAGATGAAAGCTCCTGCTTGTTTCCCTGGCAAAGAGGAAGCTCGGTTTCCTCCCCGTTGTAGGGATTTCCCGGGATGTGCAGCAGAGAGGGGGTCCAGTGCCACTGATTTACAGCCCACAGCAAAACCAGCCAGATATTCTGATAAAAAAGCAGGTGACTGTCAGTCCTGGTCACTTTGGAGAAAGGGACACCTTCAACTACCCCATCCAGCCTGGCCTTGGGCACTGCCAGGGACCCAGGGGCAGCCACAGCTGCTCTGGGCACCTTGCCAGGGCCTGCCCACCCTCACTGGGAATTATTTATTCCCAGTATCCCACCTAAAGCTCCTCTCTGGCAGTTTGAAGCCATTCCCTGTGTCCTGTCCCTCCATCCCTTGGAAATCCTCTCTCTCCACCTTTCCTGCAGCTCCTTCAGGCCCTGCAAGGCCACACTGAGCTCACCCCAGAGCTTCTCCTCTCCAGGTGAGCAATCCCAGCTCTCCCAGCCTTTCCTCATCCTGATGCCTTTCTCTCCTCTCTGTAAAGCAAGAATAACAGAGTTATTCCTCCCATACCTGCCCAGGCTTGTCAGGAGGAATCCTGGAAGCTGGGGGTACCTGGCTGTGTCAGGAGCAGCAGTGGATTTGTTCAACCCTCCCAAATGAAAGGTGCACAGTGACTGCCACCCTTCCTGCTACCCACCACAGAGTGATCTCTGACAAAATAAAATACAATTCTTACAGCAAGGCAATAAAAACACCTTCTCTAACACAGCCTCTTGGGGCTCAATATTCATAGAATACCAGGTTTTTCAAATAATGTAATTACTGCTCCAAAAAAACCCACCACAAAATACCAGAAAATAAAAAATAATAATAATAAAAAATGCTAAAAGATACTCCTCTTCTAGCTTAAGCGCAATTTTGCTCTACCAGCAGACAATGAACTCCAGAGTCTGTGAGCAGGCAGTCATCTCTGACAGCGCAGGGCTTCTGCTGTATAAAATACAGTATTTATAATGTTTCTGCAAGTGTCTCTTTGATTGCATTATTCCTTTGTCTGACCTATACTTTCAGATAAAAGTGTTTTGCTTAGAAACTACGTATATAAATCAAGTGTAGGAAACAGACACGTTCCTTTTCTATCAGGGACTAAATGTGAAAAATGGTTTCAAAGGAGCTAAGGGTAAATGATGGAGTTCTGTTACCAGTTTTGCCTTTGCTGAAACAAAGTAAAGGTAATGTACAGGAGGAATATCTCAGGGTCACTGCAGTCATATGTCAAGTGCTAGAATAGTACTTTATTTGGCAAAGAGATCAAAGAAAAGCTTTGTGTTATTTTTCTTCTGTATGCTGAGGAATGGAAGAGGTTTTCTCCCCTTTTATAGTTACTAGAACTGTAGTTTCCCTGATCTGAGATGAGATCACCCAACTCCAGGATATGATTACATTTCAGTAGTTAAAAAAAAAATTACATAAGTACTAAGCATGATTTGACCTACCTTTCCTGTGTCAGACTGCTAAAATTATTTTACATTTATATAAATCCAAGCTGCTTTGCACCTTTTTGTAGCTAAAATAAATGCTACCCTGGGAGCCAGGGGTCTCATGGTGGACAACTTATTGCATGTTGAATGTGTCACAGTAAATCTGCAAGAGGTTTTAAGCTGAAAAGAGATTTTTTTTCCCCTTAGAAGGCTAGAGGAAAGTAAGGAAATTAATTTTCAAAGCACAGGAACCAGAAAAATTCCTTTTCATATTCTCTTCTCCTTTTCTGTAAGCACTGTGCTGAGAGAAAAAAAAAAAAGTAGAACAAGTTTTAAGTGAAATAACCACTTACTGAAACACTTGCAGAGACAAATCCTGAAGTTATATAGGCTGCAGTGATTCTATTTTTCAAGCCATGCTTTCAAAGGTGTCATGATATACTGTGGTTGTCTTTAATGCTACAGTTAACATATATTAAAGAAATGCTGGTGTCTTCATCCCCTGCATGTGCGTGATGCACTCGGGCTCTCACTCTCCTGCTGGCTTTGAGCTCCAGGTCTTGCCTGTAGCAGATTAATGTTGGGAAGGATTATTCCCAAAGGAGCAAGTGTGGGATGAGGCTGTCCCATCCCAATGCCCTGGGAGCCTTTGGGAAGGACAGACAACCCCTGTCCCCCCAAAGCATCACCCCCCACTTGTGTGCTGGGAGTTTATTTACCACAGCTTGGGAAAGGAGCACCCCCTAAGAATTACTCACATTGTTCCACAGAGCTCCTATCTCATGTCTCTTTTTTTTTCCAAAAGCTGATGAAATTAATGAGAAGTGACAAAAGGAAAGGAACTCAGCTAACGACGTGGCTGGGGTCAGGCTTGAGGAGCGAGCACAGTGGGTTAACACACCAGCACAGTAATGTAGGTGTGAGCAAATGAACCGTCTAATAAATAATTAACAATTAATTTTCTTCTGTCTTTTATCTTTACTTCTTTTTTTTTTTCTCTACTTTTCTACCCCCGTGCTTCTGTTTTGCATTTGCCGTGTTCCCGCAATTAATTAACAAACAAAATCAAAGCACGGGGTTACAAAGTTCCAGTGGTGAAATCCTGCTGGAATGAAAAGTTCTGCTTCTCCAATCCTATTAGTCTGTGCTGGTGTCGAGGGCTGGCTGTGCATATTTTATGGAGCAGAGGATCCCAGCACAGCCCTGCTGCTGCCGAGCTGGGAAGCTTTGTTTTAGAAATCTCCAGTGCGATGTAGCCGCAGTTTGTGTCATGTTATATTGTCATATGACAAGACATGAACCAATGTAAGCCAGCAGAATGCAGCACAATGCATTGTATGACTTACACCTTGTCAGGTTTTTTGGCTTCAGAAAGAGCTTTTTTCCCCAAGGTAGTAAGTGATGCTAGAAAAAAATCCCCGTGTTACCTAGGAACTGACAGGTGCCCCTATTTTCTGACTATCCAAATTAAATTTAATCTGGATGTGTTTCCACACAGCAAATCTAAGTGTTGCTTTACTTTTTGTCACTTTCCGATTGGAACATTAGTGGCCTGCTAATGTGATTAACTGTTTGCCTCAGGCAGCTCAGGCTGGGCTTTGTCCCACTGGACAACTGATGAGCTCAGCAAAGTTTAAAGCTCCCTGGCTGAGAAGGGATCAGCATCTCAAACCTGTATCCTGCCCAGGGGGGCTCCAGCCGGCCAGGGGGGACAGCAGACGTCGCTGTGCTGGCACTGAGCTGGGGAGAGGCACACAGGGATTGTCTGGGGCACCTTGTCACACTCTGCCTTATCACCAGTGCACCAGCTCAGCAGTACTGTGGGGTGCACAGGTGTGCAGGTGTGCAGGTGTGCAGGTGTCAGGTGTACAGGTGTGTAGGCACACAGGTGTCCATGTATCCAGGTGTGCAGGTGTCTGGGTGTCCACATGTCCAGGTGTGCAGGTGTGGAGGTGTCCCTGTGTACAGGTGTACAGGTGTGAAAGTGTGCAGCTGTCCAGGTGTCCAGATGAACAGACATACAAGTGTCCATGTGTCCAGGTGTTCAGGTGTCCATGTGCCCATGGGTCCAGATGTCAGATGTCCATGTGTCCATGGGTCCATTTGTCCATGTGTCCAGGTATTCATGTGTCCATGTGTCCAGGTGTCCATGGGTCCATTTGTCCATGTGTCCAGGTATTCATGTGTCCAGGTGTCCATGGGTCCATTTGTCCATGTGTCCAGGTATTCATGTGTCCATGTGTCCAGGTGTCCATGGGTCCATGTGTCCATGTGTCCAGGTGTCCAGGTGTCCATGTGTCCATGTGTCCAGATGTCCATGTGTCCATGTGTCCAGGTAAACATCAGATGCCACAGCCCACTGCCTTAACTGTTAATTTTTATGGGTATCTGCTGTGTGGGGTTATGTGGATTTAAAAAAATAAGTATTTATTTTGTGTATTTCTAATTCTGGATGGTTGGTGCCAGCTCACCCTGCTCCTGGATTGCCCAAAGCCTGCTAAAATCCCAACAATGAATCTTTTCTTGCCAAAAACACCCAATTCCAGCAGCACCATATGCAGAGCACTGCAGAGAGCTCCATATAGCATTGTCACTCCTGGCTGAGGGGAGGAGGGGGTGTGGGAAGTATTATAAAACAAATTATATCTGTTTTTTGAGAAGTCACAGGGAAAAATGTCACCCTCAAGTTCAAAAGTTTCCTCTGAGTAATGCTTTCAGCATTGTTTCCCTGCAGGGGGACTCTTCCAACCCTTAGGAAATGTTGTCCCCACAGAGTTTGGTACAGTATATAGGGGTGCCAGAGCTAGTGACAAAGATTCCATGGAATTGCTTCAAGATTCCACAATTTTTAAAGGGTTAATGCAGGGACCACGCACACTCACTCTGTTCTGACTCTCACTGTCTTTTCCTAGGGGTATCACACCATATTCCATACCACAAAACTCCTTCCTGGGTGGATTTTTCTCCTGGCAGCAGGGATTCCATGGTGTGTGTTATCAGTTAGACTCGATTCCTTCCTGGAATCTCTTACACGGGGGCACAGCAGAGCAGATAACCTGGTGTATCTTATGGGGAATTACAGCATTATTTACCCAGCACACTTTTGGTCAAGCTAGAATTAGACCAGCATCATTTAACTCATTGANTTCTCCAAACCCTTCCCAGCCCCGTTCCCTGCCCAGGACACGCTCCAGCCCCTACTGCAGTCGGGGGCCAGAACTGGACGCAGCACTCGAGGGGTCTCTCCCCAGTGCCCAGCACAGGAACAAAAAAGATAAAGTGGAAGTTTGTGGGAAATGAAGAATTAGTGCCACTAAAGGCTAAAATGGTCAGTATTTATCAAAAAGCAGCAGTGCAGCAGCAGGAAAACCGGGATGTCGATATTCCTGTGAGGGTGCACTGGCCTGGGAGGTGACCATGCTGAAGGTGGAGCAGATCTGTGGCTGCCCAGGAAACACCAATTTATCAGCCACCTTCTCCTGGTCATTCCCACCCTGGAAATGCAGCGCCTCTCCAACTCTCCCCTGGCAAAGGCAATTTTAAAACAAAGCATAACAAAGAAAAATGTGTTCCTGATATAATTATGCCTTCTGCAACTTAAATTCCAGGCACTCAGTTTCATCTCTTACTTAAATGTATCTGTGTATTTTAATAGGAACATTCAGCTATGCTTTTATTAATGCAAAAACATTAAAGCACTATCCCTGAATACTAAAGCCTTAAAGGGCCGTTTCAAACAGAACCTGTCATAAAATGTGCTCTCAAGCGTGTCCCCTTTAAGAGATTCAAGAATTAAATGTTCCCGTATGTGAATTTTATTTTGTACAGCACATTTGCTTTATGGCTACAATTAAGTTAGATGTGCCGATAACAATGTCTGCTTTCCATTTTAAATCGCACATTTCAGACACTCTGCATTGTTTTATTATCTAATCCACATGCTTTTAATTGCAATTATGGTCCCTTATGAGTCCCCTGGGAGGGTATGATTGCAATTAAAAATGTAATTTAAATGTTAATTAATTACATTCATTTTCTAAACTGGGAAAATTTCATTTATTATTTTCATGTGTTGTGCACTTATCCTAAATGCGTTACCTTCTAAATGTTTCTTCTTTTTTTTCAAATTAAGTGTTATGTTTATAAAACAGGGTGTTTAATACGCTTTAAAATTTTGTTAGGATGTTTATACAAATTATTACTTTAAATTAATTGTTTCCAAGCTCCATGCTCAATTTGTATTTGTCATGCAAGCCAGAATAGAGTTGGGGTTTATCTTTGGCTCAAATTATGTTAACATGAGAACCAAAAAAGTTCATCAGCACTCTGGACTGTTCCTGTGGGTATTCTTCGGCACTTTTTTGGGCAGAAGAGGATTTTTTGGGGTGATTTCAATGCCTTTGCTGATTTTCTTCCTGTGATTCAGCAGGATCAGGAAAAGAGGCTGAGCTCTGCCATCGGCAGGAGCAGCTCAAATCCACGAGCAGGTTTTGCAACAAGTGTAACAGGCAGGGACAAGGAGCTGCTAAAGAGAGAAGGCAGAGAATCAGGAATCTGATTCCTTAGAAATGATGAAATTAAAAAACACGTCACTATAAAAATAGCTATTTCTATCGCCTTCCATTTAAATATCAACCTGCAAACCCAGTGGCCAGGAAAATCAGCTCTTACGTGGGAAAATGGGGATTTGTAGGGAATCTCCTGACCTTAAGAGCCAAGGTTTGATGAAAAATTATCAGATATATTCCAAATGCTGAGCAGCCAGTGTTGCTCTGTCAGAAATAATCAGTATTCCAGGGTTTGGGATAAGAAAACTCCTTGAAATCTTGCCTGCACTGTCTGGCTTTGGTCACATTGGCACCTGCAGACCTGAGCCTGGAGGAGGGGGCAGGAATCAGGTCCAAGCAGGAACTAAGTCAGGTACTAAAGGTTTTGAGTCACTGGCTTCTGTAATTAAAAACTGATTAAAGATAGCCTGATCCATCCTTTCAGCTTTGCAAAATATATTCTCATTACAAATTTGTGGTCAGTTCATTAAAAAAAAAATAGAAACTGTAATTTATTTTCTCTGAGAGCATCACAGAACAAACTAATTAAGTCAGGAAAATTTGGAATTATGATGTTCTGATAGACGAGCAGCTCCTCTGAAGAGGGAGATGAAGCTAAAGGATACAGCTGAAAGATTTTTATTTTAAATACTGCTGCCGGTTGTGGCTGTACAGACACTCCTGTGGAAGGCTTTAAGCATTAAAAAAAGAGTCAAGTTCAACTAAACTGAAAAAGATCTATTTTTCAGTGGTGCAAGGCTGTTCACACAGCCTTTTGGATTGATTTAACTCAGGCTTAAGAATTAAAAATGAGAGGTATTTTGTGTTGAATCAGTGCTGAGGGTAGCAGGTTTCTCGCAGAGGATCCGTGGAGAGCAGGTACAGGCGCAGGCACAGCGGGGCACGGAGCTGCTGGGGCTGATGGAGCACTTCCCAGGCAGGTGCTCACAGGAATTTCACCCAGCCTGGAGTGCTCGGGACCCCTGCAGGGCCCGGAGTGTCCCCTCGGCACTTCCATCTGGGCTCCCGCGTGTGCCGTCTGTGCCCCGCTCGTTTCCCTGCCTGCCTTTACTGCTCCTCCACTGGGAAATGCTGTGAAAGCAGTGCAGCTTTTGTGTTCTCAACCGGGCCATTAAAACAGCAAAATAAAGGGAAGAAAAGAGAAAGAAAACCAAACAAAAATAACCAGAAAAATCCCCCCTGCTTTTTCATTTGTACCGTTAATAACAAGGAAATATTAATTAATTCATAACTAGTAGGGAAAGTCTGAGTCTGTTTTGCATCTTTGTATAGAATTTATTTTTTCCCGTCCCCTCCTCTGCCCTCCCAAAACACAAATATTTCTGAAGTGATAAAATCCTCTGAGTTTTTAAATTTTCATTGATCCTTGAATGCTCCAAAAGCTCTGCTGTCCCAGTAATCCCAGTGACATCCAGGCCGCCAGGAGCGCCACAGGGCCCCACACATCCCTCACATGTGGCACTGCCCCAGTCCAACCAAACCTTGCCCCCTGCTCTGGGGGCCTCCTTAGAGCTGCACAACTCTGGAAGTTGCTGCATCCATTCGGGGATGCTGCAGTTCATTTTGTGATGAGGAGATCAAAACAATTACCAGACTCCTGATAACCCTCATTGACTATCTATTGAGAGAATCAGCTCCTAAATAAATTACTATTGTACAGTTAAAGCTGTGCGTGACATGTCCTACTTACTGCGTGACCCAGATAATTTCCATAAATTAACCTCCTTTACCTTCCATTTCCTCTGCCATCCTGCTGTTACCTTCCCACAACTGCTCCATCACCAGCAACTCATCCACTGGATGGAGAAGACAGTGATGCTGTGCTGAGTCTCAAAGTGACATTAAGAACTTACCTGCCTAAGTGTTCATTTGCATCCTGCTCACTAGACTTGTCATAGAGCTGGGGAGATAATATATTATGAGATGTGTACTGAATTAGCTGTCAATTGTAGTGAAGCTCTCCCTTAACTGTGTGAGGAGAAAGCTCTTGAATGAGCCTCAATCTTGCCTTTTTTTTTTTTTTTCTTCAGCTGAGATGTTTCATTTTAGTCACCCAACCCCAGCCAATTTTATTAAGTCTGCTGTCAGCTGTGACCCCTGCTGAGGACTGGCAGGGCTGAAATAGTTATGCTGTGCCTGATGTCATTTGTGGCAGCTCCAGATCCTGCTCCTGCTTAGGCACCGAGGGAAAAGGGATAAAAAGCCACTCTGCATCCTCAGTGCTCTGTGCTGGGTGAACCAGTGAGGGAGGCTGGGTGAGGATGGCCATGGACTTCCCTTGGGAAGGTTTGGATGGTCCTGCTGGGCTGTGGGAGCAGTGCAAGCAGAGAACCTCAGTGCATTGGAGGCCCTGTCTGGGCAACGAGTCCCTGCTTGTGCTGATGTGGAGTCAGGGCTTCTCCCACAGGCACAGAGCATCCCCTGGTGCTCCACCACTGGTGTTTCCAGGTGCTCCATCACTGGTGTTTCCAGGTGCTCCACCACTGGTGTTTCCAGGGATTAGCTCGTTTTGGGAATTCCTCTGCTGTGCTTGACAAACAAAAAGAGCAAGTCTCCTTGTCTTCCTTGGGTGCAACACCTGCACGTGCATGGGAGGGCTGGCTCAGGGCAGAGCCCCGGGACAAACCTGCAGCGCGAGCAGGCTGCAGCAAACTGGTTTTTGATGGAGATGTGCCCAGTGCCAGCCTCCCTGGGCACCCCTGCCTGGTGACTGGGATGTGGGAATGGGTGCACCACGTGCCTCAGCCACACGGGATGCCTTCACATCACACTGCAGACAAGGCTAACGTGGAAAGGGAGCAGATAGACCTCAAACTTGGAAACCCCAACTGTGGCTGCCTGACATCACAGTGTGTTACATTCTTTACACGCCAAAGAAAGTTCAAATCCTGGAAGAGTCATGCTTTATCGTCAAGGTAACCAGAATAGGTTCACCAACAATTTACGTGGCTCTTAAGTCTATTTACATGCTTGTTTACTTGGCTTTTCTCTCAAAGGAAGAAAGTAGTTACCTTAGCAACTGCCTCCTCGCAGGGTGCTGGGGCTGCCGTGCCGGGGAGGAGCCTCTGCCAGGAGCTCACAGCCCCTGGGCACATCTGCCGACCCCAGCCCGGGCACTGCTCGGGTGTTTGCCTTTTGGGCTGCATTCGGCACCCCAGAGCAGCTCTGAGATGTGTCTGTGCTTCCTTGGCTTTGCTGGAGCTGTGCCAGGACGGTGCCAAGGCAGGGATGGGGGAGCAGGAGGCGCCAGGGATGTGTTGGGAAGGGAGGAGAGGTCAGCCCTGCTGCACCTCAGGGTGGCTGTTGGCCCATTTTATGTACCAGGTGTCACCAGGTGTCACCAGAAAGGGCCATTGCTCCAGCAACCAACCCACCTCTCCCTTGGGATCCTGGCAGGAAAAGGTTAAACAAAGGAGAGGAGTCCTAGGATGGGATGTAGGGACATGCTGGGGTAAGGAGTCATTCACTCTGCTGGTAAATCAGGAGACTTTGCTGCTTCTGTCCCCTCATCTGTTCCTGCAGTCTTGTTCTTCATCACCTTCAAGCACGTGCAGAGAGCGGGGAGGTGCCAGCCATCCTTTTTCCTTCCTTGCTTTTCTTGCCACAGAAGGTTCTGACTGGAACTGCTGCCTGGGCAAACTCCCAGAAGTTCAGCAAACGCAGTCACCACTCAGGCTGTGTTTGTGTCCTTGTTGTAACAGTATTTATGAGACAGTTGCTTCATCAAATACCCTCATTTTATTTGCTTTCCATGCTCATTTTATTTTAATTTGATAACTGCATAGAGACTTCAGTCTGACTGCGAGGCAACTCTTATTATAGAAAATAATTCAATTTCCTTGAATGATTTGGGCCAGATTTTTTAGGGTAGTTACACATCTTGAGAAGAAATCCTAGTAGGATTTTCAAAAGAACCTCAGCAGATTAAAGCCTTGATTCTTTTTTAACCTGCTTAAACACTTGTAAAATTGCTGCTAAGACTCTACCTGCACTTTAACCTTCCTACTTACCTTTGAAAACTTGCCCTTTTTAAAAAGTACATTCTCCCAAGTCTCATTTCTCAATTCCATTTCCACCCCTTTTCCCAAAATCCTGATATGACATCCATCTCCACTCTTGCTGTGCTCTTTAGAGATTTTTAATAATGTGACTTGCATTATTTTCATCTCTTTTAACGTTTTTGTTCATTATATTACTGCTCTATACAAATCTAATTTATCTTGCTCTTCCTTTGGAGCACAATCCCAACATGCTGTTGTCGGTCCGGTTCCTACAAAACAGGTCTGCTGCAGTATCCATCCTGCAACATTGCAATAATTAGTGAGTAATATCGATAATAATTGCTTTTTACAGCTTTTTAGCACAGAGATATTTTCCTTCCCTGGAGCCTGAGTGTGAGGCAGACTAATGGCCTGGTTTCTGCAGCAAAAGACTTATAGACCTGGAGTTTCCAAACCATTTCTCAGCCTTCTCCGGAGGGTGACAGGTATCCTTTAGTCCTGGGGAAAGCCTGTGGTCCAGCCTGGCACTGTCCTGACCCTCTCCATCAATTTCCTGGCTCTTCCTGGAGCTCCCTCCAGCAGTGCAGGGAGCTCAGGGGCTGATGTGCAGCACCCCCTGACAAATACCCAGTACCCAGCAGAGGAGTTGGGTGTCCTGAACAGAGAACTCAGGAAATCTGCTGGCTCCTCCACATTTTGGGGTGAAGGGATTGTTCTGGTTTGGCCTAGTCTGTGCAGCAGTGCTAAAATCAATATTAGGCTTGGCCTGTGCCTGTGCCTTGCTCCTGCTGTGAGCACATTCTCCAGGCCACGGGAGCACTCTGAGAGTGCTCAGCCTCTTTGAGCAGCTCCCACCACGGATCTGGCACTGGCAGCTGGTGCCTTTCCAGGAGGAAACACCCGGAGCTGAGGGGACATGTGCACAGCATCCTGTGCCTCCTACCCTGCTTGTCATCTTCTACATCCAAGGCAAGTCACTCAGCCGAGCAGAAAGCAGCCTAATCCCAGCACAGACTGAAAGCTTTCGGAGAGGATCCCTGCAGAACAGAACAGCCACCAGCACTGCATGCAAGAGTAAAACCCTGGAGGCAGCTGGGGTTTGTCCTGAAATCGTGCAGCAGGTTCTCTCCTGTTTCACACTGCCTCCAGAGCAGGAGTGGGTGTGTTTACTTACTCAGGCACTAATGACAACCAATAATAAAAACCATTTCCCACCTAAAAACTTCAAGGCTTTAGCCAAAGCTATTTAAAAAGTGACTCCCACTTTTCGGGATGCCAGGGAAGTGAGTGGCCCCAGCTATGGATTTGCTTCTGTGCCCAAACTCCATTAACAGCCAAGCCCCAGAGCCCTTCCTTCCCCACTCTCTATAGATCTTACTATAAAAAGGGCTTTCCCTGAGTTGTGTCCCACTCACTCAGCCGTGTGTGGCACTTTTTAGGGTATCCTTCAGAAGCACTTGGCTGCTCCTTTACCTTTGTTGCTTTGTCCAGCTGCCCCTTTACCTTTGTTGCTTTGTTCACACTTTCTCTTCTCTGACTCATTTATGGTTTGAAGTTTCCAAAGCACTTCTGAGCAAATCCAGCCCATTTGCCAGATCTTTCCCTTTGTAAGCTGGAGCTGGCAGTTTGGCACAGAGGGACCAAAGCTGCACATCAGCTGTGAGATGGGCGGGATTCTGCCGCTGGAGCCTCCCAGGGATTCCCAGCCTGGCAGCTCTGCCTGGGAGTTACACCCTGCAGGTCTTGGAGTCAGGCTGGATATGGCCTGGGATGTGTTTGGGAGAGGGTTTGCTGGCAGACTTGCCATTGGAAAGTTGCTTTTGCAACTCAGGGGCCTGTTTATCCGGTGCCACTGAAAATGCACCTTCCACTGCAGGTGTGCACAATGGCGTGACCCATTTTCTCTGCATTACAAAGGTTTGAAACCTTTTCTATTCCTGTGATGAGCTCTGGCCAATTAGTAACCACAAACCTTCTCATACATGTATTTCCTTGTATGCTTTCCTTTCACTGAGGCTGTGAAGAAAGCCCAGGGATGGCTGCTTATGTGGGTGACTCTGTGGATGATTTTGTGTTTCCTTGGTGGCAATTCCAGTCCCTTCTTTTATACTTCTTTGGCTGTACACATAGTCTGGAGATAACTCCTGTGTGACTTACTCCCTTCACAAGTCACCTTCATCTCATCACCCTTTGATATTTCCTGGCCAAATGGAGTGGAAGAGGAGGAGTGATCAGTGCTTCCAAGGATGGCTCAGGAGAAGTTTCTGTGGCCAGCTGTTCCAGCGCCCTGCCTGACCTTCACCAAGCCATTTGCCTTGGCTCTGGCTCAGTCTCCCCATCTGTAAGGGGATAGAAACATTTGCAGAGCATTTTGGATTGTTATTCATTCTTCATGGAGTCTGTGAAATGTGGTGAACACTGAGATGCTATAAAAGTACAAAGTATTATTGTTATTATTAAACTCTGGAGGTGGAAGTAGCTGGCCCATAAGGTGCTTCCTCCATCGGGCCTTCAGTCTTTGTGACCCAACACAGAATTTGCCATTCTGCTTTTGCAGAGGGTTAATGGGTGTGTTTTAAATAAACCCGAGAGCTGGAGGAGCCCCTTGAAAAGGAATGAAGCTGATGACATCTTAAATTTTTCTGATTTCTCTGAGTGTAAAGCAGAATTTCTCCGCACGGCGGTTCCCCGGCAGCTCTGCCAAAGTCACTTGCAATCGGCCCTGTCCTCTTACCCTCCAATAAACAGGAGACACAGGGCCACTATAATGGCTTGACAATACTTGCACACCCTGGGGTTTTGCTGCTCTCATGAAGGAAAAAAAAAAAAGAATGTCATGGACAAATGAATGTTGACAGTGGCCATACCAAACAATTCAAGGAAAAATTGCAGTTTTATCCGTATTGCTGCTGCCTTTGTCAATACTTTAAAGATGGTTCTTATTTCAGAGCAGGTATTGATTGTGTATAGGTTGGGCCCCCAGTTCCATTTGTCATTTCTGATATTATGGCGTGTTATCGTTTAAAGCTGTAATGGGAGAGGTGGCTGAGCTCAAAGCAAGCTGGTTGTCTGAAGCTTTGATAAATGGCTAGATGGTCTTCGTTTCTGCAGCAGTGAGCAGTTGGCTGCTATTTGCTTTACCTTTTATCCAAGAATAACTGTGTGATGGGTTCTGGAAGTGAACAGTATCATTTTGTCAGATGTGGTTCAGAACTAGCCGGGTGGTCCTAGCAAAGCAGCTGAGGGATTTTTAACACCCGACAGGATGTGAGCAAAGGCCCTGGATAAATCTGAAACAATTCTGGCTCCACATGGCTGCTTTGGTCGAAAAGTTCTCAGGGTTGTTTTTTAAGGTGAGAGGACAGGAAATGCTGAGGGGTGGGGTGGGGAGGGGTGGTGCTCTTAAAAGCAGTTCTATTCATATGGAAGGATCGTAGCAGAGAGATCAGAAGACAGTAGGTGGATTAGATTTCTTTGATGCATTTACAAACTTGAAAATTTTTTGCAGATCTAAATGAAAGGTCTGCTTTTCAGATGCAGCAAATGGCCCCACCCGAGGCTCTGCAAAGCAGGCTGTACAATGTGCTGGGAGTCTGCAGCACCGGGCAGGCAGGGAGGCAGCGCACTGTGCATTCTTTCCCTCTGCATCACGTACAGTTCCCGAGGTTTTGGTATTGCTTTTGTGAAATCATATCTGTTTGTCAGACTCTCAGTGCGGGGCTGCTCTGGAGCTGGGTTCCACTTCAGTGGAATCACCAGGAGTCTGGAAATGGCAAATGCTCCCTTTCCCAGGAACAGACATGGTAACGTCCTGGCTTTGCAGAACCCCTTCTGTCACATTTTGGGTCACAAAACCAAGATGACACCTGTGGATACTTCATGTCCTGACTCTCTTGAGTCAGGCAGGTCTCATGTATGATTTGAGTTTAGCCTGGTACAACACCCAGGGCTGCTTAAATTGCTAAACCTGTTCTGAGCCAATGTTTCTCAGCAAATGTAGGCAGGGGAATGCACTGAAATTCTCTCCCAGGGTTGGAAACTCAGCTGTAGTATCTCCACACCCATTGCCAGCGTGGCTGGATGGGGGCAGTGTTCAGTGCAGTTTTGGAGCTCTCCTCCAGTGCTTCTGAATCAGCAGCAAAGAGTCTTTACAGGTTGGCTCTTGGGCCTTCAGTACCTACCCTTCATTAACCTGATAATCTGTGAGACACTGCTCCCTGTTCCTGCCTGGAGTAGATTGAAATGGGCGCTCTTAATCCTGCCACTGCAGCTGAATTGCTTGGACAAGTAGCAGCAGATTGATTCCACCACTTCTTTCAGAGAAATCACAAAAGGCTGTTCAACCCCAGAACAGCTGCAGCTCCAGTACAGCTCCCGGCTCCGAAGGCAGGGGAGCTCTACCTTTGTGTCCGAGCAGAACAGAAGTTACCTTTTCTGGCATGGAAATAGAAACAAACAGAAGGGTTAGAAGTCACTCCTGCAGTTCTTAGTCCTACAAGTAGCACAAAGGTTCCCCAAGTCCCTGTTCTCTCTGAGATTTCTGTTAGCTCTCAGCTTGTGATAAACTGTATAATCTGCAGGAAAAGTTGATGTGCATTTGTAGGACTGACAAGACAACGAGGACAACGAACAAATAGAAAAGAAACCAATAAGATGTTAAACCTATGCAGAAGATACTTGGTCTCTGTAAAGCAGAAACCACGCAGAACATCCCCCTCCCTCATGAGCCATCCTGGCTTTGGGGGCTCTTTGGGAAGGTTTAGTCAACTCTGAAGCCTCTCTTTGATTGTGCCTGGAAAAGCATTGCCAGAGGAAGGTTTCAGTGTTCAATGTAGCCCAACAAATGGGCTGTGCTCATAGTCTGTCAGCATAACAGCACCTCAGGAGACCTGGCTCCCCTTTCTAGCCCAACAGGAGCAGCTAATCGTCAGTCGTGGTGTTTTGTGTAATACCTCACACCTCCTGTTGGGCTGCGTGTGCTTTAAAGGTCACTTTGCACTCTCCACACAAACAGGCTGGTTGTGTCCCTAGCCAAAACATCCCTGCTCAAAAATCTGCCTCTCCGGGCCCCAAAGATGACTGAATTTCAATGAGGCTTTATTCTTCAAAATGAAAGGTGCTGTCTAACAGTAAAATATTGTTCCATTAAATTCAGCCCATGGCAGATCCACTACTGAGGGCTATTGAGGCAAATAAGAGCAGGGTGATGGCAGTGTGTGGTCATAAAGTTGCAATATTCAAAAATGTAGAAAAAGCAGGTTGTCAGATTTCAATAAAGCAGTGGAAATGAATAGATACATCTCAGAGCTGGTTGCTTCCTAGTGGGATGGAATTTGAATAATAATATCACACTTGAACCAAGCTGGGGCTGGATTAATGGCTGGCAGAGGCTGAGCCCTGGCGTGGTGGGGCTGCAGCAGCAGCAGCACCACTGGAAGTGTTCTGATGACACCCAGAGCCCTCCTGCTTGTTTGCACACAGGACAGCAAAACCAGGGCACGAGGAAACGGGGAATTATTGCTTTAAGCTGCAATTTTCAACAAAGAAATCTCACCATTCCAAACTGTCTAGACCTTTAAAAATAAAAGATGTGCAGTATTTACAATGCTCTTCAGTATTCATGAGGCTTTGCTGCTTGTTGTAAGGCGAGATGAAAACAATACTCAGTAGATTTTCATAAGTGACATGCAACTGTAAGATTGATAGATGATGTGGATTTAATGTATGTGGAGTTCAGCGCCAACATAAAAGCTGTGATGTACCCAAACACGGGGTTTATTAAATCCCTGTTTCCTTAAATGATCATCCAAAGCCCTTCACCACTTTCTTCTACCAGAAAATAAAGGGAAGAAGGTAAGAAAAAGGAGAGGAGGTAAAAGGAAAAAAAAACCCAACCAAGGGATTCTCCTTGGTTTTGGTAGAGAATTACAATATCGGAACTGAAAGAGACAAATATTTAGACACTCTCTCTGCATAGAGATTAATGTGAGAGTCAGAAATACATGGAATCCACTTAAATTGATGTGATTTAGTTATGAATGGTTAAACATAAGTATTCTCTGTCAAATGCCAAAACCTATTGTATTAACTCTTCCCTCTCCCCAACCATCCTGGGCAGCCTCTAAGCCTACCAAATTCTTCCTAGAGCCCAGGGGTCCTCTGTGCTTTGGGGACAGGGGACAGCACAGAATCCCTGGGATCAATCTGGGTGGGTCCATGGCAGCTCCTGGGATAGATCTGCTCAAAGTGGGGGACAGGGCAGAGCAAACTGCAAACTGCCAGCTGCCCTGCTTGGGCACATCTGGAGTGATCAGGGCACAGCAAACTGCCAGCTGCCCTGCTTGGGCACATCTGGGGCACAGCAAACTGCCAGCTGCCCTGCTTGGCACATCTGGAGGATGCAGGGCTGGAGCTGTGCCTCTCCCAGAGCCAGTGCTCTCCTCACACACCCTGGCTCCTGTCCAGGCCTGTAACTCCCCTGCCAGAACCTCAGGTGGCATTTCCCAGGCACCTCTGGAGCAGCCTTTCACCCTCAGTCTGGCACCAGGGAGTTCTTTTCCCTCCCATGCCAGCCTGGCCCATCAGCTGCATTCCTGGGAATCAGGAGTGACTCATGCTGCATCCCAAACCCTCTGGAAGCTGATCCCTGAGTTAATTCCCACTGTCTCTGGGGGTGCAGCACACACACACACACACACACAGAGTCACTCCCTAGAGCAGCCCTGAGTAACATCCTCTGCGTCCTCTACTTTGCAACAAAGGTGTATTTCCTTCCTAGTGGAACATCTTGCTTGGTTTCAGGGTCATTTCCTGTGACAGCTCAATGTCTGTCTTCTTTATCACCTCAAGATTTAGCAAAACAATATAATTAGGATATCTGTGCTCCTTCACCCAGCCAGCTGCGTTGGAAATCAGATTAAAGGAGCAAACTGAAATCAGGCTCTCTGCTCTAGCCCAAATGTGACTTTTTTTAGGGACTGGAAATACTGCCATTGTGTTTAGCCCTCATGTGAATCGTTTACTGTGGATTGATTGGGGAGCACTTGGTTGGATTCAGATTTCCTGTGGTCTCAGTGCTGTTAAAAGGTGGGATATTGGTGCTGTGCCATGGGAATTGTGACCAGAAAATCTAGCAGAGGCTGAACCTGGATACACCTGAGTTCAGCTGCCATCACCTTTTCCCCCTGTGCTTCTAAACCTGTTACTTTCAGGTACTCTTCTGTTTCCAAACAAAAATTTGAATTTCAGTTCCTTACTTCTTTTTCTTCCTTGAAAGAAGAGATATAGGGTAATTTTTTCAAGTTTGACAATTTCATAGAATCATGGAATATCCTGAGCTGGAAGAGACCCACAAAGATCATCAAAGTTCAACTCCTGGCCCTGCCCAGACACCCCAACAATCCCACCCTGGGCATCCCTGGCAGCACTGTCCAAACCCTCCTGGAGCTCTGGCAGCCTCGGGGCCGTGCCCATTCCCTGGGCAGTGCCCAGCACCCTCTGCAGGAAGAACTTTTTCCTGATCTCCAGCCTAAACTTCCCCTGGCACAGCTTCATGCCCATTTTTTTCACTCCAGCAATGTATTCTACTGACTAAGCTTTCTCAGGAGCTACTGGCATTTCTTTGTAACACAGAGGAAGAATTTAAACCAAAAGCTGAGGGTGGGACAGGGCACAGAAGGGGAAGGGAAGGAGGCAGTGCATATCCTTTTGAATTTGTAAACAAGTTCAAGTAAGTGACTGTGTTCTCTCCCCTCTAACTCCTGGTAGATATCTGAGGAAATTGTTTGTTATAGAAATGTTTATTGGAAAAATAAACTTCAGCAAGTACTTAAGGAAAACAAATGGCAGATCCAATCAATCCACCATGACAACAGATTTGCTTTAGAAATTTGAAACCAAGCTCTATTTCATGCAATCCAGGGGGAAAAACCTCCTGTGTACCTGGTCCAAGTAAACCTGCATGAAAATGCTGTTGGCATTAAGAATCATTTGCAGAAAAGATTTTGAATTACAAATACCGTGCTGAAGGAAACTTGCAAATTGTAAATAAGGAGCTGAAAATAATCAAATAATTGTTACAACGTACTTCTTTGGCTTTGCTGCCTGCACAGGGATGCTCACGTTTGTGAACTCTTTAGATTTTCTGTACAGGTATGTGCACTTAAAAATATTCATAATCACCTGAAGGACTGGGAAAGGAGTAGAGGAACAGGAGAGCTAAGGCCAGGCAGATAGAAGAATGGGAAATATTTTGTGCAAATAAATAAAAGGAATTTATGATGATTGTTTGCCTTCTAAAATAGGCTCTGTTGTGCCTCCTCAGCTGTTCATGGAGTTGTTCCCTCTGGTAGAAACTGCTTTCCTTAACCAACAAAACCCTGCTTAGTGCTGCTTGTCCTCTTTTGTTTTGTTTTTATAATTGAGTTTTGCCATGTGTGAAATCCCAATATTTTCTTGAAACCGTGAGGATTAAATGCTCGGCAAATCAGAAAGATTTGGGAAAGGCACAAGACTTGGAAAAGTTGGGGGTTCATTCCCTGGTGTTTTCTCTCACGTGAGCACATGAACTTTTTAAATCTGTGACTTTCTTTTGAAAAGATTGAGCGCAGTGGGGAATGAGCGTCTCTAGGCCTTGCTCTTCTCTCCATAGATTCTTTCCTTTACTATTTCATTTCTATACATCTCTTTAGTCTCTTGGAAACTGCTTTTTTGGGGTTTTCTCTCACTTCTTTTGCAATATTAAATGTATTGGCCTGTGCCAGCTCTGAAGGGGAAAGGTGATAGCTCTGCTTTTGGGAAGGAAATAATTCAGGTGCTGCTGATGTTCGCAGATGGGCAGGTCGGGCATCCCTTGGTGTGAGCGGGCACCTTGAGCAATGATCCGTTCCTCGGGGAATTTCTTCTCATCCCTACCTTGGATGGATGTGCTTCCCCCTGAGCTCCAGCACTTTCTGTCACAGAGCTATCACGATACAGAAACACGTTCCCCGTTCCTGAGCCCATCATCGCAGATCTCCGGGAACAATCCCTGTATTTCTGCGTGCGGCAGAGACAATAATAGCCCTTCCTTTGTTTTGCCTGGGAGATTGGCATCTCTGCATCACACAGCCAGCGCTGAAACAACAGAGCTCGCACCTTGCCGGGGCGGGGGGCTCTGACAATGAGCTGAAATTAAGAACAGGCACAAAAAAGGAAAGCTGGGTGCTAAATACCGAGGAGGTTAGTGGGTTTTGTTTCCCAAGAGCACATCCCAGCGCTTTTCCCAGCGAGGTGACCTCTCCTGGATGCGGCTGAAGTTTTATTTGTGATTTCCAGCAGGCTCCCGGAGCCGGTGCCTGCACTGAGGTGCCTACTTGGAGTTCGCTTTTTTAATTAAGGCTCTGTATTGTAACTAGTCAATGTACATTATTGGGAGAATGAATGTCAATGCCAGTGCTTTTTCTTTCTCTCCTTTATCTTTGTCAATGATTCAAAGACATGATTTATGGTTAGTCTCCGTCTTTCAGGATCATCCATCAAGCGCTGGTTTCACTACAGGGCTCCAAGTTGTAAATCATGCAGAAAGGCTGTCACTCATCTCATTTAACCCTTTACACACGGGGATGGAGGAGGCGGGCTCTGCCCCTCACAGCTGCAAGAAAGAGCAATAAAATGGCCATAAAATTGATGAAGTTAGACTAATCTACACCATTAATTGTTCCTTGTAATGCAATAATTATTATGAGGGACAGTTAAAAAAACAGGGCATGACTCCTCCCTCCAAGTTCATCCTGAGAACCTGGAGGACTCCAGGGCTCCATAAAATGTGTCACATTTTTGTTTTCCCTTTTGAGCTCCTTTCAGATTTTTTAATGTCCATTACAGACATGAGCTGAGCTTCTCTTTAGAATCAATCACAGGCTACTTCTGACCATGACCTTGCAGCGACTAAAGGAATGCAAAAGCCCATTAGCAGCTGCTATTTTCAGCTCGAAATTAACAGTTCTTTTTCTTCTCTCTCCTTTTCCCTTCTCCACCCCTCCTTTTT
>VXAX01000076.1:271722-317093 GCA_013399835.1 Leptocoma aspasia | reverse complement strand
ATTACTTTCCCACTTCCATCCATTTCAGCTTTTCCTCCTTTTCCAGCCATTCCTTACCCACCTGCTCCCACCTGATGGATTGGCTGCTCAAAGAGTTGATCCTGACCTGGCATGGGCCCTTCCCCAGGAAATAAATGATGCCCTAATAAACACCCAGGCTCATTTGCTCCTCTGCCCAAGGGCAAACCTCCAGGGGTGGTGTCCCAATTGAATGTTGATGAGATGGAGGAAGGAGAAATTAAAACAAAAACTGAGAAATTTGCTTTTTGTGTGGATTTAATCACTTGGAAATTCTGCACTTACCCTCAGGATTACTAGAACAATAATAACTGTATTTTAATTCTGTAAACATGTTTAAATAGCCCTTTTTTAATGGCTTTTTTTTTTTTTTTTTAGTATTTGGATTTGCCTGCAGCAATTCATCTTTCAAAGTCAGTATTCTGAGTAATTTGGTAGAGGTCAGATGCTCTCTGTTGCATTTCCTTCCAAGTCTGAGAGGCCCCAGAAAAAAAAAAAAAGTGGGGTAATTCATAAAGTTTTGTATAAGGTTTTGTTACTCTGTTATAGAGCTGGGTAGTAAAGTTGGGTCATAGTTAATCCATCCTTTCAGCTCTTTCAGGACTTCAGTCTGGATTTTTGATCACTGGAGTGTTTTGTGACCTCCTGCAGGCCTCAGATCCACTTCTGCTGGAAATAATAAATGGCTTTTTTGTACCCTCTGAGGTGCCTCTCTTGAGCAGTGGTGACATCATGGTACCTGTGCTGCAGAAGTTGTTTCTGTCAGTAATGACCTCTCTGCTTACTGGAGTCCTTGCCCATAACTCAGCGTTGTTATTTCTTGCTGAGATTCAGGAAAAGCTGAGCCCGTGCAGCTGCAGCCTCCTGTTGTTGCTGCCTCTTTTTTCATGCTCTGTCCCGTGTGATAAATGTCAGATATCACTTAGGACAGGGCAGGAATGCAGACTGAGACTGGGGTGATTATGGTCTGTAAATGATCTGTGCACTGGCCCTGGCTCTCAACCCTTCCTTGGGTCATTTGAGACCCAATTTAAAAGAACACAGCTTAATATTTGGGTTTCAGTGATTTTTTTCCTTCCCTTGAAATTTCTGTTATTTGATGAATCTTGATAGATACTTGGACACTGTGTTTATTTTCCATATCAGCTGGAAGTTTTTCCTTTTGACATGGATTGATTTGTTTTGCACAAGTTTCTTTGCAGAATGGAGCCAACAGTACTAATTTTACTACTGAAAATTATTAGAATTCTTACTATTAAAAGGTCTTTATATCTGCAAGGAAACTGTGGGGCAGCATCTCAGATTGGGTGGAAAGAGAGAGGAAAATGCTAGAGTGAATCAAAGCAGGGAGATTTTAGGGAAAGGAAGAATTTTATTCCATGTTGGTAAAAGATTTTGGCAGGGCAGTGCTGGTGTTGGAGGCAGTAAATAACAAAAGAGCAAATAAATAAATCAAATCAATAAATGATGAAATAATGTAGGTAATAATAAAGATGCAGTGTGTTTACATTGCTAATCAAGAGAGTGATAGGAGATGATTATCCCTAATTTCAGGCAAAACTGGTTGCCAGTTCGTGCTCCCAGAGCCAGCTGAGGCTGTGCCTCTCCAAGAGAGTATTTCAGGCAGGACCTGAAATTTTTTTTTTTATTTTGAAAGGGATTTCAAAGGATCACAGGCTGATTCTTCTCCCAGTTGCTGCAGCCTTGGCTCTGTTGGCTGCAGCAAGACAGGAAAAGCAGGATCAGACCCTCTGTGTGCCCCTTGCCTGGCAGAGAAATACCCAAATATTGTGGAGGTGAATGGAAATTGTCCATATTTTGTGTAAAAGGCTCTTTTGGATGGCTGGTTTATGTATCCTCCTTCTGCAGAGGGAGACAGAACTGGTGCTGGTCCCACTCTGCCCTGGCAGCAGGAGGAGAAGCTCTGCTGCAGTGAAACTCTGTTTGTCACTTGGGGCTCTGCTCTCCCACAGCCTGGGCTGGCTTCTGGCTCTTGGGTGCTGTGTCTGCACGTCTGAAGGAGATGTTCTGACCTTTCTCATCTCTGACTGGTGTTGCAAAGATGGAGTGATGTAGAACAGAGATTTTGTGACAGAGTAATAATAAGAAAGAATCTGACTGCCAGTTGCTCATTACTGGATCTCTTTTAAATGCCAGAACCTTCTATGTTTGCCTTCAAACAACACTGAGCACCTAAATCACCATAGTAAACAGATATAGAAAGAGACAGAAAGGTTAAAAGTGTACTCATAATCTCTTGCTTTTCCTCCTAAACATGTTTGATAGCAATATTGTTTCTTAAAAACAATATGACCTCATTTGTAAAGCAATATTCATGCTAAACTAGTCAGCTGTTAAATATACCCAGCGCTGTGCATTATGATGAAGCTAAACCAGAATTTCAATTATTTTCTGGACACATTTAAAATTATAATACTTTGCTGGGTTAGTGTTATAGTTCATCCAAATTACTCACGAAGTATCATATCAATCTCTTGCAAGTGCTTATTGCTTACATCTCTGGGAAGTTGGTGGAAGGAAGATGCTGTCGGGGGTAATGACCTTCATGCTGCCTTAGTGCTCTGATGGTGATGTGGCTATAAGTGCAGGCAAGCCTAATGGTCAAAAGCCAATGTTTGCTGGCCATCATATTTGTCACCAAAGAAGCAGAGTATTCATTTGGACCACCACATGCAGCAGGATGTTCCTGGAAGGAAAATAAAGAGGGAAATCAGCCACTTGATGATCTGTGTGTTCTTCCTTTAATGCCGCGATCCCGGCAAGGGAAAACTCACACTTCAAAATTATTTGCAGTTTTTTATTGCCTGGAATGCAAGATCAAAACAAAGCGGGCAGATGAGGAAGATAGATTTCATTATACTCCCACTTTCTACTTATGTACCTTATCTAAAGAGATGTTGAGAGAGAAATGATGCTGCAGCATTTAACCAGCTCTGAGTAACCAGCATGGATTTATGAGTATTACTGGCAAGCCTGGCCTAAAGCAGATCTTACTGCAGCTCACTGGGACTGAGTATCCAAACAGAAAATCCAAAGGCCCACTGCTCTTTAGACAAAGGTTATAGCAGTGCACTTTTAAAACCATTTTAATATTTTCTAAAATCAGCTCCAATAGAAGGCGCTGGGCAATGCTTTATTGCAAGGGGTTTGTCTTTTAGGGAGCATCTTCAGCTGGGCAGGAATTCTGAGCTTTAATAAAACATGGGGGAAGTGCTGCTGGCTTCATCTCTAACCATCACTGGATCACCAGGCTGAGTCCTCAGGAAGCTCTGGATTTTCTGTTATACTTACTGCTCTTACCCCAACAGGGACAAACTTTTAGGAGCTCTCTTGAATTGGGTCTTAGCTTCTCCCTGAGACTGAGTACTCTGTTGGACTTAGCCAAGCTGGTCTGTTCTGAATTGGACTGGCCAAGAAATAACCAGCCTTTTCACAACAGCAATCAGATAATTTGTCTCTCCCATCGTACTATTGATCAGTTATTAACAAAACCAGCAGTTTCCCAACCTAAACACCCAGACCCAGCTGCCTGAAGGGCTGCTTCTGCAAGGTCTTTGCACATTGAAAATAGCAGTGAAAAGGAACATGATTCTGTGGATCTGTTTTTAGAACAAACCTTGTGCTTTCAGGGCTGGATTCTCCTCTCTGCCCAAGAGCCTTTCCAGGAGAAGTGTTGGTTGTTGATCTCTCAGGGTTTATTGCATGTCCTGTGTCCTCCCCCTGTGCCCCCACCTGCTCCAAGCCAGGCCCAGCTCTTTCCAAGGAGAATGTGCTGTCCATGAGATAAGCCACGGATTCAATAGAAACAAGCCAAAGATTTCTTTTTTTTTTTTAGGATAACAAGCAAGTGTCCATAAACATAATCCTCATCTTCTTTCTATTTATAATTGTAGTTAATATAAATGTATTTCATTACTGGAGAGCAGTCTTCACAGCCATACAATAGCAAACAAATTCTTCAGAAGCATCTTTAATTATTCATTTGGCTGCACTATATTTTATGCTACTTTTCATAAATGTTAATCTTTATTATTGCCCTACCAGGAAAAAAAAAAAAAAGGAGGAAAGAAATACCTGTTATTAAATGACCTATCAGGCTGACATGGATAAATGTTGGTAGCTATTTAATTGTTTCCCATCTGCAGTTTTATACAGTTTCTATCAAACTGAAGGGTAATTTTTTTAGTAGCTGCTTATTTTAAATGTACAAAACCCTTGTGTGTAATTCCATTAGCTGCCCTACAGCATTGCAATCTACAGTTTCCCTGAGGCTGTTGTGAAATATTGATGAAATCCTTGCTTTTGTGGCTTCCTCTGATACACTAAACATTTGTCTGATGTTAGTTGAACTTGAATGGATCTGTTCAGAGTTATATCAGTAGTGACTTCAAAGGCTGTAAGGCTGTTACAGATTTTTTTACAAACTGAAGTTTCAAAGCCTTACCATGTGGTACTTTAAAAAAACAAAGTTCATATCAAATGAACCAAAGTGTTAGCAATACACTGGTAAGACTCATTACAATTTCAATTTCTATAGATATATATTTTTTTGTGATTCTGATTGGTAGCTCATGCCATTGAAAGAAATTTAGATTGGTACTTAGGGCAACCTAGGATAATGAAAGAGGGAAAACATAATTTGAAACTTGGATTTTAAATGAAGTAATCTATAAATCCACAAAGCCACTCTGCTGTTTTCCACAACAATAAATAGGACAAGAGAAAAGAGAAGAAAGGCAAAGGGAGACAAAAGTTTCATACTTCTCTTTCCATCAGCAAAGTGATTTACACTGGTGCAATTAAAGTGACTAATGAGGAAAACATATTTGCTGCTACTGTATCCCTTGAATTTTTCAGGCCATGCTGCATCTTGGAGAGCAGCTCCAGGAACTGAGGGGAGCTCACAGTGATGGGCTGGGGGTGTGAGTCTGTGTGACACCTGCCCAAACCTCACCTGGGGGTGTGTGACACCTGCCCAAACCTCACCTGGGGGTGTGTGTCTGTGTGAGACCTGCCCACACCTCACCTGGGGGTGTGTGACACCTGGCCAAACCTCTCCTGGGGGTGTGTGGGTGTGTGACACCTGCCCAAACCTCACCTGGGGGTGTGTGGGTGTGTGACACCTGCCCAAACCTCACCTGGGGGTGTGTGACACCTGCCCAAACCTCTCCTGGGGGTGTGTGACACCTGCCCAAAGCTCACCTGCTGAGGCCAGGACAGGAGTGTGGTGTGAGGGAGGGCAGCTGGGGTGGTTGGGGCAAGGAGGAGCTTGAGCTCTTTGCAGTCACAACATTCTTTAGGAGCATTTTAGTTGGAAATACAATCTGAGGATCACCAAACGCCATCAGCTGGTTGTAAAAATGATATTGTCAGTTCCAGGAGTTTGTAGAAAATTACAAATATTTTTAACCAGAGGCAAATGATGACACTCAGAGCCCTCGTGTGAGGAACTGGAACTCGTGGCTCCAGCCATGGTGGAATCCCTTCCTGCAGCAGCCAGGACCTGGCATGGAATGGAGTCAAACTGGCTGAACCCAGAGCACAGCAAGGATGGCTTGCTGCTTTTTATTCAATAACTGCCTATGCAAACAATGTTATCCTTAAGGAAAATGATTCATGAAAAATCTCCACAATAATTCCTTCCCTCCTCTGCACTCAGCTCAGCAGCTCACATCAGCTCACCTCTCTTTTTGCTTGTGTTGTTTTTTTTCCTGTTTTATTATTGGTTTTGAGTTTATGGGTCACTCACAAGCAGTTCCCTCCAGCCACTCATCATGTGGCTCATAACTGTGCAGGATGAAGTGCAAAGGACATAATCTGTTCTGGTTTTGCTGCTAAGAGCCCACTGAAACTCAGGGGTATTTTGCCTTCTTAACCAGTAGGAAATGGGAAATTTAATAGAAAACTTTATAATACAACTCTAATTAAAGTACAACAAAATGAAAGCCCCAAATTGCTTCATTTCAGCATCGTATATAAATAACAGTTATGGCTTCATGGAATTGCCTCTGTGTGTTAGAATTCAGTCAGTGTGGAATCCACTCTTTTCCTTGCTCCTGCAGAAGCTGCTCCTGTCCTCCTGCAGTGGATGGTGGTGGGTGTTCCTTCTCCTACTCTGCAAGAGGCAGGAATTTGTGACTTGGTATCAGCTGCTGTAACTACTTGAAAAATAAATTTCTAGGGGAGGAAAAAACCTCAAAGGAATATTGGGAAAAATCCCTCCTTTGAGGTGCCAAGTTGTTTTGGACACAGAATTCATCACTGCGGTGGTGATCCACACTGAGCCACTGCAAACTGAGTGTGGGTGTGATGGTAAATAGTAACAGCAGCAAAAGCTGCAAAAAATGCCCCATTATCCAAATCAATGACCTGGCCTCCCAGCAGAGGCAACTGAGCACCTTCAGCCTGTTCTGAGGATGTCCAAAACCATCCTCAGGCTGCACCTGGCTTCAGAACTAAAACTCAGTGCCAGGACTTTCAGGCCAGGTGACAGAGATGTCCCTTTGTCCCTTCTATCCATCATTCAGAGCCAGAGCTCTCTGTGCCAGATACAGGAACCTTTCCCTGTGTTTGCTTTCCACCTTGGAGAATTTAACAGGAAGTTATTTCTGTGGTACAGAAATTTTGAACGTAGCATTAAAAACTCTAGAATTCTACAGTTCACTCCTTTATGACAAATTTCATATTTTGAGAGTTCTTTCCATGGAATTTCATTGCTTTTCTAGAGTGTTCTATTGGTTTTAATCCCATTAAATTCCAAAATGTCTTTGATAAAGAGTTATGCAATGGAGTAGGGAACTATTTTTCCCCCAGCTGCCAATTTCTCTCTTCAGCTGATTTTCAGACTGGGATGAAAGTGCAGCTCTGAACTCCTACAAAGAGCCAGGTTAAGATTTGTCTGTGGGTGCTTAATGCAGTTCGACATCTTGGAGAAGGAGGAATGAGAAGTGGTCATTATCCATTATCTGCTTGGAACCGTTCAGAGAAAGAAACAGCTTCTGCCAAACACAAAAAGATGTTTGAGCTGAAGCCAGACAAGGAGGAAACAAGATCCCCTTCTAGCACTCTGAGATTGCTTTCCTGATGATGTTGTTTCAAGGAAAACTGGAATATGTATGGCTGGAGAAGTGCAGGTGGTGCCATGGGTTTTACATGGATTAGCAGAGTTGTTCTGGACAATGATTCACTGTCCCTTTTCCTGGCAGAAAATAAATTTTCCAGTCTTGGAAAGAAACATGTATATATATATATATATATATACATGTATGTATTTTAATAAATGTTTCTCTACATGGAAAGAGAGCAAATTTGAGTGAAAATAGTATCCACTGGTGGAAAAGTTAACAGTCAGAATGAACACTTTTGAGAAAAAGCTGTATTGACACTCCACAGTTCAGGTCAGGAGTGATGGATAATGTGGTGCCACTCCCAGGTTAGTCCTGGGTGTCAGTGCTGGGCTCAGCCCCTGGGAGCCTGGCTTGGTGCTGTCTGCAGGGAAAGGTCCCAGCTCCAAGGGCACGGGGACAGTTTTAGACCCAGTTTTTGCAGGTGTATTAACTGGACCTGGTTTATTTTATCTCCTCTGTGGAAATATTCCAGAAATAGCTCAGAAAATGTCATCTTTGAAGAATAAAGAACCAGCTGTTTATTGCAGCTCTCGTGCTAGAGAAGCAGGTTTCTGAGGTTGCCATGAATCCAATCACAAAGACACAGAGGGGAATTAAGAAACCAAATAATTTGGAATTATATTTGTGATTATTATCCATCTAGTAATATTATCCTTACTGATGTCATGATTTTGACATACCCTGTCTTGAGGTCAGTCAGCACTGAACCAAAGACTGCATTTCCATTTAGGAAGCCAAAAATTACTTCCATTCAATGCTTTGAAGCTCCTGAGTTTTGTCAATTCTTAATGATAGCGACATTTCAGTCTCCCACTTCTCCAGGACTGCACTTTTCCCATCTTACATCTGCCTGGGCCTGTTTAATTTTGGTGGGAAAAATTACCATCTAGGAAAGGGAGGAAGCATTCATCCACCCAGTTACTGAGTCTGGATTTCTTTCAGATTATTTTCTTCCCTGTAACACAGCTCCACATGAGGATCTCAGAGGTTTGGAATGTCAGAATAAGCCTGGGGGAGAACTGGTGGGAAGAGAACAGGTCACTCAACAATTTATTACATGGACATCAGTGTGACATGCAAAATTTATGCTACTTATTACAGACTCTGCATTTAAAGCATGTGGGTGTACAGACATAAGACACTCTTTACTTCTAAAATAAATAATGCAAAGTCCACTTAAATTAATGCTATTTCTGTTAACCAGCTACATCCCTTCATGTCCAATGAAATCTTACTAAAAAGCCCTGTTGGAAGAACACGAGCATCTCTTGTACCCGAGGTTGTCTTGTAGAACTGGTCTCCACTGTCCTTAAAATGCCCACAGCAATTTAAATCATTTACATAAACAGAAATGCTTTTACAGGGAGGACACTGAAGTGTGTTTTTAAAGCTGCTCAAACCCCCTAAACCATTGAAACAGATGTGACTGATGGTTTCGTGAAATTTTGATGGTGCTTTCTGCACAGAATCACAGAATCCAGTGCCACCCCTGCCATGGGCAGGGACACTTCCCACTGTCCCAGGCTGCTCCAAGCTCCATCCAGCCTGGTCTTGGGCACTGCCAGGGATCCAGGGGCAGCCACAGCTGCTCTGGGAATCTGTGCCAGGGCCTGCCCACCCTCCCAGGGAGCAATTCCTTCCATATCTCTAATCTAAACCTCCTCTCTGTCAGTTTGAAGCCACTCCTCCTTGTCTGTCACTACAGTTCCTGATGGAGAATCCCTCTCTGGCTTCCCTGCAGACCCTCTGGAGACACTGGTTACTTCTCCCACTAACATGAGATTGTGTCAGTATCTTATACAGACACCAGGAAAAAAAAAAAAAAAGAGGATTCCTCAGCACAAGTTAGTCTTCTGTAAAGGTTATAGTAAACATGTCAATGCCTAATTAAGCAGCAAATTTTATCCATATTGTGGGGAACGTGCAGCTGTCTGGTACTTCTGCTTTTCCTAGAGAAGGACATGGGATCTTATGAGGAATAAGCTACTGTATGTACCTTCCAAAGGAAGACTTAACTTCTGCTGAAAAATAGGTTAATGACACTCAAAGAATTGGTGCTGGAACGGAGAATCCAGTTTGCAGTGACCCAAAGCTATGGGAATGCCTTTGTTGTGTGTTTTCTCCGATTCCTTCCTCAGATCCCCTCCTTGGTTTTGTTGTGTGGTGTGCCTGGCACTGGTGCACATCCTGGAGAGGGGCTGTGTGTCACAGGGTCACTGCTCCTCACCTGGGTCCTTCTGCCACCTCCATGTCCCTCCTTCTCCTTGGTCCCCCGAAAAACACTCAAAAAAGGGAAAAGTGGTATCTGGTTATTAGGGAGGAGTTTAGGGAGGAGAAGAAACTATTGAGGTCTCAGCATTGTCTTTGCTGCTGCTCCAGTCTGATCACTGCGAATGTTTGCTGTGACCCTGCACATGCTAAAGGGATTAGTATTTAGCTTTTATGGTACACAGTACATTACTTTTATAAACAAAAGGGTTTCACTTATGCCTATTAACACTTTCAGATGTTGCATTTTGACATATAAATTATTTGTGTACATTCTGAAGTGCATTTTTAGGTGATCAAGTGTCAAAAGGTTACTGTACCTAGATGATGCTCTGCACCAGGAAGATTATGTCACTTCTTTTTCTTCTCTTCCTTGCAAATTCAACCCTTTCTCTCGCTGAGGCTAAAAACAATTTCATAGAATTGAAGCTTTTAGTATAAACTTTAAATTCTTTCATATGAATTTTCCAACTGTCCCATTACAGGACAGTTAGAATTATATTCCCATGACAGGAAAATTATTAACTGGGGATCTCTGGCAGTTATAAAGAATTATGATCATCTGCCAACAAAATGCAGCAACCTTCACAAAAAAAGAGACATCATTTGGCTTTTTTTCACGTCCAGAACTAACAGACAATATATAGTTAGAGATTAAAACAAAATCCAGTAAGAAAATACATAGTGAAAGTAGAAAACTGGAACTGTAACATTCTCCTTTAACAGGTTATTTCATATATTGACATTACATTTCAGGTTATGTCCAAGAGGAAGATTTAAAGGAAGAGGAAGATATAAAGGAGGAGGAAGAAGATGACGATGACAACAACTCCACTGCTCAGCTGCAGGGCAGCAATGACACTGGCACGGATGAGGAGCACGAAGTGGGTCCTGAGCAGAAAGGGAACTTTAGTTTCCAGAATTCCCCTGTCAGTCACATATCCAACCAGGATGTGGAGAACGAATCACTACTGAGTGACGGTAGTGACCATGTGGCAGATATCAAAAACATCTGCTCCAGGGAGCCCCAGGACCCCAAAAGCAGCGCCCACCCCAAAGCCCAGAGCGAAGCACACGACTGCATGGATAAAATGACAGCAGTCTATGCCAACATCCTGTCGGACTCTTACTGGACAGGCTTGGGGCTGGGTTTCAAGTTGTCCAACTCTGAAAAGAGGAGTTGCGACAACAGGAACGGAGGGAACAAAGCTGATTTCGATTGGCACCAAGACGCACTGTCCAAAAGCTTGCAGCAGAATTTACCTTCCAGGCCTGTCTCCAAGCCCAACCTGTTCAGCTCGGTGCAGCTCTACAGGCAGAGCAGCAAAATGTGCGGGACTGTGTTCACGGGCGCCAGCCGGTTCCGCTGCCGGCAGTGCAGCGCTGCCTACGACACCTTGGTAGAACTCACGGTCCACATGAACGAGACAGGGCACTACCAGGATGACAACCACAAAAAGGACAAGCACAGACCTACCAGCTACTCCAAGCCCCGGAAAAGGGCGTTCCAGGACATGGACAAGGAAGATGCACAAAAAGTTCTGAAGTGTATGTTCTGTGGTGACTCTTTTGATTCCCTTCAAGATCTGAGTGTTCATATGATAAAAACAAAACATTACCAAAAAGTGCCTTTGAAGGAGCCGGTACCAACCATTTCTTCAAAAATGGTCACTCCAGCCAAGAAACGTGTGTTTGATGTGAACAGGCCTTGCTCCCCCGACTCCACGACGGGGTCTTTCTCCGACACCTTCTCTCCTCAGAAGAACGCGAACCTGCAGCTCTCCTCCAACAACCGCTACGGGTACCAGAACGGGGCCAGCTACACCTGGCAGTTTGAGGCCTGCAAATCCCAGATTTTGAAGTGTATGGAATGTGGAAGCTCCCATGATACCTTGCAGCAGCTCACAACCCACATGATGGTCACTGGCCATTTCTTGAAAGTCACGAGTTCAGCTTCAAAGAAAGGAAAGCAACTTGTTCTGGATCCTTTAGCTGTGGAAAAAATGCAATCGCTGTCTGAAGCACCAGCCAGCGACAGCCCCGTTTCAAAATCAACCGGTAAATCATCTGCAGAATGCATAGGTCCTGCCTCTGAACTTAAAAAAGAAAGTAAAAAAGATAAAGCTGATGACGCAAACAAAGATGAGAAAGCAATGAAAACTGAGGAGTACGAAGACACTCTTCAGAAACCCCTGGATCCCACAATGAAATACCAGTACCTCCGAGAAGAAGACTTAGAAGATGGTTCAAAGGGTGGTGGGGACATTTTAAAGTCCTTGGAGAACACTGTCACGACAGCCATCAATAAAGCTCAGAACGGAGCTCCCAGCTGGAGTGCGTATCCCAGCATCCACGCAGCTTACCAGCTCTCCGAGGGAGCCAAGCCGTCCTTGCCTGTGGGATCCCAGGTGCTCCAAATCAGGCCAACCATGACCAATAAACTGAGGCCCATAGCACCCAAGTGGAAGGTGATGCCTCTGGTCCCTGTCTCAGCAAACGTGAGCCAGTGCACTCAAGTGAAGAAGGAGGCTGAGGACAAGGAGGAGGCACAAAAGGACTATGCTAAGGAGGGTGTCCAGGCTGAGCCGGCCTCGCTCAGCCAGAGCGAGAGGGAACCTCTCCTCAAAGCCGAAGCCTCTGTGGAGCCAAAAAAGACAGAACCGTGTCCCTTGAAAGAAGAAGACAAAATTAAAGAGGACAGTGGAAAAGAAAAGCCAGTCCTCAAGGAGCCACCAGCAGCTTCTCTCAGTAATGGTTGTGCTGCTGCCAACCATTCCTCGGAGCTGCCCTGTGTGAACCCCCTGAGCGCGCTGCAGTCAGTCCTGAACAATCACCTGGGCAAAGCCACTGAGCCCTTACAGCCTCAATCCAACTGCAGCCCCAGCTCTAGCACAATTTCCATGTTCCACAAACCCAATCTAAACATGATGGAGAAGCCAGTTTTGTCTCCCGCTCCAACGCCACCAAAGCCTGCAAGCGTATCCAGGCACTATTTGTTTGAAAACAACGATCAGCCTATTGACCTGACCAAATCCAAAGGCAAGAAAGCTGAGTCAGCTCAAGCACAATCTTGTACTTCTCCACCTCAAAAGCATGCTCTGTCTGACATTGCTGACATGGTCAAAGTTCTTCCCAAAGCTACCACACCAAAACCTGCTGCATCCTCAAGGATCCCGCCCATGAAGCTGGAAATAGATGTCCGACGCTTCGAGGACGTCTCCACGGAAGTCTCCACTCTGCATAAAAGGAAGGGCAGGCAGTCAAACTGGAACCCTCAGCATCTGCTCATTTTGCAAGCTCAGTTTGCTTCCAGCCTCTTCCAGACATCTGAAGGTAAATATTTATTATCAGATCTAGGCCCACAAGAGCGCATGCAGATTTCCAAATTCACTGGACTGTCGATGACCACCATCAGCCACTGGTTGGCAAATGTCAAGTATCAGCTTAGGAAAACCGGAGGAACAAAATTTTTGAAAAACATGGACAAAGGACATCCAGTCTTTTATTGCAGCGACTGTGCATCTCAGTTCCGAACCCCCTCTACTTACATTAGCCACTTAGAATCCCACCTAGGTTTCCAAATGAAAGACATGAACAGGCTGGCTGTGGAGCAGCAAACCAAGGTAGAGCAAGAAATCTCCAGAGTTTCAGTTCAAAGGTCTCCTGAAACAATAGCTGGAGAAGAGGACACAGACTCTAAGTTCAAATGTAAGTTGTGCTGTCGGACATTTGCGAGCAAACACGCAGTAAAACTTCATCTAAGCAAAACACACAGCAAGTCACCAGAACACCATTCACAATTTGTAGCAGAAGTGGATGAAGAATAACTCTTAAGGTATGCATGCTCTATAGTGAGTTTTCATTTCAGCATTTCCAGGAGGCTCCGTCAGGCTCCGTGCTTTGGTAAAAGTAGGAAAACAGTATAAAATGCATCGTGTATGCTGCGCCGCTCCTCCCTCGCATGCACACATCCATTTTATAACGTTTTCAGGAAGAGAGCTTGCTCAATGCAAACCCACACTGCCCTAGAGAGAAATGTTGCTGCTTATTATTTGCAAAAATAGCTCTTTGCCCATTTCTCTGTTGTTCCTAAGAATAAATCATTTCACATCCACTGCACTTCCGTGTGGAATGCAAGAACTAAATGCTACTCTTTGCAGTGAGAATGGAAAAAAACAGATAAAAGAGCACTGAAACCCAAAAGGTTATTACCTCACTCAGTGCTAGCACACCAATAAATCTGATTTGGATGGGGAAAAAGAAGAAAATTCAAAAGTCAAATTAGCAAAATCTCAATTATTCCAAGTTTCTTATAATTTCAAACACAGCCTTGAGAGTCTACAAATAACTCTGAAAAGTTCCTATCTAGAAGTTCAGTTATTCTTCTGTTGATATTTGGATGTTCAGTTTTGTAAAATATTTTAATATTTTACACTTACTTAAACACTTGCTACTGTGAGTGGCCTTTTTTGTCACATCATTTTAACCTCTCTCTCCATCATTCCTTTTTTAATCTTTAAGATGTTTGATTATATTTTGCTTCGTGTTGGTGGAAGTCAATCCATAAACATCACTGACTTCAGTGCAAGTTCTCGTATAACCTGGGGGAGTTACTGCTTAATTGAGATTTTTTACAAGCTTAATATTTCCAAGACCTGTTAGTAGGATACTGCTGCGTTAGTGTTGCTATTTTTTTGCTGCAAGATACACCAGTTGCCACAACCAATGTTTATAACATGTAATGTAATATTCAGATGCCACACCATTTTTGCATTTTTAATTTTACTTGATTCACAAACTTGAATATTCTTGATTGAAATAAATATGCAGAACATCAACTAAAAGTCCAAATAGAAGTTTTTTGTTCTAACAAGTTTTTTTTTCCAGGAGGGCTCTGTTTAGTTGTCCCCAGCAATTCCTCCAGCAGGCTCGGGCTCCGCTCGTGTTCACAGAACAATCATGTGCAGATCCAGGTTTTCTCCAAGGTGCTCATTACTTGAATAACATTCAGAAAGTTAATTTGTCAGATGATGAAAATTAAAGATGTGCTGTGAGTGGTCACTGATGCCACCCGGCTTTATGGCCATCCCCTGGCTGATTGAGGGGATGGGGCTCAGTCCCCATTTGGGGAAAGATTTCCCATTTGTTTGCTGCAAATATTCATGTTTTAGGAAACACTTTCTGCTGCCACAGCCAGCACGAGGGCTCTGCGTCACTTAAGCTCCATTAAAAATGCTACTTTTGAATAATTTAAACCTCTGATCAAGGGGTTACTTTGGGCTGGTACTGTAAGCTATTGCCATGGAGTAAATGTCAGCGTTCAAGTGCAGTAAGATTTAAGTTTTGCATACATCTTGTACGTGCTGTCTGCATTGGAGGAGATTTATGCTTCCTGCATATTTTAGCCAGCAAAATTCCATCTCACTCCAAAGGAGTTTGTTTTCTAAATAGGGCTAATACCCTAAAGTATCTATTTGGGCACTTTAACCCAACATTAGGATGTTGCTTGTTTACCTGGCCACTCCAAATCAACACCCCTGAGAGACTGGGGAGGGATAAACATCCCATACTCTGTTTCCTTCCCCACCCGCTCATGATTGTTAAGACTCTGCCATTCATGGTTTCACACAAGAGATATCAGAGCAAACCAATAATTTGGGGACTATCAAACAAAAGCTATCTGCCACATATATTAATACAACAGTTATTTTGGCACATTCATGGCTTAATGTGTGACAAATGTTTCAGATTTGGTCTTAAAAGCACCGTGTTATTACTCAGAGGCAAACCAAACACCCACCTTTGTAAACACGTTACTGCTGCTGAGGATTGGAGGAACAAACACAAAAGGGGAGGAAAAAAAATCTCCAAGGGGGAAAAAAAAAAGTGGTTCCCGCATTGTAATAACCTGCACGGAGACATATTATTCAGGTGATGTGTAAGTACATAAATAAGGGACTGTCCTTCCTGCCTCTGGATCCCGAGAAATTGCTGTCCTCATAATACTCATCCATTTCTAATTTATATCAAGATGCAGGTTGTATCTTACCTTTGAAAAAATATATTTAAATTGCAATGACAGAGTGATAGCACTGTTATCTGGAGCTATAATTTCAGTTGGTATGCATGATAGCACAAATTGTCTGAAATGATGGGGTATTTGGGATGGCATTGTAAAGATTTTATTACAGTTTCGGAGCCGAAAGCCTCCCTGAAGTTCTGACGAGGTTGGGAGTGGGGAGGCCAGAGTTTATTCATATGGATTCTTCAGAAATCTGCAAGGAGACTAAATCAAATAACAGGGATTTTCAGAGTTTACTTACTCTTACCATGTTATTTTTAAGATCCGGTATACATTTGAATAATAACAGAGGGGAGCAGAGTATTTAGAAGGAGAAATATAAAGCTGAGATCTTTAAAACACACACATGCATTTGTGTTTCCTTCTTGCACGCAATATTGCAGTGAAATAGGCATAAAAATAGAGAATACAGATTGAAATAAATGGAAATAAAACAGTGGAAAGACTACTTGAAGTATAGAAATACATAAAGTACTTTATATTTCAATGGCATTTACTAGTAGAGGTTATATTGTCAAATGTTAGCTATCATTAAAAATATAAATGAATAATCTGGGTTAGTACTCTAGAAAAATGTGTTATGGGTATGGATTTATTTTTAAGACCTCTGTGAGGCTGTTTATAAGAAATTTGCTATAAATTCTTCTTAAATGTAAAAAGATATATATATCTCTTTTATAGTCATCTTTGGTGTTTTCCTAAATTCTTCTAAGTGATATGGGTTTAGTAATATAAAGTAAGATTATGTGTAATATACAACAATCAGACATCTCTATTCTCTTTCATTTAACCCATTTCAAATTTGTTTTTATTGCTATTCTTCATAGAAAACCCATGAACATTAGGAAACATGGCTTTAATTAGAAGTAATTTGTATGTTGACTTGTACCTTGAAGAACATTTGTTCATTTCTTCAACTGAATTAGAATTTTTTTGTTGTTCTCAGGAAAAAGGCAGAGCAGAATTGAATTTCTCACTTTAGAGCCAGGTGAGATTGGCTTGGAACTGGTCACTAACTGAGGCTCTCTGTGGCCTTGGCTACAACTTTTGATGGAAATAAATCTCCATAAAGTCAAATTAACCAACCTAACTGGGGAGATTTCTGTTTCAAAAGACCCCGATAAGCAAACAGGCACCTACCTGAGATGAACTAATTTGAAAGTAAGGCTGCTGCAAAACAAAACAAAACAAAACAAAAAAAAAAGAGTCATAATGATAAACAGTTTTTCTCTCTGTTTCCTCCTTTGTCTTTTTTAACCATCAAGTTTAAAGCTTCTACGGTGCTTTTTTTTCTACTTTATGGGAGACAACTGACATTCTGTGGTAAATGGAAGAAAGAGCAGAGCAGAACTGAAAATCCTCTAATGCACTGACACTAACTTGCCCTCTATTGTTGAAAATGAGCAGGCAATCATGATTGTTCATCAAATGGCTCCTAATGCAGTTAAAGCATTCAGCTATAATTTCTCCTTGCATTTATAATTACTGTCATAGACTGCACACCTCAGTGAGCAGATTAAAGCTATAAACTATTTAGCCGTAGCTTTAAGATGAGGAACTTGATTTGTCTGGCAGCAGTTATTTGTTAGAGAGCTTGACACTTCACATAAAAATGACTCAACTTGATGAAGAACAATGCAGTTTAAGCAATGCAGTGATTTTAAATCAGTCATTATACCACGCCCTGTAAGAATTGCAAAGCAATTTGTTAAATGATATATAGGACATGTAGATAACTGTATGTGCTAAGTATACCAAAATAGAAGATTTTTTTCTTCTCTGGATTTTATTTTCTCATCCCTCTGAAGCAGCAGGAGCTGCTCTGATCGTGTTCCACTCTTAGCCAATATGGCTGGTACATGGTCAAGGACAATTGTGTGAATCAGGGGTCCCAAATTCTATTTTAGAGAATGTAGCTTGCTCTTCAACTTTCATTTCTTCTTAGCAACAAATATTAGGAGCTGAGAGACCCTTCCAGGAGAATCAGGCATGCTGGGATTTAGCTGCCTGCAGTGGTGTCACCACAATTTTGTAAGCAGAATTTACCAGCAAAACCAAGGGTTCTGCTCCCCGTGTCATCAGCCAGAGAAAGAGGGTTCATCCCATGGAAGTCTTGATTATTCCATTCAAATGGGATTTTCCTGACAATGTCTTTTTGGAAAATGATGGCTTCTCAATGGGAAGAAAAGCTCTGTGGGAAGTTCCATTTTAAAATAGATTTTTGTTGGGATAAACAGGGTAAAATTGAAGGAGAGAAGACAGAGCTAGGAAAAGAAACGGGCTGTCCTTTTTGCTGAAGCAAAATCCTGCTGAAGCAAGAACTACCTCCAAACCATCAGCCCTCCCTCAAAAGAATCCTGTCCTGGTGAAGCCTCAGTTCTCTTAATCCTTTGAAATTTATCGCTGTTTCCCTGAAGTGGTAGATCCAGACTTTTTTTTTTTTAATTGAAGATTTTTAAATCTTCAAAATGGTCCTGGATAGCACTTTTTCAATCTAGCCATCATCCTTGTAAACCCAATAATGGTGTGTTCTTGGCTTCCCTGAGAGCAGGGTCAGGCCAGATGATCCATCAGGCTGCGGCAGCCCCGAGGGATCCCTGCAGATTTCCTGGCTTTTTAGGAATACTCCAGGTTGCTGTTAAGATCAGTATTATTTAACATTGCATTTGAGCTTCCAGCCCACTGGGTCAACCCGCATTGTTCCTGGGCTCTGTACAAACACATTGCATGTGGCAGTTCCAAGGCAGGAGCTCCTCTGCTCACAAAGAAACAGCAACTTTTGACCAGATTTTAACTGACCTTGAACAGTGCCAGCCTCCTCCAGCATTCACTATTCATAAGGACATCAAAATCTTGCCTTCTCCTTGCTGTGCCTGATATTATTAAATGCTACAGCCTTCATAATCTATAGCAGAACATGAAATCTTACCAGGTGAGATTTCAAAGGAAGGGTACCTGAGTCTTATTTATACATTTTACACCTCAGCAATCGAATCACAAAGATCAATAACAAAAGGAAAAGATGTGAGCAGTATCCAGCCCTCCAAAGCACCTTTCAATAAAAATAATGTAATTTAGCAGGATGATCACTCAGTGCAAATATGATGGAGCACAGATGGAAAATGAGGAAAATTATAGATACGGCTTTATGGGAGGAGGAAAGGAGGAAGAGATTTTTCACTATTTATTTGGATAATGAACATATAATTCATGATTATTAAGCTGTAGTCTTCAGGCCTCATTCTGCCATCTCTTCCCATCTAGTCTGGAGCTGGGTGTGTTTGTGCATCCAGGCAGGGTCTGTTGGGAGGAGGGATCAGGCCTTTGCCCTGGGTTCCACAGCAGTCCAGGCAGGATTTGCAGCAGTGCAGCTCCAGCCCAGGACCCTCCCTGCTGGGAATGGGGTGGGACACAGCCCCAGCACGGAGCCCTCAGCTTCAATGGGACTGTGCTTCTTCTCCAAGAGCATCTCACCCTCCACAGGGCAGCACACCCTGGGTGTCCAGCTGGGATGACACCAAAACACAACTCCAGGCTGCAAAATCCCAGCCCTGGGAGAGCCCAGGGCGCTCACCCTGCTGCCACCCCCTGCCTGGAGAATCCTGTGCTCCCAGGAGAAGGATCTGGCCGAGCCCTCAGAGGTGTGAGGGGCAGGAGAGGTGTCCTGCAGGAGGGATCTGCTCTGGGCAGCAGCGCTGGCTCTGGCTGCTCCCGGTCCCTGACGGACAGCCAGGCTGGCTGTGGGAATGGCAGATCCCACACGCCCAAGGGGAGCACACCCCAGGGACGGCTGCAGTGGGGGGAAGGAGGGACACGCAGCGCCACCAGGGAAGCTGCCCATTGTAGTAAATTTACACAATCCCTTTATTAAAAGCAATCAGTTCCTCCTCCCCTCCAAAATCCCTCCCTGCCAGCACTCAGCTCTTCTGCCGGGGGTCAGCCCAAGCAGGAGTGGGGGAGGGAGCCATGGGGAGTGGAGGAGGTTGTCATGTCTAATGAATACCCTGAATGTATCAAGATATATATTTTTTTCATTTCAGAAAAGGTTCCATTAAGAGGGAGACAGCCCTAACATGTGCTTTGGCCCCTCATCAGATTTATGAGTATTTGCTCTGCTCTTTAATAGGAAACTCTGCAGCAACTGCCACCTTGCCTGCTCTCCCTGAGATACACAGTGGCTTCTCGGGGAAATGCACTTCATTATTAATGTGAATTTGTACGTTTTTATGACACTGCTTGGGGGAAGGGGCAGGCAGAGATTTCCTGGTGATATATGCTCATTTCTAACCATTTATTGTCCCAGACAATCGAAGAACAATGATAAACATTGTTTCAGAAAGCGGAGGGTGCTGCAGTGACATTTTTGAAAGGAAAGGAGAGGTGGCTGGAGTGGCTTTGATGTGGTTGTTCCCCTGCACTCCGCCCCTTGCAGCAGCTGTGCCAGACCAAGCTCAGAGTGCTCTGTGCAGGCAGGTTCTGCCTCCCTCCACCAGCCCTTCCTCAGGCCAGCCAGGACTGTTTGCTCGGTGCTGTTCCACAGCAGAGGGGGCGTGGAAGAAGGAGCAGGAATTCACCTTTGGGAAGCCTGGACTGCAGAGGATCCCAGGGCTCAGAGTGAATGGATGCTCACTGCACTCTGTGCAGAGTGGGTTTGCCCTGTTCAAACTCCAATGTGAAACTGCTAGTTTCAGTCATTTAATGAAAACTCACCAACACTCCCCGTTTCTGACTCCCCCAAGTTTGTACCACGAAGCACACAGGTGACCTGGGGGTGTCTGTCCCAGCCCAGGTCAGTGGTGCCCATCAATATCTCCATCCAGCTCCACCTCTCTCCTGCTTCCAGCCAAGGCTTGGGAGAACATCTCTGCCCCATTCCCTGGGTGTCTTTGGCACTCCTCATTCCTCCTCTGCTGTCAGAGCTCCAGGCACAGCAGTGGCTACACCACACCAGCTATTTTGGGGGGCCAAGACAAGCTGCTGGCACCTATCCCCACTGGAGCTGTGTCCTCATGGCTGCCCACTTTCCTTACATTAAAGACACTGCCATTTCCTTTTTCCCACCTCTTCATCTGCACCCCAAGGCACACCACAGAAGATTCCCTCTGGGATATGACCATGGCCTGGCTCTGCCTGTGTTTCTGGGAGGTGAACACGCTGCTCTTCCACCAGACAAGGGCAAACTCAAAACTTCCTTCGTGCTCACTCAGCTCAGGATCAGCCTCCACTGGAGCTCACCCTACACTGGCCAGGCACAGACAGGCCGTGGCTGGGCTCCCAGTCCAGCAGCCCACTTCCCTCCCTAATTCCATGGAGCCCTAATCTGTTGGCCTTGCTGTTCTTACGGTGCAAAGCCCAGGTTTGTCATCCAAGGAAAAAATTATGAGGGAGGTAATTGTGTTTATTTGATCAGTGTTTTTTAAAACATTGTCTATACTCCCAGGGATAATGTGGTGGCCTCCTGTAAATCATAAATGCACAAAAAAAATTACTCTGGATATTTTTCTGAAGAGATTAAGGTGGAAGTTCCTACATTCATATTTCACGTCTGGAAAAAAATATCAACCAGAGTGATAAGTATAGCCAGCACGAGTGTAAAAGCACACCCTGTCATTTGTTTTCCATGTGCCATATGTTTTCTGAATCCTGCACCTCCCACATACAAATCTCATGCAATAATGTGGGGTGCACACATTACTCAGGATTATTTAGTTAAGCCCTGCCTGTGTGGAGGGAATTCACTGAGAGAAAGTCAAGCCACTGTGCTTTGTTTTGCTTTTTTTGCTTATTCTGGATTCATAGAGTAGAAAATTAAAGATCCCACTGTGCCAGGCATCATGTCATTTGGTTTTAATTTAATTCATCTCTTCGATTCTCCCTGTTTCTCCTTTTCTTTGAGTGTCATCAGTAGGTGGTCCAAGCATCAACCAGAAGATTTACTGGCAAGACTAAATGTATGAATGCTATGAACACATTGTTTTTCTGATATGATTTAATGACCTTTTTGGCATTCCCATGGCTGTTGAAATCTTCCGTAATAACTCCCTTTGGCAGTCAGAGCTCCTGTTGATCAGGTGAAAGCTGATGCAAATGTCAAATGTCAATAAATTTGTAATCCATAAATATAATATTTGATGCTGGAGCGAGACCATTAAGCAAAGTGCAGCAGGAGACACCGAGGAGATGAGCTGCACCTCAGTGGGAACAGAAAGCAGGCAGGAAAGGAATGCCACCTCCCAAACCTCTCCAGAGCCAAGCTCTTTTCCCTCTCCACGCTCCCTGAGTTTTCTGAGCTGCTGAGCTTTGCCAGAAGAGGGGTTTATGGTTGAGTTTGGCAGAGAGAGCCGGGCGATGCAGGTTCTGTCCCCTGTTCTGCTTCAGCCTCATCGTGTGAGGTTGGGATCGAACGTCTCTGTTTCTAGAGGAGCTCTTCATAGCTCAGAGGTTTCCAAGGCCTCAGAGTTTGATCCTGGAAATGATTAGTTATGCGAGATATTCCAGTAAATTAGCAAGGCCACTTACATAACTTAGGTGTTGCAGGAATGAGTCATGACTCATTTATAGCTTTAAGATGCTTGGAAAGGACGAGCCACATATGAAGCCTGATTTTATACACAATAAAGACATGAGAGCAATCACATCATTTCCCAGGAGATTTCCTTAAGGACCCTCCACTTTGACCTTTGGCTCTGAACAGCTCCAGTTTGTTTGACGTTGAAAAAAAGCAAATGTGTGAACACAGTGCCACGAGCATTTGCACTTTGAACATGCTGGGGCGGAACACAACTGAACTGGAAAAGGCTGCAACAGCTAATGTGCTGGGAAAATAGAACAGAGGCATTTACTTAATAACTCAACTAATTCCTTTAGCTCACCTTGTAGAGATTTAACCTTTGAATGAGAGAGTCCCTAGTTCAAAATCCCGTGGCTCCTCTGTCCTCGTGTTAATTTTTAAATTATATATCATTGTTGAGAGGCCCTTGTGTTGAGCATTACAGGCTATTTTTCATGTCTAAAATGGGGAATTATAACTGAACATTAGCTACTGGCTATAAATCACACAGAACAAAGTGGCATCTGCATCTACTCAGTAACAAGAGTGGGAGAATTGTAACTTACTTAAATCGAGACAAGAGCGAGGACACAAATGTGGTAGCAGAGATAATTGTGACTTGAGAAAATGAATGGTCCCTCCAACTGTGTCACACTCTCCCTGTGTCCTCTGCAGCTCCCACAGCCAGTGCTGGGAGTGCACAGGCACAGCAGCAGCTGGGGCAGTCCTGAGCAAAAGTGCAGAGCTGGGAACTCTTGCAGAGCCCTCCCTGCAGTGCCAGCAGCACCTCAGGGTCGTGCTGGGCCAGGGCTGGGCTCCCCACAGCCTGCAGACAGCTCTTGTCCCCCTGGCTGTCCCAGCAGCCTGAGGGAGCAGTGACCACAGCTCCTCTCCCCGGGATGAGTTTTTATCCCCAGTGGTTTTATTGCCAGTTGTGGCTCCAGCCCAGGTAAGGAGGAGGCAGCAGGAGGCTGTGAACAGGACATTTATCAAGGCTGGCTGGGGGCTGACCAGCTCCTCCTCTGCTGCTCAGCTCACAGGGCTCACCCTGCTGCTCCTGTGCCTCTCTGAGCCACCCACTGATAATCTGGTGTTATCTTAAAACACAACAAAACAAACTGAGCACGGCCTCGTTCTTGCACTTGTCTCTGCTGGCCCTTTTTTTCCCTTTATTTTTTTCTAGTTCCTTCACTCTTTAGAAAGCTTCCAAGATCTCTTGTGTCCTCACTAGGATGAGCAAGATCTACCTGGTGCCCTGTGTGGGCAGAAATTATTTGGTGCCTTTCTGAGAGAGCCTCTTGCACTCAGTACAGCACCTTCACCGCCCTGTGTGTGCTGTGGGGTTTGGACCCTAATGCACCAACAGATGCAAAAATAGCCAACTACACACGTGCCAGGGGGTCCAGAGTGTTTGCTCAGATATTCCTCTTTTTGGGGGTCTGTACAGAGCTGGCCACTGGAGCTGCTTAACAGTTTCCTCAGCCAAATGTCCAGGAATCAGGATTAGCTCTCCCTGCAATGCAGGTCTCTGTGCAAAGCAGCACAGACCTCCACAAGAGGTTTTACTGGAATGAAAGCCTCGGGTTTCTTGCACAGCAGACAATAAGAGAAGCAGCTTTTCCAGCTAGACCAGGGCAGCATCCTGGCAGGAGGCATTTGCTCAGGAGCTGCCAGCAGGACGGGGGTACCAGGAACCCTCCTGCTGCTGCCTGGCTGAGCTTGATGAAGGTCCTTTCCTGCTCCCTTGCTCAGTGCCCCACCCTGGCAAGGGTTTCCAGGATTGAGTTCAATAATCAACACTTTATGCTGATTATTTAATCACAGCTTCCTAATGACCCTGGCCTTGTCCAGTACTCCAAGCACCACAGGGTTCTGGTCCAGGAGTAATCTCTGAGTAACAGCAATTGTAAGAGTTGCTTTGCTGATTAGCGACAAACTTAAGAACATTCTTAAAAGCTCTGCAGAGCAGGGGCCTATGTGCTATGTGTTTATTAGGCTGTTCAGCAGTAATTCAGGCAGCTGAGAATTGTTGAGGACCCAGTCCATCTAATTGTGTGTTTAAATCATGGTTTGCCCGTGCTTCAGAGGTGCTGACGTTACATCCTGCAGGCAGTGGCTCGGGTTATACGGTCAGAATCCTGAGGATGGTCAGTTTGTAGCATAAAATTGAAAATTGCAACGTGCACCATAAAGCTACTGCCTGGAATTTATTATATATTGCAGCACAACAAGCAAATTCATACTAGATGCAGTATATGCCCAGACATTAATGTGAGCAGAGGATGAAATATTCTCCTCCCAGCTCATTGCTACGTGTTCTCTCCAGAGCAGAACTGAATTGCCCAGGATCACCAAAGGAGAGGCAGTCACCAGGAGTGCCCGGTGACATCCCACCCCTCACGGCGTGAGGCCCCGGGGCTCTCAGCTTCAGTTCTGCTCCTGCAACAGCTCTCAGCAAAATCTCTTTATTATTCATCATAAGGAATCCCAGCTGTGGAAAGCCAGCTCTGGGAGGAGATAGGGATGGGCTCTGCCTCGCCCCAGTGTAAATCAGGAGCAACTCCAGCGCTGAGTTCTGCTGCTGTCACTCGGCCATCAGCTCAGAATCAGCCCTTTACCTGCAGAGGACGAGTGAAATATCTCACAGCTCTGTGGCCAGGGGCCTGCTGAGCTGCTCACAGAGCTGCTGTCAGCATGCCCAGGGCAGGAGCATATTTTTTCCTTGCTGTTGTACATAAGGGCTCTGCTGCAGCCGACAACATGAAATGTGTTAGTTCGGTTTGTTCAAAATGGAGTGTGTTTGTTAAGTGTTGCCTCTTTGATGTTGTGCTGCCATCTCCATCTTTGTCAGCATTGCCCATCTTTTTCAATCTAATGAACTCAAACCATCAGTGCAACTTAAGTTCGGCTGTCTGTTCTTGCATAGTTAATATTAAAAATGTACTAACAGTGTGGCTGCGAAATCAAATTATGCACATAAATATGCTGGCATAGCAGAGGAGGCGGCAGAAGCTGAAGTTAGCAACATTGATGCCAGTTCACATTTGCAAATCAACCGTCAATCTGTCATTAAACATGTTATCAAATGATGATAAGTGTATGCTTCTTGCTTGCATTGGCGCGCTTATTCCCGATGTTGATGTGCATTAATGGGATAATGTGCATTAACATAGTCTTGCTTGGATGAACACAAAACATTTTTTATCCGTCTCAGTTTGTTTCCCCCTGTGGCCCCCAAGTAAGTGTTTTGTGTTATCAAATTGCCAAAAAATGGGAAAACACATTACTTCTAATTAGCAAAAAATTTTGAGTCTTTTTTTTTTTTTTTAAATTTATTTTTATATATTTTTTACCCAGATTATCTCCTGGGTGTTGTCACTTGAGGTGGGGGGGGACCAAAAACACCAAAACATTTCCACTGGCTTCTTTAAGTAAAACGGTTAATGTCAGAAACTCAGAGATGACAATTATGTGCTGTCTTAATGCACTGGCCTTTCCTGCCAGCCCCTGCTTGTGACACGAGTGATGGGCTGTGCTCAGCGGCAGGAAAAGCAGGAGCGGGAAGCATCTCGGGCATTCCCAGCCCATTGTGTGCCACTCTCAGGCATGGCAGGCGCTCCCTGGGTTGGCTGCACTGAGCAGTTTTGCAGACAAGGCTGTACCGAGGGATTAAACATTAAAACTGCGGATGCTCCAGGAGGGAACGGAGCGCCCAAAGGAACTTCCCATGTGTTATCCCAGCTCCCTTTTCCCTCCCGCACGGCGCTCAGGGGTGCACACTGCTGGGAAACTGCCAGGAAGTTTATAAAAATCCTGTTTGGAAAGAATAAAGGCATTAAAAGAACTTGTTATCACCTACTGATGGACCGTTCCTGCCTCCCCCGGGACAGGGAGCGGCTCCTGGGCTGCCCAGGGAAGGCTCCACTGCCCTGCGAATGACTTCAACAAAACGGAAAAAACCCCAGGATTTCTGTTCATTGCTTTTATTTAGAATTGAGCTGTTTCCCCAGGGGAAAGTTGAGTGGAACTCCAGCAGAGCAGGGAAAGCAGCTTTCACACCTGCAGGATTTGAAGGTTTGCAACCTCCTGTTAAATGTCAATGGAACAAAGTTCTCCCCACTGCCTGGAGAACAGCCAGTCTGTAAAACCTTCATATTTATGCAACAGGGGCAAAATTGTGATATCTACCCAAGTTTTTACCTTAGAACAGGAATGAAAACAGTATGAACAATATCTGGTCCTGTTCAAAATGCTGGGAATTCTGCCAGAAGTTTTACTAGGACTTGACCAGTGGTGTTATCAACTCGGGCTCCACAGTTGCCTTAAAGGAAAATCAATCCTTTCAAGTGTCTTATTCTTAGTTTATAAGCTGGAAAATGAAACTTCTTCTGAAACTTTTATGAAAAATATCAGATTATCTATGTCTTTCTAAAATAGCAACTCTCTCTCATATAATAGAAATGTAAGAGAAAATTGCTCTGAGTCTCTGCTTAAGACTACATCTAACCTCCAAATGTGGTTTGAGAGTTATCTCGAATTTAAAAAATATATCAACTGGTAGAATAGCAAGATTCTACAGACTGAACTTTTTGGTAAATGGGTCAAACTTTTGATCACTCCTTCTTTTTTCTCTGTCTAATAATGCCATTAATTTTAGGCATCCTATTCAGGTCTCTGATTTCTATTATCTGGATGATTTAAAGGAAAAATAAAAGGGAATAATTATTGATTTTTTTTCTATGTAAATTGTCTCGATTTTATAAAAGTCATCCATAGCATTTCCTATTATTTCTAAATTGGGGATACAGGAGCACAAGTTTCATAATCATAAGACTCTAATAGCAGTAATTGTACTCCTGTTAACCCCAGCTCCAGCGAGCCCTCACAATTCCTACTTGGAAACCAAAGAGCCTGTCTTCTGATACAAAGAGCTTGAATTTTAAGTGTATTTTCTGTAACACATCCATTACTGGCAGAATTTATCCAGCAACATTTCTCTTTTTTTACAGTTGTGTAGCTCTCCGTTGCTTCTACTCCATGAGCTACCTTGAAATTAACTTGTCAAACGTTCGTCCCACTACTTAGGGGGGATTCCTCATCAGCTGAGTGGACTGGTTTGTCAGGGCTCGGAGGTGTTGGCAGTGAGGTGGCACTAAAAAGGCTCCTGTGAAGGCTGTGCTGGGGGATCCTGTCAGGGGCTCCGTGCTGGGAGGGACTGCTTGTGTTTGGAAAACCAAAATGGGAATTGTGTCTCAGTGACTCGCTCTCCACACTGACCCCTTCAATCCATCTCCCCTTTAATCCATCTCCTTCACAGTGCTTCATCAGCACGGCCCAGGGCTCTCCCTGCCTCTCTGGGCACTTCCCAGAATCCTGGAAAACTGGGAACCTGAGCAGCACAGAGCTGAATCCCAGCCTTGTGGTGCTCCTGTGTGGGAGCAGGCTGGGTCGCATTCTGTCTGTGAACTTCAGCCAGTCTCTGTTTTGAACAGCTGTACTAATCAGGTGCATTAATTTCCCAGTTTTCATTAAGCAGTTTGGAGCAGGGAGATGTTGTTCCTCTGCATATTTCAAAGCAGATGTTGAATAAGGGATGAGCAGTCACAGAGTTGGGCTGTTCCCCCTCCCCGCTCTCCCAGTCCTCACTCTCTGTTCTCTATCTCCTTCTATTATCCTGGGCCTGGCTTTGGAGTGGTTTCATTTTTTGAAAATGGCAAGTAATTAGTCAATATGTTTTCACCATATGTATCAGGCTCAGTAAAGAGGCAACCAATGGCCTTTGTCGTGGCACAGCGAGCGCTCGTTTTCTCGGCACTTCAAGTGACGCTGAGCGTGCGGCGAGCGCCAGCCAAGTTAATCAGGGACTCTGCGAGGAGACAGCACCAGTCACAGTTCAGTGCAGGTCACAAATCTGGGCTGAGGCCCCTCTGAAGGTCACCTCTGCTCGTGCTGTTCACACCAGAGCTGCCTCTGCCCTGCCTGGTGCCCTGGGTCAGCGGGGGATGCAAAGGGGGATGAATTGTTGCGACTCCATGTGGTCCCGTTTTACATCTTCTTGGCACTGATGCTGTTACAGCAAGGGAGAATTCTCAAAACCCTTTTTCTCCTTCCACACTGGCTTTTTACATACCCCAAGCAAGTTATTGCATATTTTCCAGATAGAAATTTTTGCTGTAAGGCTTCCTCTCTTGCTGACTGTTAACAATATTTAAAAAGGTCAGAGTCTGATCTTAACACTGCTGATATGAAGTGACATTTGCCCAAATTTTGCCATCTCCTGGGCAAAAATATGTCCAGTGTTTTCCAGAAAGACATGGGATAGACAGCAGCTTTGCCTGGTTGTTTTCCCCTCTTGGGAATACTGAATTTCAGTTATCTGGGGAACAGGTTTCTGCATTGCCTACTGGCTTCCTTCAGATTTACAGATAAAACATTTGAGCTCAGCTTCAGTTCAGTGAGTTACAGGTTTGTGCTTTTTTAACATTTTGGGATATTTACAACAAATAATCTTCAGTAAGAACGATGACATTTTGTTTTACTGCAGCCATGATTTAAATTTATGTGGCATTGCTATTGAAGTCAATAGGACTTTTTCCTGAGTACGTTTTGCAGGGTACAGTATCATTAAAATATGACAGTTAATAGTCTTGTTTATGTTATTACATTTAATGAATAAATATATCAGTCTGAACATCAGACTCAGCTTTGTTTATACTCTCTAATTGTAGTCTTATCTCCCCTAGAAGCACGTTATATCTTTTAATTTTATAATTATCCACTTTATTCATGTGTGACACTCCAGAACTGCTGCTTATATCCTAAGAGACATCCAAATACACACAGATGGAAGACAGGCAACCACTAGGAAATTCAGATCTGGAAATCCAGCTCCATCTTTTCAGACCACTCCACAACTTCAGCTCCAAGGTCTTGGTTTGGGCTGTTGTATAAAGGAGCAAGAGTTGTAGAATGACTCTGATCTATCCAGCACCTCCAAACATGATCTTCCACAGGGATTTTACACGATCCTTCAGCACCTAAATGTTCTCTGTCTCTAAAAAGAAACCTGAGCTTTAAAGGCAAAGAGAGAGCACTGCTCACATGGCCCTTTCTGAAGTTTTTCAAATGGAATTCAAGATCAGCTCTTCACTCAGAGGTTGCATCTAATTCCAAACTCTCTCGTTTGGGATCTTTTGCCATAACAGAGTTACAGTTAAAAAAGCCAGACTGAATAAAGGTCTGACATTTCCAGTGTAAAATTGTGTTACAATTATTTGTGCTGTAGTGAGGAGAAGTTGAGTAAAACCCCGGGGTGTTACAGGTGCACATGGGAAGAGTTTCCACAGGATTCTGTGTGTTCTCCCTTCAAACCTTCCCCCTCATCTGTGATGTAACACAGCAAATATTTGCTGAGCGATGCTGCTTCCAAAGGTGATGCCTTCCTTTGGATCCAGTAGCCACAGCAGGAGCAGGCTGGGAAAGGGGAACACCCAGAGCCCAGAAGTGCTGCTGGGATGACAAGGGGGCAGCTGTCAAGAAGAGACAAGTGCAGCCAGGTAACAATACAAAACACATAAAAAACGTAGAGTTTCTCCAGCTACTGAAAGCAACATCGTTACATAGTAGATTTTTCTTTCTTCTCAATCAGTTTATCTGTTCCTGGGCAATATTTTAACCTCTTAGATTTGGAAAACCTGCCTCACCTGTTTTGTGTTTGAACAGAACTTCCAGTCAGTGGCCTCCCAAAAGTCACCTCTAAGGCAGTCGTGTAAGGAAGGGAAAATCTGCTTAGAGACTGACACAAAGTCAGTACTTCTCCCATATAGCACTTGAAGAGGAAAATATCATAATATTTAAACCAGTTTTGAAAACTTTCCATGAAAATAGGGGAAGGGAAAAAAAAACCAAAACATAAAACACTAGTTGCATACAGAGAGAGGCCAAAGAGAGTTCAGTTACCATAGAGATTATTACTGGCAATTGGTACTCAGCAGCAGATTGGGATCTGTTACAATATTTTTATTAATATTTTCTCTTAATTGGTTATTTATGTATTTTGGATCCATCTCTGTGCTGGGCCCAGATTTTTCTCTTTACCTGTCACTTGCTGACATGAAGCAGCAGTGACTGTGCCAGAGAGGAGGCATTTCCTCAGTGTAAACACTGCCAGGGTCACAGCACAGCAAACACCACGAGGACGAGTCCCCGTGCTTGGCTTTGGCTGCCAGAGGAGGGAGAAGCACCAGGAGCAGCCTCGGGGTCCCCATCACCAGCTCCTTCTGCCGTGATTGCCACCCAGCCCGGGATGGCTTTTGCAGGAGCAGCAGAAAGGACACAGGACATCCCTTCCCCTGCCAGTTTTCCCTGATGGGTGTGCAAGCCTGCTCATTTCACACATGCTCATTCCAGGGCTTCAGCTGGTTATTTAGGAAATATCCTGTTGTAAAGCCTTTCCCTCTTCTCCCTGGCTTCCCAAGGATCCATTCTGTCTCCTGTGAGTGATGCAGCAGCTGATAACACCCAGGTTTTAGAGCCCTTCCAGTGCCAGTGATAAGGGACTTTTATAATCAGCCAGCTTCTACAAATTCCAGTCTTCATTTTTTTTTAATTTTAATTTCGGTGTATACCCAGTGTTAAATGCATTTTAAAGTGCTGCTATGTTAGTTTTTTGTTTCTGCCACACCAATTGCCTTTAGGGAGGTATTTTTTCAGGATGCCTGAGACCAGCTGGGCTCTCATCCCTTTTTCCTCTCACCCTCAGCCTGTTGGGCCCTCCTGCACCTTGAGCAGTGCAGGGGACAGGGAGGGACAGGGAGGGACAGGGAGATGTGGGGACTCTGCTGCAGGGAGTGCTCTCAGCTGCACAGTGTGAACCAAATATATCTAAAAAAATAAAAAGACAGAGAGGGAGAAACATGTTCTTTTCATCTCTAATCTCCTTTAGTTATCATGATCTCAAGGGTTATTTGTAATGATAGCAGGCACTGCATTTCAGATGGAAATGTGATTTTCCAAGCTGACGGTGTCACTTTAAGTAAACAAAGTTAATTCTGCTTCCTGCTATGCAAGGCCTAATCTCATTACCCAAACCACAAGCAGCATAACAGAAAATATTCCCATCTGTCAAAAGAACTTAAAATAAAGGTGGAAATTGTTTTTATGTTTCATTCCTCCTCTTTCCCCCAAATCCCTCACTGGACATTAATTATCACATCAGATCTATTTAAACCTGTTCAGATCCCCCAGCCTTGGTGGCGGGGGGACACAAAAATCTTTTTTGCTTGTTATCAGTGGAACGATGAGGGGTTTGCTGCATTTTAGGGTTCCAGCGTCCCCTGGGCAGCTCAGCACTAACAGCACCTGGGGGAAGGATCCAGAGCAGGGGGACAGCACCCATCGCCTTGTGGCAAGGGTAAATCCTGGCTGCAAGTCCAGCCCAGCTTCCCTGGGCTTGGCTCGGTGTGATTCACACGGGAAGGGCAGAGAGGGAACCAGACCGATCCTGGCTGAGCGATCCAAAGCTCGGAGCTGAAGGCACCCCAAACACTCTGACGAGTAATTCCCGGCTCCTTTCAAACCCCATCATACGGAGATCATTCACAAAACTCTCCAGCAACAGCGGTTTTCAGCTCCTCTTCATTTGAAATGACCTTTATGTGATAATAACGTCTGCCTTGCTGAGCCTTAATTGCTTAATTAGAGAAGCGGCTTCTCTATTAGACAAACAGGTTTTGGAAAAGTGTATTTTTTCTTGCAAGGCTGATGTTTTCTTTCATTTTAAGCTCATCAGCGGTTATTTTTAAAAAGTTTAAAAAGACTATTTCAAGTGGTTACAGGGTGTTAGTTTATTTATGTTTTGGCCATTTGAAGGTTTTGTTTTCCACTCTTTTTCTGAGAGGTATTTACAGAAGGAATCTCTCCCACTAGGAATTTCGCTGCTTTTCCCTACCGTGCTTGCATAGCCCTTTACAAAAACCGCTGATTTTGGCTGCGCAGCTGTTAAAGATTCCGGGTGTGATTGGGAATTTATTTATCCTGGGCAAAGGGCTGAGCCAAAAATCCTGCACCTGCTTCCCTCATGGAGAACAGCATTGGTGCCCTCGCTGAGAGCCCTGGTAAGCCTCACTCTGAGCTCTGCCTTTGTGTTTTCTGTTTTAAACGGGACTTCTGGGCAGTTTTAGCCTATTTCTGTAGTGGTTTCTAAGCTGGAGCCAATCAATCTGTTGGTGCAGGGTTGCTCCTGCCTGTGTGATTGTTGATAGTTTTGAAGAAGGTGATTGACTCGTTTCTTGTGAAAAGCCATGAGGGTTTTTGCCTGGAAAAAGCCAGGTTGGATTTTTTGGGATGGTGTTGTTACACTGATGTGCTGTGCTGGAAGCAGAAGCTTCCAGAGGTGATTTGGTGCTGATCAAAGTTATACCAAACCAGCATCTCTCAGGGGAGATTTGGGGCTGCTTTGTGCTCTGCCAGAGCCATCCAGCAGGAAAAGGAACATTTGGGATACCCCAGCCCTGAGGAGCAGCCCCAGAAACAACAACCCCCTTACCGTGTTCTTTCTAAAATCTTGCCTTGCTGAAAACAGAGAATCTCACCCTAAAAGCCAAAAGGTGAGTGATAAATGACTGTGACGGGGAAAGAAATGACCCAGAAGTGGCTCATTTCAAGAACTTAGGAAGTATTTAAGAATTGGCTTTCACTTATTTCAACCTCAGCGTTTTTCAGGCCATTCTACCCACGTTATTCATCTTGTTGCTAATGAGAACTCTGAGCATGGCAGAAGCCAAAGGCATTTTTTGGCTAGTTCAGTGGAGTTTGGGGCAGGTTTGCTCTGCTGATGCTCCAGGGCAGCCCAAAGCCGGGTGGGGCTGAGCCCTGCATCATCCACCTGATGGAGAGCAGGGACTGAGAGCTCGGCTCTGCCCTCCCGGAGCTTCCAGGAGCAGGGCTGGCTGCCACCCCCTGGGGCACACCTCCCCCTGGCTCTGGGTGCCCCAGGGAACACCACTGGGCAATCCCGGGCCGGCTGACCTGCAGAATTCCCGTGGTCTCACACCTGAGTGTTTGCAATGTCCGTGTTTTTCAAAAGTTGTGGCATTGAAGAATAAGGAAAGAAGCAGAAGGATGTTTTGGGGTGAGGCAGGAGGTTTGTGTGTGGCCAGGAAAAGTACTTGCAAATAGCAAAAATTGATGTTTCCCTAACAAAGGCCAAAAACACTTAGAAATGATCTATGCCTAATATATTTGTTGTGCCCTAAGGTCATAGAGAGATTTTTTTTTTCCTCCCAAGAAAAAAATGGGTAGAACTTGCAGTTTTGGAAATAAGTATTTGGCTTTAGGGCATTTTCAAAGCCTTTTTTATTGTGTCTACAACCAGTGGTTCACTTCTGCTTTTCAATTTCCAGATATTTTTCATGATGTCTATTTTAATAAGTTTTGGGTCAAGCCATTGTTCTCCATTAATAGTTTGCTACAAATGACTTTGCTTGGATCAGAGTTGGAGCCTCTCAGAAATGACACCCTGAGATTTCTGAGGGGCAATCCAAGGCATGGGCAGAGTGAAGTCTCTTCCTGAAGTTCAGGGTTTCTCTTTTTTCCCCTAATTCCACTCAAAGTCATGTGGCTGCACCATCCCAGCTCCTTGTGAGGAAGGCTCAGAAAGGAGATAAAAGACCTGAAACACAGAGCTGAAGAGCCAAAATCTCTGGATTCAGTTTCTGCCCACGCTGTTGAGGCAAATAAATAAAAATGAGAGAGAAGTGCATCTGCAAACACACACAGAGGCACATGCCACGTGTGGGAGGGAGCAGGAGCGGGGGCTGCATTGCCAGAAGGGAGCTTTGTCTGCAACAGGTCTCCAGAAAAGCACTTTTTTTTTTCTTTGCTCGTAGCCATAGAAAAGCAGGGCCCTGCATGATGTTCAACATGTGGCCAGGATCTATCAGGTTTATTGAGAATGTTCATTTCCTTAAAATGAAGCAGAGTCTGGTTTCCTATGTCAAATCCTTACCTTACTTCTGCAATTTATAGCTCAAAAATCACTTTTTTTTTAATGGAAGAGGAGCCTCTGCAGGGAGCTGTGCCTGACCCTGGCCTGAGCGATGCTTTGCTAAGGCAGTGTGGCTTTACTCTTCTTTTTCTCCCTTCCTTTTTGTTTTTAGACCCTGAAACAGATGTAAAAGTTCCTACTCAATTCAGGCAACCTTTGTCATAAATTAATTTCTGAGAAAAGTCTGCATTACAAAGAAACTTTGCCTGTGCAGCACGTGAGCATTGCTGGGTTATGTCCTTATGATCAACAATCATTTGGGTGTTTTAGAGAGGGGAAACATTTTTCTATGTCATAAGGAATGTTTCTGAGGCCATATCATCTTGTTAAGGCAAAATAGCCCCGGTGACAAAATCTGTTTGATTGGCTCTGTGATCTGCTAAAATTCCCAATTAATGGGGAGATAGAGGTTCAAGAAGTGGAGCTGAAAACCAGCCAGAATTATTTCTTCCTTTGCTGCTGTTCTCTAGAGCTTCAGCACTGAAATTCATTCCTGGGGATGAGAACAGAGATTAGGTCAGAAGAGCTTTTCACTCTGCAGACCCCATTCCCTGCCTCCTCTCAGGTCTGAAGTTTTCTGTGATAAATTATTCTAATGGCTTGTATTGCAGTGGGAACCAAAGGCAGCAGAAACATCCGTTCTGCTGAGTACTTTGCATGCACGCATTAAGAAATAATCTCTGCACAAGATGTCCATACAATTTTATTTCTCTCTGCTGTTTCTTTTTTCTTTTTTTCGAGGACTATCTGGTTTATGGTTGCAGTTTTGAAAACTGTTACCTCGTTGAGCAGTTTAGACTAAGCATGACTTAAAGGCAGCCTCTTTTTTATAACTCAATCTTCCAAAGTCTGCTATAAATGCAAATACTGAGGAGATGCCCCAATGTTAAGATGCTGATATTTGCATAGTATGGAAAGTGTCAGTGTAATATGTGTGAAATAACTTTAGCACAGACCATTTTGGAAGCTCTCTGCAGAAGAGAAAGTTTTCCTGCCTATAAATGTGTAAACTCTATGAGAAATGGAGACACTTAGAAGAAAAAAGAACAAAACTAATGCCAGTTGCTGCAGTTTTGTTCCTTCCTTGGCCGAACAAAGGAGTGGAGTTTGTCTGACTCTGCCTCCTGCAAACCAAAACCAGGGCAGGTTTTCCTGCGTGCTGCTGCTGCCCCTTTTGGCTAACACTCAGGTTAGGTTTAAGCTCTGATTAAAGCCTTGCTGAGGACAAGGGCCTGCTCCTTTCCTCGTCTCCTTTTCCCATGGAGGAGCTTCTCTGACCCCAGCTGGCTGCCCCTGGCTGGGAGTGAGCAGACTGGGACACATGGCACCGTATCAAAAGATCTCTGAGATCTCTCAATAAAACAAACACGCCTTTTGAAGTTGTTTGGCTGTTTCCAGAGCAAAGCAAGAACTTCAGAAAATCCTTTGACTACTGGGCCAAAAGGAATCCTTTTTTCATTCTTTTCCCTGCCCTCCCACCCTGTTTGCCTTTCTCTTTTCCCTGCTTGGCTTTTCTGGTAAATTTTCTCCAAATTACCCTTAAAGTCAGTAAAACCTTTTGTCAGCACAATTATTTTGGTTAGGGTTGTCATTATTTTTATTTTTTTATAGCACTTCTATGTTGGTACAACCTTCAGCACAGGTTCAGCTGTACTAAACCAAAGTGATTTTGCTGCTAAAGCTTATTTCATTGAGGGAATTAGTAAAAACTTCACTGCTAAAACCACTCTTTTGGCAGAACAAGCTGCATCTGTATTAGTGGGATTTGGTGGTGTAGCAGCAAAATGTGGGGTTGGCCAACAACTTAACCCTCAAAAGTGAAACCCTCCTGTTGAAATGTGCTTTCTTTGAACTTCTGTGTCCTCCATATGCTGAAGAAAGGCTGGTTGTAGCATTTGAAATTCACAGGACTAAAACAAGCCTTAGAGTGATTAAATTCAACTCCCTAAACATAACTTAGGCAGATCCCCAGCTTGACTTATGGAACTTCATCTCATCTGGTAAAAATGTTGAGTTGTGCTAAATGGAGCTGCTGCTCTGGCCTCCTTACCCTCCCTTTGATGGGAATATCATCATGAAGATATTATTCTAATGTGCCTCAGCTTCCCCTCCTGTGAAACAAATCTGTAAAGTCTCAGTGCTGGAGAGGCTCAGGAGCTTGGCTCCAGGGCTTTTACACATTTTGGTACCTCAGGGGTTGTCACACCAGTTTGAGGGCTTGCTGCCCAGTTTGGACTCATGAAACTGTAGCACCACTTACTGGTTTTGCTGGAGAAATTCCAGCCAGCAAAGCCAGGCAATGTTGTTTATCTCCTGCTGTCATCATAACTATTTCCTGAGAGCTGGAGAGATGTACTCCTTCCTTTCCCTGCTTGCTGTAGCCCAAAGGATCAAAGATAAGGATTATAATGGTTATGTTCAAGCAGAGGAGTTGTTGATTGGGATTTATCCTTTTAAATATGTGTAAGTCATACAAAGCTTTGCAGTCAGAAATATTGACTTCATTGATCCATGCCAAGAGCAGAAGACACCCATGTGGGCTGAAGTGGAAAGGCTGTGCAAGATGCTTATAATAAAGATGTTATCTGGTAAATAAGATATTGCTTTATCCCTGACCAAGGAAAATTAGAAATCCAGACTTTAAGTATGCTGGTCAGGTCATGCCAAGTTAACTGTGGCAGCATTAGCCTTCCATGATCAATATTCAATATTAAGGCCCTGCATTTCTGTTTCTGGTCAAGTGAGATGGTTACACAGCTCCTGGTTCTGCATTGTTTATGGGTTTTAAAAGGAGAACATCTGAATGAATCAACTTCAGGAACATAATGGACTATAAATGCAGAGAACATCAGCTTCATCACTTAGGATGAAAGGAATGGTCAAGGTCAAGATATTGTCTTTGGAAAGAGCTAAAATCCCTTGTCTGATTAGCTGGGATTTCAGGGCTGACAGGGGAGGCAAGTGGGGTTAGAGGTGTCCAGCGTCACTGGAGAGGGACTGTCAGAGCAGGGCCACCCCTGAGGGGCTGGATGGGTCAGTTCATGTGAACAAACAAACAAACAAACACACCAGAAATCCTCCAGGAACAGGGCAGCCACTTTGTGCCAGCAGCTCTGAGGCTCCTGAGGGACACAGGGATGCCAGGGATGTGATTTTGGAGAGGGTGGGTTTGGGTCTGCTCTTGTACCCATCTGGAGCACCATCAGCTTGTCAGGCTGCAAGTGCGAAGCAGGGGAAGGAAGGGGGAATATCCCCAAAATTCCTCCTGGTGCTGTGGAGACTCGGGAAGGGCTCGGTGCAGCCGCTCTGGCTGTGAGTGAGAGGAGCTGCGTTGGAAAAACCCCACCCCTGTGTCCCCCTGTTCCTCTCCTCTGCACCCCAAACCCGTGCCTGGGTCACCCCGGTGTCACCTTTTGAACCCTGTTAGCACAGCACGGGGGGAGCCTCACCCCAGGCAGAACCTGCTGGGGAGAATCCTCCAGGGGACAATTGAGCACTATCAAACACAACTGCAGTAATACTTCAGTGTCTGCTGCAGATATTGAGCCCTCATTGCAGTAATTGTCACGGTGACAGAGCTGGGAACACTTGCTGTAATTAGGACAGTTGTTTTGTCATGTGTAACGATCTGAAGAGAAGCAAGGGAAGAGGCGAACGAGCACTAATCTGCTCTGGTGTAGTGAAGGGGAACCGTGCACACACCAAATACAGCTAATATATTGGAAATTCAGATGAGCAGGCATTTTGAGGAAGTGAGGAAATAAATGGTAAAACAATACATCTATTCAGGGAAATTTATGCTCTCCTGGGTGTCTGTATCTGGAATAGCAAGTGCAGATGTTTTGCTGTAGAGGTGTGGGGTTTTTTTTGTTTTTTTTTTGAAGGTGATCCCAGTGATATCTCACAAAAATCCTAAGCCAAACCCGTGTGTGTATATAGGCATATAAATATGTGCTGATATATGTTGATATAAATATATTTAAGCAAATTTCTATAGGTGAAATGTCTCTTACTCCAGTTGCTGCTCCAGCAGCTGGAGAACATTCAGTGCACGCTTAACAAAATGGAGCAAATGTGTACAACATGTATCACTCAAACTATTTTAATTTCTCATAAATGATCACTCCAGCCTCTTTATTTTTCTCTCTCCTCTCTTCTCTCTCCTCTCTTTTTCTCTTTTTTTTCTCCTCTCTCCTTCTGTCTTTTTCCTTTTCACGCTCTCTTTTTATATTGTGCTCCAAATTACCTTTTATTCTGATTCAGAGTCTGGGATGGCTGTTCTGATTGGGTTTTAGCTGATGGCAAACATTTCTGTGGGTCAAAAACTCTTGGGAAATGGCCCCAGTTTGGGAGTTGTGGGACCTAGAGCTCTAGGGTATCTGTTGCTGTGTGAGGGACTGCAGGCTCTTCAGGCAGGAATTGCACTGGAGTGGTCAGAGACAGTAGTAGAAATTTTCCTGATTGAAAACTTCCCATGTAAAGCATTTTTCAATGAAAAATTGGATTTTCAACTCTTTTTTTCTGGTTTCCACCAAAATTTTGACATTTTATTTCACAGCTGGAAGGATCTTGAGGCAAATAGCACTTGCCATTTAGTGTTCTTTTTTAGTGTTAAGCTAAATTTAGTGTTTGTATTTTCAGTTATTTTTTTAGCCTTACAGTTTTCAGTGAAATCTTGCCTTCACTACTGAGGCAAATCAGAGTTTTCCCATCTACTTCAGCAGCACCAAGATTTCACTTTTGATGTTTTACTATAGGAAATCATTCTTGTAAGGACCTTAAATGTCCCTTAGAGCTCATCAACCTCTAACCTGTATTTTAAAAAGGTTCCAGGGAACAACAGACCACTTAGTCTGGCCCTGATTCCAAGTAAAACATCGTGATTAACCCCAAACCTTATTAACAAAGAATTAGAGGGTAAAATACAATTAATGACAGCCAGCAGGAGGGAATGTAAATCTTGTCATATAAACGTTCTGTCTTCTTGACAGGATTGCATTTCTACTCCAGAAAGGGAACTGGGACAGTGCAATGTACCTGCATTTCTCCAGGGCATTTAACTTAGTCCAGCTGCTGTCTGGCCTCGTTAGGTGTTTAAACATTGCTGGGTGTTTAAATCCTGACTCCTCAGTGGATCCCTGGGTGTACTGTTCATATCAATCCAGTATTTGTGCCAGTGATCCAAGGGAAGGTGTGGAATAGATGTGGGGAGGGCCTCAAGGTGACCTGGGGCTTGGTGCAGCACTGAAAAACCAGGACAAAAGGTAGGAGCAGTAAGGGGCTTCAGCCCAACAGAATTCATCTGAAATTAAGCAAATCCTGTGGGAACAGAGCATGTGGATTTTAGCTGTGGTTCCAAATCCTCTAAGGCACAGGTAGAGAGAGAGGTGGGCAGTCACCTCCACTGACTTCAGAGTGCACTGATTCTGTGAAAAGCAAATTAATAATAAATTACTAATCAAATCCAGCAAACCAGGAGCAGATTCTCTTCTTACATGAAGCTTTAAGGAGGTCCCCACGTGAAATGTCCACGTTCCAGGAGTAGGTGGGAACAAAGGAAAGTTAGAGGAGGCCACAAAAACGATCTGGAGGTTGGGAATCCACCTTCTGCCATGAAGCTGGAAGAACCTGACGTGTTCCGCTTCCCAGGAGCCCCGAGTGATGTTTGATTGCTGTGTGTGGGCATCCCTCTGTGAGAGCAGCTCCTCAGCCTCCCTGAGAAGGCTTCTTCAGCTGGGTGTTTGTTGACCAAATTTAGCAGTAAAATAATAACATTCTATTAAAATGAGGCACAGTTCCTGGCTGTGAAGGTGATGGAAGCTCACAACAGTTTCTCAAGTGCACTCCTGAGTGCTTTCTGTTCTTCAGAGCAGGATTAACTGCCCTATGGAAGCAGATATATAAAATTGAGCTGGATTAGAGGGAAATTTTATTGCAAAGACACTTCAGAACTGGTATATTGTGTGTACTTCACACATGTGCATGTCAGGAAGAGCATTTGAAAATGGTTTTAATTTATGTGGCTGTTTTTTACTAAAAAAAGAAAAATTTCCAACGTAAACTCTTTATTACTTACAGACGGTTTTTTTTCCCTCAACACCAGACTTCTGAGATTTGAATGTTTGGGGCCTTTGGATGAAAAGTAAAGAAAAAAAAAACTTCTCTAGCAGGGAGATACCTTTCTACTGAAGGATTACCTCAGCCAGAAATCTAATTTCCACTGGAAAGGTGGAAAAAAGTTTTCAAAGGAAGGAAAAAACCAATTTAGACAGGTCCAGTGTCCTGCACCAGTGTGAACCCCAGTGTAAGAGAAGGGATTGACAAAGTAATTCATTAGCAGGAACGTTCTCCTGATGGAAAGCATTGAATGGCTGCAGGAGGAACTTTAAAGGCTCCTTTGTGTCCCCTTTGTGGCTCAAAGGACAGGTCCAGGGCAGCTCGGGGGGCTCTGAACTCTTTGTGAAGTGGCTTTGAGAGAAGCTGCCCTTGACTGAGAACATCCTCATCCCCCAGCCCGGGGCACTGGGAGGGAGAGGGTTGTGCCTGGCAAGGGATCAGCAATTTATGGTGGGGAGAGGCTTCTGGAGCAGGGCACGTGTGGGGAGCCTGCCATGGAAGCACCACAGAGGGCTTGTGTTGTTCTCCTGGAGAGCCTGCTCCCAGCCCTGCCCTGCCACAGCAGCTCCCAGCTGGCAAAGGGGAGCTTGGTGCAGCAAGGTAGAGAAATTATAAAGAAAAGCCTCATAAAATCAGACCTTCTCTGGCCAGCCTGTCATTTCTTCTGAGCCAAGGTAGCATTTTGCAGTTCCCATGTGAGAGTAACCCTGGTGTGAGCAGTTTGTTAACAAAACAATCTATTCCTGGGTCAAAAGCACCTACCACCTGTATAAACTGATTCTACAGTCGATAGATAGAAAAATGAAAACTATCTCTCACAACCAACCTTCCCTGCAGGTAGACACCAAGGGTTTGAGTGACCAATCAATACAGAATACCAGCTTTTACTGACCAATAAAGTAATTGGCAAGAGACTACTAACCAGTTGGAGTCCCACACGAGCTCTGTAAAACTGTGTAAGAGCCGAGTTATGTGAACAAAGAGAGAGCTTTTTGCACCACGAAGGAAATGGAGTCCCACGTGCTTTACTCCCAGACCTGCTGGCACATTTTAAGGATTATTTTGGTGAATCCTGTTGTGCCCAAGTGGTGAATGTCCCCCCTGGCTCTGTTTGCCCGCTGGATTCAATGTCAGCCTGTGCTCTTGGCACGGTGCTGTGCCTTATCACACCTTTGTGGTGGTGCCTGTGCCATCCTACAAACCTGATGGCTTCTCCAAACGCTTTTGTGTCAGCTTGCCCTAAAGGGAATTGCCCGAGCTTTCCTGATTTGGCGTGGCCACAGCGTTTCCAGTGGCCTGTGATCCTTGCCCTATGCCCCCGTCCCCTCCCGGGTCCCGTGTCCCCTCGCTGCCTGGCCACGCTGTGCTTTGTCCCTGCACTGAGCTGTGGGATCTTTGGGACAGGAACCAGCTCCAGGTCACTCCCTGAGCTCCAGCTGGAATTCCTGGGGTGTTTTGGTGCCAAGCACAGCAGCAGCTGCAGGTGCATCCCTCGCAGGGGCTCCAGCAATCAATCCCAGCTCTTATTAGGAAGCAGAGGATTTTCCTTAAACTCTGATTAACCAATTATGTTTGTCCTGATTTGAATTCTTCTGTCATCTCCCTCACCACAGGGCAGAGCAGTTTACTGAATTTAAAGAGGACTGCCACAGTTGTGTAAATGAATGAGATGTTTTCTTAAATTAACTATTTATACATGTAAATCTCTGCCTGGATCTTGGAAACCCTTCCCAGCTCTGCCTCCAGCTCGTGCAGTGGCATCTCTCTTGTCACATGGAGCCAGATGGGAAAATCCCAGGAGCAGAGGCCACGTCTCCCTTCCTTTTCTCCAATCCATGGGGTGGCTGCAAGGCTAAGGACAAGAGAATGTTTTTCTGCCAGGGACACAACAAATTCAAGAGGTTTCTCTCTAATAGAAACTACATTTGAGGCACTCTGTTTAATTTGAGGCAGCCCAGTCGGTGTTTATCTGAAATTAGGGTAGAAAATCAGGTATTTTTGTTCTGTTTAAAAGTACATTTTCAGTCCAAACAAATATTATCATGTCATAATATTCCTGGAAATTTCTGGTGCTCAGCTGCTGTTTGGCATTATGGTTCAGTGTAGTTTTGGAGGACACAACAACAGCAGTGGTTGACATCCTAATGAAATAAAAACCCATAATACTAAAAAAACCCATTAAATTCATGACATTTCGTGTACACTTTGAAATAATCAAAACAAGTTTTCATTGATTGTTTTTTTTGATTTTGAAAAAAAAAAAAAAAAGGAAAAAAATCTAATGACAACAATTAAATATTCCAGGTTAATTCCTAAATTACCTGGAAGAGACATGAACGTTTGTGAATGTACAGTGGTAAATTGTTCATGTAACAAAACAGCTCCTAAGAAGGACTCATACCTTTCACTTCTCTCTTTTCAGTATAAAAAGTATTTTCCTTTTTGCCTGGCTTTTAAACTGATTTTCCCAGCTTGGGAGTGGAGTAAATTAAAGTGTAGAAGGCAAATGCTGTGGCAAAGTTTGCTGCTGCCTGGTTAAAGCCTGCAAGTGAGGCCCCTGTGGACATATTTATATTTAATATTTTGCCTTTCATGGAAATCATTAGATGGACAAAATGGCCCAACTCCTCCTTCCAAAAATAATCCATTAACATCCATCCTTCACCAGGAGAGGTGGCAGCTTTGGTTTCATTCTTTCTTTTCAACTGCAAGGAACTCTGATTCCAGTGTGCATTAAAGCTAATTTTTGAGGGTTCGTGGTTGAAACTTATTTTAGCTTTTTATTTTTCCTCCCATCGTGATGGAAAGTAGAAATAAATGAGCTTGATTCACCATTCAATTATGTTAATTTACAGCCCTCTAACCCCAGCTGTCGTGCTGACATATAAATGATGAAGCAGAGCATATGATCAGATCCCTGGTACTACAAAAGAAGTGTTAAGCCAAGGGTGAGCAAAGATTTTGGAGCCCAGGAGTGTCCAGATGGGAAATGCAGTTTGCCCACAGACCCCAGAAATTGTTCTGTCAAGGTACTTAATAAATGATGGTTTCTGGGTTTAACACTGAATTCACATTTTGAAGAAAAGTTTTTAGGTGTTTAAAAAACCAACCAACAAAAAAATCCCACTGTAAGGTAAAGCTATATATTTAATTTTGGGACAAACAGGACAATTCATAGAAATCCAGGTGGAGACTATTTATTTTTCATTTTCAATAACTTAATTTTTTATTTTTGGGCCAGATGACAATGCTAATCATTTGGACACTGAATGGATTGTCCATAGGTATACTTAGATCCCATTTATCCCAGAACTGCTATTCCTGTGTTGAGTAAAGCTGTGCCATGACCAGAGCTGGGCTGTGATTATTAAATGTTGAGGCAGTCACACAAGGGAAGATGAGAGGTCCAGGTGGCTGCATTAGGGCAGAGTCCATTTTCTGTCTGTGCCTCGAATTTTCTTGGGGTTCTGGATAATCCTGAGAGTGGATCTGTGGGAGGGTGGGATGTGTTGGGATCAAGGGAGAGCAGCCAAAACCACCTCATGGTCTGGGAGCTGCACACCCCCTGTCCCAGGCCACTGGTGTGGCACAGATTCAGCACCTGGAAGTCATTTCCCACTGGAATCTCACACCTGGAGAGATTTCCCCAGGAAAACTTTATTTTTTCAGGAGAAAAAGGCGTTTTCAGGAGGCTGGGCTGTCCCACACACGTCCCCTGTGCTGCCCTGGAGACACCAAAGCCCTTCCAGGCCATCCTCAGTGCTGTGTCTCTGAGCAGAACCAGCACATCTCAGAACCTGCTTGCTCTGGGATCAGAGTTGTGCTTTCAAGTGATAAAAATCTCTTTTTTCCAGCTCCAGTGAAAGCAGAGATTTCAGAGAGCTGCAAGGGCAGCCAAGTGTGCTGAAGCAGACTCTGGCTCCCACTCTGGCATTTTCTGACTCAATTGGAACCTGTTGTATTCAGATGAGTCCTGGGGGCATTGGAAGCTCCAGTGTTTGTCTTTGGGGAGGAGATTTGGCAACTTCCAATTCTCAGGGAGGATTTACAAAAGCTGCAATAAACCTAAAGAAAGCTCATTAGAAACGTGCTGATTTTTTATTTTTTCTTGGTCCCACTAAGCCTTTTCTCAGTCCTCTGGTGTTTCAAAGGCCAGCACAGAGCTGGAGTTTGTAGGCAGGGAGAGAAACAGAGGGGTCAGACATGGAGATGTTCATGGACAGTGAGAGATTGCTTCACAAGGACTCAGGTGGGCACCCAGGTGCCTGTTCTACATCTGTACCAATAAATGGAGAGTCTGCACGTCCCTGTGCCACCTGTGCCACCTTCCGTGGGCACGCCGTCTCTGTACAGATAAAATTTGTTTCTCACAACGCATTTAAGGACAATTTTTTGGGCTGCACATCGTGGCAGGCTCAGGGTGCTGCTCTGTAAGCACAAATATGGTGACAGGGTGGTTTCCACCACGTCCTTGGAAGCAACAAAAGGAAAGGTGGAGGTGCAACAAAGTCATTTTGTACTTTTAAAGTGAGGGGATTTTGTCATTTCTAAAGGGGGTTAAAACTAAATTCTCGGGTATGAGGCACAGCTGGTAGGATTCTTTCATGCTGGGCAGCCCCTGTTTTGTCCCTGTTGTCACCCATGGCAGTAAGGCAGCACAAGGTCTGTGGGTTGAAGGGAGCACAAGGACAGGAACTTCTGGGCTTAAACAACTGCCTGGGTGCTGGAGGGCTCTGCAAGCCACTGCCCTCCCTTCCAGAGCAAATTGCAAATCTTTTTTCTATCTAGGCAAGGAAACCCAAGTGAGGGGATCTTTAGAACTCTTGGCTGTAACTCTCCACCAGCCACGGGCCCCAGGAGAGCACAGGAGGATCCAACCAAGCCACCAGAAGTTGGCTGGTTTTGCATGTTTTAGAAAGTGTGTAATTTCTCTTAATTCTCCATGAACCTGATGTCTGATAGGACATCTAATAAAGCCCATAAGTAGTGTTTTATGAAGCTCCACTTCCCTCCTAAGCTCACCAGGGATCATTCTTCTCTTTGAAAAACAGCTCATCATTAGGAATCAAAGATGTTTGATATACAAAATAATTTCCCAAATTAGGGTTTGTCAAATGTAGGTTTGCAAATCTCTGCTTTTTT
>VXAX01000076.1:239143-269118 GCA_013399835.1 Leptocoma aspasia | reverse complement strand
TGCACTTGTGTATCCATTCTGGCTAAGTCTGTTGGGCAGCTGCATCCCAAAATGTGTAAACCACGTTATAACTGTGAAACTATGAGTCATTCAGTGTTATTTACCATTGATACTGGCAGGCAGCCTGATCTGTTCCTGTAATTATGTCTCTGTCTCTACCAGGGAGATCAAAAGTACAGAAATTCCAAGTAATAGGAGTACAACTATATCAGTGGGGTGAAACTGAGCATCTGGATCAGAGAAAGAGATATTGAGTGCACAGTGTTGCAGGAGATCAAACAGGGAACTAAATCTAATAAAACAGTAATAATTGGTAAGCTCACTTCCAACATATGGAACATCAGAATTTGGTATTAAAATGTTATTTCTGAAGAACTTTAAAAAATTGGAACAGATAGTTTGAGGACATACAAGACTTGTGTGCATTCTGCTCTAGGCTCAGTATTTCTGAAAAGGAATCAGATGCCTTCATCCATATTTAGGAAACTAATTTAAGAACAATTTTAACAAAAAGAATCCTGAAGAAATCTTACCCAGATACTTTCATCTGTGGTCACCTGGATGCTTCTGGATATTTTCCTGATGAACCCAGCTGGAAAGAAGGGAGTGGAATTGAGTTTGCAGCCATGCCTGTTCATCAAATGCTCTTTTTCATTAGAACAGTTCACTTCAATAAAACCCTGGGCACGTTTGATAAGACAGTATTCAAGGAACAAAGCTGTTAGGAAATGACTTGCTCATAAGTTCCAGCAATAATTTTTGGCCTTAGAATATTACTTGGTGTTTTTCATTGTCAGTGGAAAATGAAAATGTAGCATTTCAATTGTGCGCCATTAGGAATGGAGCAAGGCCCCCTGTTCTGTGCACTTCATCTACAAATTGCACCAGAATACTTGGGTGAACTTTTGATCTGCCAGCACTCACAGGGAAAATAAACAACAACATTCCCAGAAAATGCCCATTAATTTGAATGATTGAATATTCAAGGAGAAGGTTTCTCCTTATCAAGGTTTCTACAGAAGGAAAGTGAGAATTAGTAAAATGTGGTTAATATAAATAGAACCTGACTGCTGTATGAAGGGAAGATTTTAGCACTCAATGCTTTGCAGATGGGTGCATCTTACAAAATGGCTGAGGACAGGAGTGTTTGGAGAATGGAAAGGGAAAATTTAAGATATGGATATAGATAGATGCAGTGAGTCATCCTTGTTGTAACTGCATCTGTATTCCCGAATCTCCATTGTTCAGGTTTGCTTCTGATGGAGCTATAAAAGCCAGGATTTATATCTGTGGAAAGGTTATTTAGCACGTAGGCTTTGCACAATATGGTTTGTGAGAGAACAAGTGTGGAAAGACATCCTGGGAGTTGGATGAAATACTGGCTAAAATAGAAACGGAACCGTGCCATGGTTTGCAAGGGACTCTTTGCTGTGGTGCTGTTTGCAGGAGGATTTGGTATTGTCTGTTTTCTGATCAGCTCTCTGACATCTGAGGAATGATAGTTATGACTCACATAACCTCGATTCTTCTTCTAAGAGAACATCATAGGAAATATTTCCCAGTAGCCGTAAGGGATCTCTGGTAAAGCAGAGTTTGTGGCTTCATCAGGTGATGGGCTCATCAAATATTAATGCACTTTGCATTCTTCTTTCTTCCAAAATTGAAAAAGCTTTTGGGAAAACCAGTTTGGCCTTGAATCTTCTCAGGTCTGTCCTTTATCTGGGGCTGGTTTGAAGGATTCACTCACAGCTCTTTATTCATGGCAAAGAATGAACCCCAGTAAGACAGGATTGTGTGAGCAGCACATTGGGGCTTGAATTAAGAATTCAACCCCACATTTATAAAAATGAGCTATAAATGTACATTCTGCACAGCCCCTGGACTTCAAAAGCAAAGGGAGCAGCTGTCTGGCTCCACAATCATGTCACCATCCCCAAGAACTGCCACTTTTGAGAAACCCACAACCATACACATGTATATTTACATATATAGAACATAACATACACTCAACTCCACTCCCAGCTACGAAATCAACAACAAAACAAACAAACGAAAATTTGCAGTGCAGAAATATCTGCAGCAAGCCTTTTTTCTGAGGAAATATTATTGAGGTGCTGAACAACATTTGATCACTTGCAACCCTTTCAACTGACGTTCTATTATTCACATGTCTCTTTCATTATGCAACAGATGGTGAGTCCTGTCGCTGATTTTTTTCTTCAGATTCAGAAAACTTCAATGGATCGTAATATGACCCTAAAAATGAGTAGAAAAAGAGAATGCTTGTTAAGGTTTTATCTTTGATAATAATCCATTGACAGAGAATAGCAGCTGACCTCCTATAAACCAAAAAAAGACACATTTGCCTTATTTTATGAAGAGCATTTGTCTAAAACATTTGACTGAGCTGCAGAATGTGGCCTTCAGCTGAAATGAAAGATGGTCCTTCTGTTGCTACACAAAGCCATATTTGCTGCTGCAAAGTGCAAAAGGATAGGCTGACAAATTGATAGTATGTCAGGAGCAAACCCGTCCTCGTCTTCACAAACATCTGCATATTTGTGAAGATTCTGAAGAAATATTTTATTTAGAGGCTTCATTTGGCAAATTTAAGAGCGTCACCATGCTGAGGTCTAAACATTGTTAGGAATGTTTTTAAATACAATCCCTCTGTCTGCTTTCTGGCCACTTATTAATAGACATTTCTCAGAGCTAAAAGATGGGGGAGAGTCTTGGAGCAATTAAAAGCTATGCTCCATATGCCTTTGATGTTTTTTTATCTCATCCTAGACTGGCTAGATCCTGAATTATCATGCCATGAGTTATTAGATTGGAGAGTTTGCAGCAGTAAGTTAAATAATAAAATGCTTGTATGTTCCTCCTCCTCCTTATAGACCGAAGTAATTTGCAAACACAGAGCTGAGTCTGGCAGAGCCCTGCATTCCTGAGGAGCCTAAAGCCCACAAACATTCACCCTCCAGCTCGCCAGGTGGGTCTGCTCCTCTCCATGCCACGAGAGGTGAGGCTGAAACAGGACCACCTTTGGGGTGAACGTGCCCATGGGGTGGTTTGAGATGGGTCATTTGTGCCTTTAACCTCTAAGAACTTCATCCAGGTCCTTTAATGCGAGGCCAGGCTCTGTCTGCAGCCAGGAGAGCAGATAAACCTTCTGTGGGATATTCAGAGCTTTCCTCCTTTAGTTCCAGGGGAAACCTGAGCTGTTAAATTCATTGGAACAATGCTGGTACTTCAGCCTATAGAAAAATTGTAATTAAGACCTGAGAACTTAGAGAGTTATTTTGTAGAATGGCATTAATATCAATAATACTAAATATTTTATCTGGGAATAATTTCTTCATTTTGCATCTTGTTTTCTCTGATGATAAGAGTTGCAGGAATTCAATAACTGTTCAAGTTTAGGTTCTTGTTCTGTAAAAAAATGCATGAACATACTCAGATTGAGCTGTTTATTTGTCTTTTAAATCAAATTCCTGGCTGAATCAAGCCAAGCCAGGATATGAATTTTTTTTAACTCTGTTTGCCTGCTCTAAGGCATAACCTAATTGATAACACAATATCATACTTCTGCAGTGAAGAAAAGTTGATAGACCAGCTCCTCTCTGCTATAAACCAGCATAAAGCTTTTCCAATTTAACCAGCTAAGAATCTCCTCGAACACACATATTTTTGGCAGGCCTGGCTCTTTAGACACTATTATAAGTTGGTCTTTCACATTTTTGCAGAAAGTCTTTCAGGCTCTGCCTCCCCGAGCTAGGCAAGCACGAAGCAATCGACATGAGTGGAACTAAACAAAAAACTCAGCCCCAGTGCCTGCTTCTTGCCAAGAACAGTGCCCCAGAACTCGAGCACTGCTGTGTTTACTGGCCCTTTCATAACACTGTCAGTATCGAGGAGTTGGTAAATAGAGAACTCATCCAGGAGGCTGTCAAATCCTTCTGCACTGCTGCACACCCCACGATGATATGCTAACTCTCTCCCACTTTGCCAGGCAGCCTGACTTTCCAGGCTGGGTCAGGAACGAATGACACTTTTGCAGTAGGCTGTCCTTCAGGGGAAATCATGTCACCCACTGATTTTTGCTCGGTGTGGAGGTGCAAAGGGAGCTGTGTGAGGCTTGGAATTCCACACTCGTTGAGTACCCCAAAGTCTCCTCGTAGCATCACCTCCTCCTCGCTGCTGATTCTCGGTCACACTGTAATATTTCTCATTCGTGTGTTCAAAGCACTCTGCAAACACTGTGAACCAAGCCAACGCTGCTGGTGTCGCTGTCACCTTCTAGGGAGCTTCTCACAGCAAGCAGCCCTTGCCCCAAGGAGCCCTGGGTCTGCCCAGGGGGCAGGGAGTGGGCAGGATTTGGCAGGAACAGGCTGGAATCAGTGGGATGAGGAGCAGCCCCCGGAGCTGCTGCTGTAGGAGGGCACTCGCTCCCAGACCCCAGGGTTTCCTTCCTTCCTGTTTTTGGAGGTTGCTGTGGGACTGCAGCTACAATTTCATTTCAGTGATCAGAGCCAGGTTTAATTTTTGTCCTGTGACTGTTGGCAAATTAGATCCAAATGACAAGCCAGGGCCGGTGCTTGCATAAAATAAATGGCAATTTTTTTGTCATATTACAAGAAAATATCTCATATCCTTTAATACAAGAATATTAGAATCCTGGTAGGTGTTCTGCAGTGTTCAGACAGTTATTTGATCCGTTGACAGATTTGGGGTGTGATGCCTCATGATGGGCACTGTCAGCCTGCTGGACAGTTCAACAGATTCTGAGGAGGATTCTGTGACAAAAAGTGCATAAACCACAGTTTTAGTTCCCTGTTCCAAGTCTTCTCACTGATTCTCTCATCCTACATGTCAGGAGAAGTAGTGAGGTACAGCATAAGTGACTGTGAATCATTTCCACTATTCTGAAAAGGAAAAAAAAAAAAAGATAAAAAGAGGGTCATATATTGTGGCAGCCCAGGTGAATTTGACATTCCTGCAGATGTGCAATAACATAATCTGCTTCTTTTCCTGAGTTCCTCTCCTACAAGGCTTTGTTGGCATGATTAGCCTCCTTAGTAACATCCTCCAGAGGGAATTCTGCAGAGATGAAATACAAAAACTGCTTTAAAATGATAAGTCACAAATAGGATCTGCCACAAGGCATTATAAACAAAACTAGACACAAGAGACTCATAAAAAAATTAAAGTCTAAAGTAACTGAGAAAAAACCCCAAATCTTCCTGCCTACAATCTCATTTGCACACCTGAGTTGTTTGTGCAGCTTCCAGGCTGCAAGGAGCACAAAGGTAAAGGAGTGTGAAATGACCACCACAGTGACCACTGATTTCAGCATTAATTCTGCAGTTTTCACACCCACTAACAGCGAGGGTGTTCCCAGCTCTCTTTTGCAACGCTTGGAGTTTTTCTGCCTGTGTGTGTTGCTGAAAATTTGGTCTTGTAACAAAAAGGGAGATGCTGAGGGGAGGGAGAATAAATGAACAAAGCATTTTCTGAAGTTTTAAGGGTTGTAATTGCCTAACTACTGATATGATCTGGATAAAACTGATCAATGTATTGAACACGTTACCAATAGCCCCAAGCTCTGAGGGTGATAAATTTCTCCCAACACATTCATTTCATCATACTGCAGACAGCAAATTCTGACCTAAAAAAGTAAAATTATATTTCAGCATATATGGTCTCTTTTCAGATATATTTTATTATATTTTCAGGCTTCTTTTTCAGTCTTGGAAAAATTTTTTATTACTATTATTTTTATCTTGGCCATCTTGTTGCCCTTCTCAGAGCAAACAGGTCTGAAGGGCATTAGAGACTTCACCTTCATCATATTCAAGTGGTTGGTTCAAATGAGAACTTCCTGACAGGACTTAAAGCTGATAAACTTCATTATGAAGTAGTTCTTAGTACATTTTAAATTCCAGTTCTGGATGCCCAACCTTGTCTGGTTAAATGAGTTTCAAATGAGTGTCTCAGGTGCTGTTGAGCCTTGAATCCCTGGCTTTTTTTGTTGTTGTTGTTTTGCTGTGCTGAAGGAAAAGGCTGGACTGTCCAGAGGATGTTAAACCACAGCAGGACTGGCCAGGAAACAAGAGTTCCACTTTCTGGAAAACTTTGTGATTTTGCACATTCATAATTTGTTTCTCGTCAGTGTGGGAAACCGTGAAAAAAAAATTATAGTGGGGCACAGAATCCCAAGGAAAGGTAAAATGGCCCATAGTGAAATCTGGGAGGGCCATCCCAGCACTTTTATCCTGTGGTTTCAGCAGAGAGCTGAGCCTCAGTCTGTTGTGGGTTTACCACTCTCTGTAATCCGCTCACTCGTGGTCTCTGGGCTGTGCTTTTGTCTGACCTGAAAATTGCTAATTGCGCTGGAAATGTCCTCGAGGAGCAATGGACACATTTCCAGCAGCCAGGGTTTCTTCTGGAGAAGCACAGTTGTAGTGGGCAGTGCTGGATGTCAGAAATGAAGACGTTGCAGTTCACAGAAAGGCTTGTTATGTTGGTAACAAATACCTGGGGGAAGCGTTGTCAGTAAAATGGCCTGTGAGATACCCTGAGCCCACCGAGCAAGAGCTGCTACATGGGTATAAAGCTAAAAATATTATTAGCTGTGCTTTGTAAAATTATGCATTGGATGGATCAGACTCATTCAGGGACCTAAATTTTAGCTTAGACAAGAAAATTTGAGGTGTTGGTGTCTAGGGAGTGCTCCACAGATCTGTTTCTGTTGCTGGCACATGGGGAAATTCCAGTTTTAAGCCCTTGGGAGTGCAGGAAATTGCATCATGGTGACATCAGCACTGGATCCTGATCTCACTGTGGTTTTTGGACAGTGCACCAACCTCCAGCTTCAACCCAGAGTCCAGACAGCTGCACTGCCATCCCAAATTAAACCATCAGGGTGGTTTTCCTATTTTTTTTTCTGTGTCAGGCTGTTTTTTCACACCACAGTTTATTCACTAAAGCACCTTTCTTCTTATCAGTAAGGTATGACCAAGTTTGTCTTTTGGAATTATTCTGTAAGGATTGAGGCATCGATTGCCATCAGAGCAGAAGCAACAGCAAAATTCTCTCACCTCCTTCCTTAAGGGAAAAGATTTATTTTTCCATGGGCATAGAAGTCAGTTCATGTCAGGTAAGTCATTTAGGAGTGGACAGCATCATGGAATATTACTTCCCAAATAACCCCTAAAATTAAGAATATAATGCCAGGGCCAAGCATAAATGTTTTTTTCTTCCTGTGATTCAGTTCTCAGATCCAACAGATTGCTCCCTATGTACCATCACACACAAAATTTTCAAGGATGCAGAACCAAGCACCCCGTCCCAGGGATTTCTGGGATGGTTTTTATCATGCCATGTGGAGGATTGCAGTCTGCTTACAGAATAAAAAGGAGCATTCCACTTTATTACTTAGCATTGAGAAAAACAAGTTTAATTGGCTTCTGCTGTGCTTTAATAACTAAAGAACAACAAAGGCATTTAGTCATTCACATAATTTCCTGTTTTTAAAGGATTTTAAATGCAACTCAGTGATTAACATTAAAAAGTAGCTACTGTGCAGACATAAGAACTACTTCATTTTTTAATTATATTTTAACAGGTATAGATTCAATGTTCTTGACATTTATAAGAGGTCCTTCATTTCCAGCAAAGTACCATGATGAAATTTCCACTCCCACGGCTTGATCACCCTCGTGTGCCTTCCCAGAGCTGCTCTGGCAGGCCAGGCACAGATCAATAATATTGCACTATATCAATATATTGCAATATATCCCAGTCTGTGGAGTGCAGCCATCAAAATAGAATCAAACTAAAATCTCTCTGCTTTTCCATTCATGGGGAGGAAAGAAAAGATGATGATGCCCTGGGTTGTTCCTGTCTCTGGTGACCACATTTTGAAAAGGTGAGGCTGTTAAAGGCAGGAAATCCATGGCCAGCTCCAAGGAGCTCGTGGGGCCACGAGCAGGAGCTGGGATGGAAGAGGGGCCTGGTGGGCAGAGACCAGGAGGTTTCAGAGGACACTGAACAACAAACCCTTGAGGACACAGCTCCCAGCCACCTGTCAGTGAACACCAGGCACGTCCCTCACTGCCCTCTGTGTCACTGCAGAGTGACCTTAGCGGTGACCATTTGGCACAGGGCGAGGAATTTGCCACTCAGACATTGTTTTTGTTAGAAAACCCCCCATGCACACTGTGTCTGTGGGGCTCAGCCACAGACAAACCTGCAGCAGCAGCTGCTGACAGCAAACCACGTTTGTTTTGTGTCACACGAGCGCGGCTTGCGTGGGGTTTTTTGTTCTCATGATTCACAAGTTTCACTTGAGGATTTTGCCGTGACTGATGCTCAAACACGGAGCGAACCCCATCTGAAATTGCTGAGTATCATTCTGTTCCTTGAACTTGGCTGTCAGGAAGGGGGGAGGCAAACCCTGCCCTTCTGTCATACTTTGTTTGCCTGGGTTTGTCTGGCGTGACACATCCCTGCAGGGCCCGGCGCCGCCAGCCGTGGTGCCCACGGTAACATATACACACATTAGGCAGAATTCCTGATTTTGTAGGATTGCTGTTGTTTTTCATCCTTCCTTGCCACTGACCCCTGCAGATCTGGGCCTCCGAGAGGTATTTCATGACAGAAAGAGCTCACAAATGGTGTGAGATGTGTGTCATGGAAAGGTTGGCATCATATTTCTTGTGTGTGAAACGGACAGCAAAAATCACCGAAATGGACGGTAATAACTGATTCCATAGAGCTTCCAACTCCCTCAAGGCTGAAACATCTTGGGCCTGAAGAGAGGCATATATTTTGAAGAGAAAGGGGGAAGGAAATAATAAAAAAAAAGCCTAATCTTCTGCTGATGTGGCCTTGGCAATCGACTGAACTGACAAGGCTGTGTATTTGTAAAACAAGCTGCGCTAAGTATTTTTTCAGCCTCGCGTTCAGAAACACGCGGAGGGGGGGAAGAAGAAGGAAGAGGGGAAAAAAAAAAAAAAGAATAAATATGGAAATCAAATGTAAAAACTTCTTGCAACTCACAACTGGCTTCCCGGAGGGAATTCCTGCCTCTGTTCTCTGCTCTTCCTCCACTCAGCAAAACAACTGCCAGTCATTAACGGAGCCGCGCGGCGCTCGCTGTACAGTAATTGAACACCAATGGCCCACCCTCATTTGCATCCCCCAGCTCTTGATTGGCAGCTGTACATGAAATGCCAGATCAGTTGAAAGTATGTTGTGAGCTGGCACTAATGATCCAGTGGCTCCGGGGAAACCTGCCATATTGTAATTCGGCTATCAGGCATGAAAGAAATAATTCTAAGTGCCAGCAATGTGAAGCCGAATAAATGTTTCAGTGCTGCAGGTTGCCAAGGGTGACACTTCTGATTTAGTATAAACGAATGCCCCGTTGCCTTTGGGGTTGGGGGAGCTCGCAATGTATCTGAGATGTGTGTATAAAACATTAGTATTAGAAAATGGCTTCGGCACGGGATGGGAAACAGAGGCCTGGTCCCAGGCGGTGCGGGAATGTTTACAACTAATGACTGGATGAAAGGATTTTTCTACCTACTGTAATGACAGGCAAAATAGGATTTGCTTTCCCTGAGATGGAGAATAATGGCTATGTTAACTCTGCCTTTCCTTTTTCTTTCTCTCCCTAAATGAAATGCTCTTTTGTAAAGAAAATCACATCTATTTTCTTCTGTGTAGTGGAGGGAGCTTGCGGATTTAACTCCTTGGGAGCGTTGGGGTTTTGGAGGGAAGGAGGTGGATGGGGGTTTGTGGGTGGCCTCTCTGGCCAGCCCCTCATCACCTGTCACACACTTCGTGCCAGGGAAAGATTTTTTTAGTAGCACTTATGCTCCTGATTAATGTTAAAATCTGTTGAGAGATGAAAGAAAAGGAGCTCAATGCCTTAAAAACGTAACACAGACAGTTTTTACTTTAATATTTCAGCTGCTGCACATTAGAATGTCACGAAAGGTGAGGGTGGCGGGACAGGTGTCTGCAGACACTCGAAAATGGGGAGGCAATATGTAGGAAGAAGCTGCTGCTCTCCTGTTGTGACTGTACACACACAGCTGCAGGGATTGTAAATGGAGCTAATTAATTACATCTGCACACGGGATGGTGTTGGCTCTGCAGTAGCTGCAGGTACAATAACCTGCCAGGAATTTGTTATCTTTTCAAGAACAAAATCCTCTGATGCTTTGGAGAACAGTGCACAAAGGTGTGTGGACAGTTTGAACCTCCTTCCTCTCCATGACAGTTCACAGATAAGATAAATTTTGTTATCCACACCCAGTCTGCCATGCAAATTGGCAATATCTCCAAACTTTGATCACTTTTATTAACCCCATCTTTAACTTCAGCAGGGTTATCTGAAAACCTGGCTGGCAGAGGAAAAAAGCAGAGTGCAGCAGGAAATTAATTCATTTCTTAAAGTTGCAGCTAGGTAGAAAGCAAAAAGAAAAATATGAAAATAGCTAATTCAGCCTGGTAATGGTTAAATTCTGCCTTGCTGAGACCTCAACCTTTTCTGCTGTGTGTGTCATTTCACTGATCTAGTGTTTTCTTGTCCTGTCCCTTTGTGGTCCCCTGTTTTATACTTTTATAGTTTATTCTTTTGGCAGTGAAGCCACCCCTGCTTTGTACCCAGCACGGGGGCACCTCCCCCATGGCCTGGAGCTCCAAGGTGTTAGAGGGACACAGGTGATGAGAACATTGACCAGCATGGATCAATCCTCATGGGAAAAGAGATCCTGGATCCACAACAGGGATCCCCTGGCACCTCGTGAGGTGCTGCCTGTGAAATGTTGGGTGGTCTCAGCTCCCATGTGCATCCACGAAGGCTGAAGGCATTCAGCATCACTCAGGATCAGATCCTGACTATTTTGTTGAGGCTTTTATTGCTGTTATGGAGCCCCATGATGAGACACCATCTGTAATTTGTGGTCAGTGGGGATGCAGGAAGAAAAATGACAAATTAGAAGCACAAGATGCTGTAAGATGAATGAACTACCTGAGAAAGAATGTGTGTCAGCCTGCAATTTATGAGGATAAAACATCAGAGCTGACAATCTATTATCAGACATCAGATGAAGCCTAAAATTTTGGATATAGATTTGAATAGCCCCAAACAGAGGCAGCAGATGGAAAGCTGATATTGGTAGGCTGATATTCAGGGATTTCATTTGCCCCCTCTTGAAAAAAAAAAAAAACAAATAGGGATTTCTTTCAAACCATGGCTCTTGATTTAGTTTCAGATGTCAATCACTTGCCATCTTCAAAACTGTTTGGAAAAAGTGTTTTGGTTCAGCTGCATCTCAGCATAATAATCCTTTCAGAAGTGTCTGCTCAGACACTGGATATTATTCCTGTTATTTTGGTGCTGTCCTGCATCCCCTGTATCCACACGGACGAGGATTGTGTCCAGGTGGCTCCTCTGGAGGCTGAAGAGCCCCAGCTCCCTCAGCCTTTCCTGGGCTGGGAGATGCTCCAGGCCCTTCAGCATCTTTGTCACTGGCCCTGCTCCAGGAGCTCCAGGTCTCTCTTGTGTTGAGGACCCCAAAAATGGCCACAGCATTCCAAACTTCCCAGCCCTCTGCCTGGCTCAGCACGCAGCAGGGTGGGACTGACCTCAGGAATTCCTGGGGGAGCTCCCAGGGTGTTTCACCACAGCTGCAATCCAGAGGATTTGCTGGAAAAGATGAACACTTTCTGTCAGTCGTGGTCTCACCAGAAGCTGTCACACTCAGGTGCAGCTGAATGGCCAATCCAACATTATTTTTTAAAGGAATGCCCAGTCTGGGAAGCAGAAGGAAATTGTGTTGTTGTCTTTTATACATTCTCCTGCAATTAAAAAGAAAAAAACTCAACCCAAAGCACCTGTTCAAGTCTTGCTAGGAAGGTTTTTGGTGCCTCTGAGCTTTGCTGCCCATATTCTCCCTCTGCATCCTCTGAGCACTCATCCGTGACTCAAACATTTGCAAAATAACCAATATGTAAAAGGTGAATTATTTTCATGAGGATAATGAATGATATATTTGTCTTTGTAACTCACCAGCTCTAGTCCTGATTTTTGTAACAAGTCTCTTTCCTAATACAAATATCCCCGAAGCGAGTGAGATGATTTCAGTAATTTGAGAACGGAATGTATTCCATGAAAGTTAATAATATGGTGCTTCCCAGAAGTAAGACAAATATAAAGACCTACAAACCAGATGATAGCACTTTTATTTTTATAGATGAAAAATCCTGGGGAAAGCTTCTTTAAATTACCAAAGTGTAAAAACAAATCCTTTGTAATAAAGGCAATAATTTATGCCGTAATGAAATTTGTCACATAGTTTATTTTGAGTTATTTAAAAGGATTAATTGTGTAGATGCAGGCTGATAGATCCACGGTGCCTTTCTGCAGGAATTGTGTTTTTTTCCAGAAGTGGATCAAAACCACAGTGGAAGTGGGAGCAAGGAAGCTGTCCTTACTCCAGCTGTCCCTGGTTGCAGTGGCAGTCACACACCATGCAAAGCAGGTGGTCAAATGCATGCAAAATTCTGCTTGGGCAGTATCAGAAGTAATAAATGTGGTAAGGCAGAATAAATATGCAAAATATAGTACTTTAACCTAATAACATGACCACTTGCAAGCTTTAGCATAACACTGAAAATCACTAATGGAGCCCTGTGCAGATTTGCACGATACAAGCAGTCAAGAATCATGCATAATGGAACAGTGCAACAGCTAACAGCAGATTCACACAAGATAATTTAAACTTGTTTGTATGGAAATGAAGAACTGATCTTTGAAGTGGTCCTTAATGAGATTCTGCTTGATCCTCTCTGTATCCGGAGAAAGTCTTCCGTTTTCCTTCTGCATCCGGCTCGTGGTGCTGGGGTGCACAAAAAGGACTCCTGTAAATTATGAATGCCAATTTGCATCTGCATTGTTAGGTGAGAACCCAGGGCTGCCACGTAGCTTTGCAAAATTGTTATTAAAAGTTCTCTGTGTTGGTAGCGCACCATCAGTCACCCAGCTCAGCGTTCCTGGTCAGTGTCGTGGGGTCTTGACCATACTTTATGCAAACTAATCCAAAGAGGTTGTAACAAAATTGTAAATTGGATTTAAAATACAGGGGAGGTTGTAGCAAGACTGGGGTCGGGCTCAGCTCCCAGGGAACAGGGAATGGCCTCGGGCTGGGCCAGGGGAGCTCAGGGTGGACACCAGGAGGAATTCCCCCGTGGAAAGGGGGCTCAGGACCTGGAACTGCCCAGGGAGGTTTGGAGTGCCCATCCCTGGAGGTGCCCAAGAGATTCCTGGAGGTGGCACTGAGTGCTCTGGGCTGGGGACAAGGTGGGGATCAGGAACAGCTTGGACTGGATGATCCTGGAGGTCTTTTCCAACCTCAATGACTGTATGATTCTGTGATCTCACTTGTACGTTCTACAGCAGAACGAGCGCTAGGAATTTTGGTCTTTTTTCTCTTTTTTTATGGACTTTTGCCTTCCCACTCACACGCCTGGGCACTGCAGCATCCTGAACAGAATTGTGCCGTTTATTGCCAAAGCTGTAAACCCCCACTCTAAGAGGGCTGGGACAGACGCTGTGCTCGTGCATCTTGGAATATCTAAAAGCACCACGAAGCCTCTGAGCAAACTCCCCCATAGCCCGTCAGGAAACACTGCTGAGTGATCAGCCTTCCCCAACCCTCTGCGAGCTCTGAAAGCGTCCATCTGGCAAACGAGCCTTTGTTTGTGCTTTTGAAAGGCAGAGGGAAAACATTCCGTTGGTTTTTTTCTATCTGTTTGTTTGTTTGCACAGCTCGGGAGATTAAGGACGACTTATTTAAAGTTAATGATTCTGTTCCCATGAGGGGAAAACACCTTTCTGTGAGCCACAGGTCCCCTCAGCTATTTTTGTCTCTGATGGGACATTTGTGCCTTCAAAGGAAGCAACCACTGTAAATACCTTCAGATGACTGAGGCTCCCAACCTGCTGCTTGCTGACTTCCAGACTTCATTTGAAAAGGCAAATTCTCTGTAATGAGAGAGAGGAGGAGCAGGGTTTGTTGTGGTTCCATTGCAGGGGTTCACATAAGGCCACGCTGAGCTAAGATGTTAAGTGACTCTAGAAAGAGCAGTGTGGAAATCTTCCTGCTTTTAAGAGCTGCACAAAACGGTGCACAGGACTTGCTCAGAGGCACAGGAATAGCTCCTGGACAATTTCCTGCTGGTGGGTTCATTCTTCAGCCAGGGTCACCCTGGAAGGCCTCCAGCTGCTCCAAACCTTTCTCAGCTCTCTCTTCTGACTGTCCTTGAGGGCTGGTGTGGGGAGATTTAACAAATAGCCCTCAATTTAAAAGAGGTGTTTGATGGCTAAACATATGAGCTCATGGAAAAAACCTGCTAGAAAGAATATTTGGCTTTCAGGAAGATCTGCTATGAGATCTGGAGCACCTTTGGCAGGAGCAGTGGGGATGCAGCACCCAGCAGGGTCCTTTCTCCGTGTTCTCATGGCGTTAAATTATCTCTGTACTCCTGTGGGATTCATCCCTGATTTGCTGTCATTGGTGCTTTCCCATCTCAGGATGAGCTGCATTGGAAAACCTGCTGAGGATTCCTGACTGAAACCCTTTTGTCTCTTCCACAAGCACAAACAGAATCCAAAGTTTGGTGTCCCATGTTTGCCTCATGTGCTTTTGCATGGCAAGGGCTGTCCCAAGATTAGCTTATTCCCATTTTTCAAGGTCATGAGAGAAACCTTTTTCTAATGCTATTTAACTCCTTTTTTGGCTTTACATGTAGGGTAAAAAAAAAAAAAAAAAAAGTGTTATCATTTCTTGTAAGGCCAAATAAAAAAAAATCATGCTGGAATTTTATTTTTCTTATATGCATTTGAAGTGTTTAATTATATTAATTGTATAATCCTTGCAAAGTCAGTCAAAACAGCAGAAATTATTCTATCTGTTTAGGTTCTGGTAGGTTTATCTTCTTTCCTTCCACTGTTTTCTCACTTTAGAAGGTTATGCTTTTCATCAACTATTTTTATGGGGCAGTTCCTTTTGCACCTGCCCCCTTTGCACCTGGAAGGCTCAGTCCAGCTGGATCTTCCCTGCATGGCCATGCCAGCCATGGCCAGGGGCTCCAGGGCTCTCAGCCCTTTGGTGCAAACCCCAGCACCTCCCTGAGCACTTTAAGGAGCTTCCAGGTGGGCAGAAATATTGGAGGCCTGAAAAGAAACTGGGGGGGTTTGTGCACATCTTTCTGTTGCTGTAAATGCCACCTATGTTTTCTTTGCTTTTCCCAAGGCCCATTAGGGTCTATCCTGCTTTGCTGTGTACAGAATTTACACACCCAACTCTTATTATTGCCTAAGGGGATCCTTACAAGTTTTATAGCACCCACATAGATTTGACAACCTGCTGCATCTGATTAGTTATTGTGTTTACTCAATGCCCTGAGCTCTGAATGGACACCCAGGGCAGGCCCAGGCCTCAGAGAGAGATTTGGTGGCAGATTTGGCTTTTGGCTGCTGCCCTGAGCTAAATCACCCCAGAACCACTGCATCCCCCAGCCCCTCATGGCAAGGAATGACAGCCCAGCCCAGCCTTTCCCGTGCTTCTTCCCCAGCAGTGCCCCTGGCTCTGCTTTCAAAAGAAATCCGCATCAAAAAATTTTCCCTCTGTCACAGACCCACAGGTGAATTAATGGTGCCTTCACCAGAAAGAATTATCCATTAATTTTTCTTCTGGATCTCCACACAGGCAGGAGGACTGAAAAGAAAATTGAGATGTCTGCTCTCCTCTTTTCTCAGGTTGAAGATGCTCGTGGCTCTGTCTCACTAAGGCTGGGAGGTGTTAATGGGAGGTGTTAATATGTAAATCTGGTCCCAACAAGGCTGAGGAGCAGGCTGTACTTCCAAGTGGTGGCCGTGGAATTCCAGCCTGGTTCCATGCCTGCACACGTGCCGTCTCTGGCAGGGCAAGTGAGGAGGCTGAGGAGGTCACGCATCCACTCCAGAGGTGTGGGAAGGGCCAAATTATGTTTTTAATTACTTCTTTCTCCTGGACTCATAGAAAAATGGGGTTTGTCCTCTTCTTCCAGGCAACAGGATGAGAGGGAACGGCCTCAGGCTGTGCCAGGGAGGGTCAGGTTGGACACCAGCAGGAATTTCTCCATGGAAAGGGTGCTCAGGCACTGGAACGGCCCAGGGAGGCTTGGAGTCCCCGTCCCTGGAGGTGTCCCAGGAAGGGCTGGAGGTGGCACTGAGTGCTCTGGGTTGGGGACAGGGTGGGGACTGGGAACAGGTCAGACTCAATGGGCTGGGATTTCGGTTGGAAATCATTTTCCATCCTAAATGATTGTGTGGTTCCTCTCTACTGAAGCACCCAAAATCAACTTCCATACCTGAAAACTCAGGACTGATCAGTTCTGTGATTGTTGAAACAGCTTTGAAATAACCTTTAGAATCAAATTTGCAAAATCCTATAAAATCAAGTCCAAAAATGATACTTGGGAAGTCCCCAGATCGAGCCCAGAGTGGCCCAGGGAGGAGGGAGATGTGAGCAGGCCCTCCTGGAGCTGGTGCTGGGTCAGTGAGCAGCCCCATGCCCTGGCAGGAGCTGCAGCTGTGGGGAGGCTCCAGCAGCACTCCCTGCCCCACACGAGCCCAGCTGGTGCAGGACCTGCACTGCCTGATCATTGGTGCTCTTACAACAAATCAAACATTTTAATATGAGCAGTCACTGAATGTTTACTGTATCATATTGCTGGGAGCTGAATGCGTGCCAAATGCTATAACAGAAGGGAGCATATGAACTCCAGAATGATGACACTAATAAGGAAATTACAAAAGGCCCAACAAATGGCATTTGTGTTAAATCAATAATGCTCTGTTTGTTATTTTTTATTCTAATCTTTCTTCTTAAAAAAAAAAATTATCTTTCCAAACAGTTGGCAATTCCCATTCTTGTTCTTCTTCCTGAACATAATTAAAAACATGTTGTGGCGTCTACTTAAGACATCAACTTTCCCAAGCCTGTCTTGTCCACTGTGTTTTAAACAAAGACACTTGTTTTGGCATTGTGCCCTTAATTAATCATTTGAGACTTTATTGCTGTACAAAAAATGTCTTTGTTTAATGATTCATCACAAGCCCAGTTTGTGCAGAACTTAATCAACTACAGAACCAACTTTCTAATCAGCTTAAAGTAAAAGGAAAAAAAGGCCAAGATTGCTTTTGGTGTATTGTTTTGATAAAGAAGCATTCGTTCGAGGCACACCAATATTCTGGGCTATCCACGGTTTAAAACTGCAGAGATCAGACTGGACACTTAAGCTGGGATTTCAGGAGAAACCTGTTATTTCTTGACAAGCAGGACCCTTGCAGTCCTGGCCAGCAGCACTGTGCAGTGCAGAGCCTGGCACCAGGCAGCTTCTTGTGGAGAGGCACTCCAGGCTTTGCAGATAAATTTGCAATGTAAAGTTTGGTGTGCTAGGAAAGCCATAATGAACATGGCTGGATTTATGAAATGCAGAGGTTATTTTTCCACTGGTTTTGCATTTTTTCTGCCTATTTTTTCCTTTTTTTTTTTGTTTGGTTTTGTTGCTTGTTTTTTTTTTCTTTTTATCACATAACATTCTTCCATTTGACCTGCACTTCAATTTTCATATGTCTACAACCAAACTTTTGTTCTAGCAGCAGATTTGTACAACAAATGAGTTTCCCATAGGACAATATAGGAGAGTCTTAATTTTTCTGCAGTTGTTTTGTTCTTCCTTTTGATTTGGAACAAAAAGATCACAGCTAAGGAGCTCAAGTCCCTAAATGACACAGAAGAGCAGCTGTGCTTTGGTGACCAGAAGCAGGGCCTGGCCCTTGCAGCACTTTGCAGGATCCATCCCAGCTCCAGCACACACAGATCTGAGCTGATAGCCTTTGGCTCGTAGTGCAATCCGTCACGTGCAGCTGAGGTGCAGTTACATGACTGACATGTGACAGACACACATTTGATAGCTCAATTATTCCAGGCACGGGAGCCAAAGCTCCTCTGAATTTTACTTCAAGTTGTCAGAATTGCACCAAAGTACCCTCAAGACCATCTCTTTTTTTTCTTTATTTCTTTATTTCTTTTCTGTTGGTTTTTTTTTTTTTTTAATTAAGTTTTTCAGTATATTGGTAAAAATATACAATCCCCAATTCTCTAAGTAACTGCACACAGCTTGCACTGTGTCAAAACATGCCTATATTGAGTAAATATATTATTACTCTATGTTAATGTGTGTTATGTAACGGTCATCTATATTAATGTATTCTCCATGTAAGATAATAGCATTCATTTGCTGGAGTTTGTAGCTTGTGCTGCTCTCTACACTTGGATTTTTACTGCAGAATTTCCTCTTTCAGGTCAGGCAAGAAAGTTTTTGATTTAATAGGCAATGCCAGTCTGCACTGCAATGAGTTGTGCCAGTCCGTACTGCCCTGCTCAGAGAGGTTTTGGTTTCTGTGCTCCTTGTCACTTCTGTGTCCAGAAGGTTTTAAGGCATAAATAATCTGTGCAGGGTCCCTGGCACAGCTGCCCAAGCGAGACAACAGAACAGCAAGACCCTTCTCTTTGTGATCTCTTTTGGGTCCAAGAGTCCCAAACCCCAGCCCGTGGCACCCACGGGAGCCCTGCTCACAGCAAGTGAGAACTGACCCTTTCTCCCAGCAGCACTGACCAGGTGAGAGATCGTCTCCAAGCTGAACGCTGCTCCTGAGCCTTTGCTGATTTCCATGGTGTGTGAAGGGACAGAGGGCAGGCACAGGATCAGCCTCACTGCAGAGCGAGCCCAGCAGAGCTCACCTTGTGCAGCAGCAGCAGGGGCTGAGCCCTGATGGAAACGAGATCCTTACAGTGCCAAGGCCTCGTTCACCTTTGCAACATCTCCTTGGGTTTTTGGCTGGGCACAGTGAGCAGCCAGAACTTTATTAACACCACCCTGTGCTGGCTCCTCACGGCAGTGGCTCTCTGTGGTGGCAGCAGGTGCTGATTGCTCCCCTCCAGGGAAACCTCTTGGAATCACTGGACACATCCCCTGGCCAGATCACCAGGGTTGCTTTTCTTTGCTACTTGGCAGCTGCAAAAACAAAACTCAGCTGTAAAAAATAAGAGCCTCTTGTCTATTTGGCAAGGCCTCTTTGGATTTGGAGAGTGTGTGTGTCTAGGCAGGACAAAAGCAGGCTCGGTGAGCAGTGTGCTCTGGACACGTTTGCCACCACAGACGCTCTCGGGCATGCACAAGTGCTGAATGCCTGGCTGAGGGGAAGGTGTGTGCCTGTGTCTAACAGGGTGCTGACAGTCAGGCTGTGCTCTCCACCCCAAGCAAGGCACGCTGGCATTGTGCTGCTCTTGCTTTAAGTGCAGAGCAGCAGCAGGTTGGGAGTGTTGTGCTCTGGTCACTTGGCAATGCCCAGCATTCCATCACACATCTCAAACAATTCTGTGTGCAAAAGTCACTTTTGGTAATTGTGAGGAGGGGAATTCAGCCACAAAGAGATGGATTCTGGTTTTTTTTTTTTTCTCCCCAATAGGATGGTTTAGGATTGTACAATAAGCATCACTGCATGGCTGCTGGATAATGCATGTTATTAATTTGGCACATACTATTGCTCTATTTATGTAATATTTCATACATTTTGTAGAGCTTTACATTCAGAGAGCAACCATACAAATAACAGACCCTCAAGTTTGTTCCTGCCACTTCATTTCTTCCTGAGCAGTAGAACAGTACAGGTTTCCTTGTGCTGTCTCCACAATCAGCCCTTCAGCTGGTCCCTACTAGTATGGGGACAGCTAATAATTAAATCCTAACCCTTTGAAGCTAAACAGATGAGGACAAGTGATGTAATTAAAGCAGAGAGGTAACTGACTTTTCATCCTCCTTAGAAGTTGCCAAGTGGCCTGCACAGGTCTCTCTTTTTGTGCCAGAGTTTCTAATTTCAGCATGCAGGAAGGGACCTACCCCTCTGTTTATCAGGGCCCAGGCACTTTCTCACTTGACAAAAATAGCTGATAGGATCCACAGCATTAACTTGTGGAAGAAGTGTTAGGGGTTGAGGACTTGCAGGTCTGGACCCTTTTATGAAAATCCAGCATGTAAAGAGACAGGAGAGTAACAATCCTGCAGGGAAGAAATTGGAAAATTGAAGTGATTAAGAAAATAAAAAGAAGTTTATCTGAGAGTGAAACTGCAGACAGAAGAGTGACCCCGTCAGTGGAGTTCACTTGGGAAACAAGGAGCTGAGCTTTGGTTTCCTCCTCCTTGTGTCATTTACTCTGCATTAGCACCACAAGATCAGCGCTGGCTGGCTGCAGGAGTTTGTTCAGGAGAAGCCCAAGCGCGAGGACAGGGATGTGAGCCGTGTCTCAAGTGCTGAGTGCCAGCTGTGTGTGATTTGGGGCGTCTGGAGCTCCCCTCGCCCTCCTCAGCCCTGTGCTTTGTGCAGGCTCTCTGCTACACCCCTGCTGATGTGCACTAGGAAAGGTTGTTGCTAAGAGACATGACAACTGCAAAGTGCTTTTCAATTCCTCTTTCTGTTTGCTACTCCCACCCTCCACGCTCATCCTGCACGGAGGGTTTGCTGCTGGAACGTCCCTGTCTGGCAGCGAGCGCTGCGTGACGAACTCCAGCTCTCGTTTCTCACTGAAGTGCTGCCGAAGCTTCTGCTGCTGCCCCAGTGCTTCTAGAAGTTGGAAACTTGGGTTTGGCCAAAAATTATTCCCACTTTAGTTTGCTCATGTGTAAATCTGGGTGATTCAGAGTGCAGCCTGGGAGGGGTTTGGTGGCATCTTGCCCATCCCGTGTGGCAGCTGCTCTCAGCCCTTCTGAGCCGTGTCACTCAGCCCTGCAAGCGCAAAGCACAACCCAGGACAAAGTTTTGACTTTGACAAAGCTGCTTTTGCAGCTTTACCCTGCTGTGGGTAACTGCCATGGGCTGGCAAGCACCAGGCTGTGCTGTAGTGGAAGATCTCTGTCTCCAAACCTTGCTGGTAGCCCAAGAGCCTCTTGCTGAAGCCCCGCTCAGGTTATTTCATCTACTGGCTCCATGCAGGGAAGTAGTTTAATAACAACAAAAAAAACCCAGCCAAACTTCAAACAAGCAGATTCTTTGAACTTTACCTCTTAGAGCAATCTTTACACTCTTACCTCTCCCTGCCTTGAGTATCCTTGGCCAAACCACCTCCTTTTGCTCTGTGCCAGTGCAGTGACTCAGGTTTGATGGGCTCTGTCAGGACCCAGCACAGCAAACCAGTGAGAGGAGAGCAGTAAATTGAATTACAGGCCTTGTGCATCTGCCTGTCCTGGGCCCTTCTCTGTTCCATACCCAGGTGAAGTCACAATTTCTTGCCATGCAGAGTTTGTGAGTGAAAGACTGGAATTATACCTGACTGTCTCTTCTTTGCCACATTAAAAAGGTCATAAAAGGAGAGTCAGTTTAAAAACCCTGCTGCTGAAGAAAGCCTTTGCACTGAAATAAATCCCAAGCATGATATTTCTTTTTTCAGTTTGGGAGGAGGGGAGCTGTTAGAAAAAAATGTGAGCTCAACTATTAGCTTTCCACTTGTAAAACTTCATATATCACTAAATATATTGCCCATAGAGGACAGAAGTTGTTAAGACGGAGAAGAATTTTGAAGATGGATGAATGACAAAGACAAATGAAGATTTTTATTTTAGCAGAAGTTTCCAAGTGCTGTCTCTGGGTTGGGAGGGTACTGTTAATAAAGTACACTTGACATATAACTGTTCAAGTTCCTGAGAAACAGCTTTGCTTTAAAGTTTGGTGGAGGATCAAAAAGAGTGAATTCTCTGTTTTTCTCTATAAAAAAGAAAAAGAAAGGCCTGAAAAAGGATAGGTTTTTTTGGGAAACGGCATCTATGCCTTTTGTCTTTTCTTCTCTTTGTGGTCCAGAGACAGTGCGTTGACTGACTTCTTCAGAAAGGAGATCAGTGAAATTGTCAGTTGATTACTTCTCCTTGATTAGCATTTATAAGAGCCCTGTGATACATTATTTGCATTCCTATTTAGCCGTGATTTTTGTGGGGCAGCAATGATTAAACTTGTCACAGGGCCTGATTGACAGGGTCAGATCTTCACTTTCTACTCTTTTGAAATTAAAAACAAATGTGTCAGCTCCCTTCATGGGCCGCAGCGCTGTGAAGCTTGCTTGCCTTGTCATCGCAGATAGGTCAGGAATGTTTTAATTTTAGGGATGGATTCTGCTTGTCAAGCAGAGTGTGATGGCGTGTAGTTCTGGAGATGAGATGTGAAGGGTGTAAAACAAAGAATGGAAAGAACAAAGACAAAGACACTCACATTATTAGACAGATTTAATTAGTCTGAATGGATATTATGCTAGATGAAGCAGTGAGCTGTGAAATTAACCCTTGATTACGGATTGGCGGATCCTGCTCATAAAGGGAATCAAACCTTGGTGAATGGGAAAGAGGTGCTGTCCTACCCTCCCAGCCTCCATCCCCACGACCCCTTCCCGAGTCCTGGAGGGGGTGCCAAGCTTTGAAGGAGAAGCTGTTGTTGGTGGCATTTGGGAAGTTAGAGCAGTGTCTCCCTTTTTCCCAACCTCTGAGGCTGGCCTGCCCAAAGAGCTGGAAAAGCAGCAGGCTCCAGGGAGGGAGGCTCTTGGTGAGAAATGACTCCCAGCGAGTGCAGGCGTGCCCAGTGAGCAGCACAGAGCCCAGGTCCCCTCTGGAGACACATCCCCACCTCACTGCTGCCTCCCTTCCCACCACTGCCGTGCAGCTTTGATATCTCTGCTTGAATACTTATGTTGTTATGATAAGCTGTGAGTTAAGGTGAAATTACTCACCCCTAGGTGAGGATTCAGGCATCAGAAGGGCTGGTCTGTCCCACCTCTAAAATCAAGTGCCCCAAATATGAGGCAGTGTGGGGGAGCAGGGCAGTGACAGTCCAGAGGGTGCTGGGTTTGAGCATCCAATCTCTGCAGAAGAGGCACTCCAGCCTTTTGTGTGCTTCTCATCAGCATTGCCAGAGTTCTGTATCAAGAACTCCTCTAATTAGCACCACTGCAAGGGAGGAAAACAAATAGAAAATACAGTGTTACCCTCTTGTTAGTTCCTTGTCATTTCTTCCAAGTTGTTCAGCTAATGGAGTAATCAGCCTTTCTGTTAAAAAAGAGGGGAAAAAAGCCAAAGGGCATTAGGTGCACTGATCTGCCAATAGGTGTGAGGCCCCTGCTTCCCTCTGGCACATTTGGAAAGCTCAGCTTCAGTGCAGATTTGCATGCCAGAGACTGTGAGATTGAAAAGGAGTGAGACATGAAAACAAGTTGGGTCAAAGACTGCCTGGAAATGGTGGCTGGTAACTTCCTGAGCAGCAGACTCACCTCTAGTGTTGAGCCTCTGTGGGCACTGTGCTGCACTGTGCTATCTCTCACACCATTTTTGTGTATCTGATATCAAGAATTCTCATTTTTACTTAACATTTAGCAGCATTTAAGTAGTGTCTCTGCGTGGAGTGAAAAAACCCTTTGATTAAAGACCTACTGAAGATTAATGAAAGTCATTATCTTTATATGATAGCAGAGAGTTACTACCCACAGAATAAAAGGAATTTCTGCCTGCACATCTTTGCTGCCCTGGTTTCCCCATCTCCTTTCATACCCTGAAAGAGAAGAGGCAGCATGGGAAGGTGATGAGGGAATAGGACATGACACAAATCCCATTGAGAAGCCTACTGCTGAATCTCTGTTGGTGTTAGAACAAGTCACTGTGCCATTCTCCAGCTGAAAATTATTATTTAAGGACAAAAGCCGAGTACTTATCATGAAACCTGAAGACACATACTAGTTCTTAGGCAGAAAAGCCTTGTCATTGAACTGGTGTTTATGTGAGCAGTCACACATTAGTGTTGCTGCTTTCAGGGGCTTTTCATCAGAGTCTTTATTATTACAGCCCTATTGAGCTGTTCCTCAGTTGCTGGGAATCGGCAGAACTCTCCTGAAATTAATGGTGCTGCATAGCTTTACATCAGCTGAGGATCTGGCTCTTAATTTCTGGCTGTTATTAATTATTCAGCTGAACTCTTCCGGTACAGGCCAAACTTTCTAAGAAGGATCTGCCCTACAGGCCCGACACTGAACCCTTGGTCTGTGTCTCCTCAGTCCCCAGCCTGGAAGACCAAGTGGGTGACAGATTAATTTAATTAAACAGTTTTCAGGCAATTATTTGACTCAGTAATTTTTGCAATCTCTGCTGGGTTACCTGTAGCAGGGCAGGTGGGCTGGTGTGGGCTCAGGGATCTGGACAGGCTGCTGGCCTGTGTTAAAAGAGAACAAAACACATGAAATACTGGAAAATAAATGCCAGTGAGAGGGAAACCTCTGTATCTTCTGTCTGTGTATTTACAGAAAGGCAGGTGAGGTTTGGGTTTCTTTGTTTTGCCACTTGCCACAGCTGTCTCTGGGCACTGAGCTCTGTGGCTCACACAAGCTCACCATGGCTGATTCTGTCACCGTGCTGCTCCTCCCGCTCACTCTGCGGGGACAGACTTCAGCTCCTGCATTCAGCTCCCGTAAAAACCATCAGCAGACAAAAGGGATCCAGAGCAGAGGTTTGGACAGAGCCATTCAGTGCAGAGACTGTTGAGTAAATGCTCCAGACAGCCCTACAGCGTTGGAGGCTCCTTCAGTGAGGAACAATGAGCGCTCACAGATGGAATACAATGCACATTGCCTGGGATGCTCCGTTTGCCATCCCCATCCTGCTGCTCCTGAGCACTGGCCCCATTTCCAGGGCATTTCTGCCTCACTGCTGTGCCCTGAGAAGGAGGAACCCTGCTTAAACCAGGGAATTACCTCTGGTGTAAAACAGGAGTGAGCACAGCAGGCTCTTCCCCCAAATGTGAGCTCAAACTCACATTTCTGCCTCCCAAATACAGCAAATATTTCCTAATTATCCCCGTGGGATCCTGGCTCACCTGAGGCTCAGGTTTGCAGCCCTGTTTTTCCTCACTGCCTGGATTCAAAGAGCAGGAGCAGTCGTGTGCCCCCCGCCCTCCCTTTATTTCTCCCACGGAATTGTTTCGGCGCTAGCTCGGTGTGTCAGCTTGTAAGTCTATAAAACAGTTTTCTACCAGCTGGAAATCCAACATGCTACATGAATACATAACAGTGCCTAACCAAGAAGGTTTGTAATTCAGTAATTAGCTGTAATTAATGAACACAAAGTGAAGACTCATTTACAGTTTAAATTATCACATTAGCTCCTGTCACCCTCTATGTACACAAAACAGCAGGAATTCAATTATTTTTATTCTTCAAAGCTAATTTAAAATTTAAGGAATGCCATTACATGAAATAATAGGTAGGAAATGTAATAGAAATCGCTGAGAACAGTTGGCCATCCTTAGAATGGGAGGAAAAAAATGCTATCAGTGATGATTTGGAAATGTTATTTCGTCTGTGAGCAGATGAAGGATTGAAATCTACACTCTTTTCAGTGTATTTAAAAAGAAAACGAGTTTGGTGGTTGCTAAGTCTTTGTGCAGGAAAAGCATAATTGTGCCTTGTGCATAATTGTAGAAGCAGTTGATACTGATAATGCTGTTGATAGCAACACGATGACAGCATGGAAATGCTCACACCATTATCTTTAATGGGGCTGAGCCGACTGCAGCAGCACCGAGCCCCTGCAATCCTCACCAGTCTTACTTGGGAAACTTCAGCCTAGCAGGCCTTAAGTAATTGTCACTTTGCAATCTGCCTCCAGTTCGTGTGTGCACGTAGGGCTGTGTAAAACACTTTCATTGTGCTTTTAAACCCACCACGATGCTGCTCTCTGCAGCTGCCACTGATTATTTTTTCCCTCAAACAGTTCAATAGCAAGAGAATTCCAAACCCATCTGATGCCACATATCTGCATTCCAGCCCTTCTTTTTTGTTGTTGTTTTTGTTCTTTATTTCTTCTTCAGTTCCCTTTTCATTTTAAATAGGCCACTGGAAGCTCTGGCGTCTAATTTTTCATAGGTGATCGACTGCTGAGTTGTGGGTTTATGTAGACAGAGGGAAGGTAGCGATAAGCCAAGAGAGAGGATTCTATTAGGGAAATGCAGCAGTAACTAATGAATCCTGCCAGTAATTGGGAAGGTGTAAGCCTCTGTAATATCCTAATGATAGTCATCCGTTGTGTGCATCCCCCGGCAGCGGCGGCGATCCCTCATCGGCGCCCTGATCTCAGACACTTAGCCATGCAAATCTTCCTGACAGGACTCTATGTCTTTGTCTCCCTAATTGGACAGTATAGAGTTGTTTATGGATATTGCAGACATTTAGACCTCAGTTGGAGGTTGTTCAAAAATCGTTAGCAAAGTTGCCTTAACAGCATTGTCAAATATTTATTCCCCTGTTTCAATATCTGTTTTTAACCCAGGCATGGTTGGAGAGAGAATTAACATTTCGAAGATAGAGCGTCTCCTTCCAGCCTCTGGTTGAGATTTTTATGAAGCCATTTTCTTGCAGAAAGAGAGAGAGAAACAACAACAACAAAAAAATCTACCAAAAGTCCTCATTCCTTAAGGACAAAATGTGAGATTGTAGGGCAAATGTGCTGATTTTTAATACCATTTCCATGGGGAAATATTAGGAATGCTGACAAAGGCAGTTCCACTTATAAAAATTACAGGAAGCTTATGGGGCAAAAATTCCAGTTTAGTGTAAGCCAAAATAAATGGAGAATATTCCCATTCACTACACCACTTCAAGTGAGTGCAGATTCAGGGCCTGGCTCAGATATATTAGAAAAAACATGTTTTTTTTCCTTGGTCAAGGGTTGAGGGGTTTAATTCTTGTCTCTAATCATCTCTTGGTAGTAGGTGAAAAATAAGATATAATAAATACATCCAATGCTGTGCTTTCCCAGAAGGATTTTTTTTTTCTTTTAAAAATTTGATAGTAGGGAGATTTCACATTTTTGTGCATAACATTTCTTGTAGAAGGTTTGGGGTTTTCTGAGCACAAGGTAAAGTCTTACAGGCACTTCCAGGCACCACAAACACAAGGAGGAGAACTGAGTTTAGGAGAGCAGGCTGGGGATCAGACAGAGGCCAGAGTAGCCACAAATATTGGAATTTGTGAGGAAGATCAGCTGGATCAGGCAGCTGAATTTACAGCCCTGGGTCATGTGCCATTTTACTCAGATTGTCCCACAAACCAAGGGGATTACTGGCCTCAATGAAAGCAATCAGATCCCTCCTTTTTGTAACTACTAAATTAATCCTACAAAGAGTTAAATCCATATGGACTTCCATTGCCATCTTGTCTCCCAAGGCTGCTTGTTCTAAACTGCATATATTTTATAAATATTAGATAAAAATATATATAAAACCAGAAAAAAAAAAAAGCAAGAATTTGCCTAAAATAATCATTTGGCTTTTTTTTTCTTTTTTTTCTTTTTTTTTCTTTTTTTTTTTTTTGAGCCAACTCTTTACACAAATAGAGGGGGTGAAAGCTTCTGTTCATGGGAATATTTCTAGGAACAATTTCTGAAAGTATTAATTTGCGCCTGTCTGGCAACTATCTTGAAAGCTGTTTGTAGTTTTGGAAATTATTCAGCCAGGGAGCAGTAGAAATGACACATTATATCGTTGATTAATGTAGTAAAAAGCAAATTACTGAAGGGGGAATAATCAAAGCCATAGTTGCAGCAAATAGTTCCCTTATCTGATTTCTCTCGGGTTAGCCCGAAGTTTTAGGTACTTCCCACAATCAGACCCAAAAGATAAAGAAAGAGATTAAAGGAGAACTATTTGTAAAACAAGGAAAAGAATAGAATTTTTTTTTGTTTTTGTGAAAAATTTCTGCGTGTTATAGTTCTTTAAGCAAGCTCCCATTTTTTCAGTTTTTAGGTCTTTTTATATGAAACCCCCTGTTCCCCTAAAGCACTGCTGACACCACCTGTAAACCCATCAGCTTTTCAGCCCTCTCCCTAAACTGCTGAGGAAAAAGTTGTGGCTACAGAACAAATTCCATGCACTGGAGGTCAGGGAAGGCAGGGAACTGCCTGGATACAGAGCTGAGTGCGTGGAATTGTGCAGTCATTTAGGTTGGAAAAGCCCACTCCGAGCTTTGAGCCCAACCATTCCCTGTCACTGCCAAGGCCACCGTGTCCCCAAGTGCCACATGCACATGTTAAATCCCTGCAGGGATGGGGATTCCACCCCTGCCGGAGCTGAGCAACCCTTTGGGGAGGAATATCCTAATATCCAACCTAAACCTCCCTGGCACAGCTTGAGGCCATCTCCCCTTGTCCTTTCACTTGTCCTTCCCCAATTCCTGACCCATCCAAGCTCAGGATTTGCCATCCCTCAGCTCACTGGGGGACAGGGGCTGTAGTAAGGTTGTCCCAGCTCTCAGATATCCCTTTTTCTGAAGTGAATCCCTGTTTCCCACAGATTTGATGGACCCCTGGCTGCAGGGAACATCCCAGTCTCATCCCAGTTAGAGCCACTCAGCCTCTGAGGTCACCAGGTTTCCACTGCCACTGGTCCAAGGTGGGCCAGCAGGATCAGGATCAGCCTCTCTTTTCCCTGTGGAAGCCATCCTAAGGCAAACAGGCTCTGGATGTGCTTTCTAGAACCTTCTTTTCCAGAAAATAAATGTATTGGCATTTAGGGTTTTTTTATAGACGCACACTCACGTATATATGTTTAAAATCCCAGCTTTACAAACTTATGTTGGTGCAGCGGCCTGTGACACTGAATACAAGCTGCTGTGCAAAGCAATTGCCAAATGTTTACATAAACACATAAATAAGACAAATAAATTCATTTTCATTATTCATATTTTCTGCTCTTTCCTCTCCTTTTTATTTATGCCTTAGACAATGGCTCCTGTAAATATTCTGATTAAAAAAACACCTGCAGTGGACAGAAAGATGATCAAAAAGCCCTGATAGGGAGCAATTCATGTTTCTTCTTTACAATCACTAACGAATCTTAACTAGAACCATGTTATGTTCCCATGTGAGTGATAAGCAATGATTTATTATGAAGTGTCAGGAAATCAGAATGCCATACAGTGAGACATGAGCTAGTGGAAAATGTGTTCCCTGTTTCCCAGCCTCATTACTCAAAGATGCAGTGTCCCTTTCTCCAAGTCTAATTTACCTGGCTTTCCAAGGCACTCTGAGAGCACAGCAAAGGGCTCTGGGAGGGAAATACCTGATCCAGGCTGTGCCTTCACCTTCCAGCCCCGCTGAGCACCGCGCAGTGGCCGGGGAAAAGGGCCTGGAAATGCAGAGCTCTCGCTGCACCAAACACTTCCAGCCCTAATGATGCTCCCCCCAAAAGCAATCGCTCAGGATTACCGCATCCTTTGCCTCATCAGTGCTGTCAGCGCCTGAAGAGGAAATAAACCAGGCGGCGCTGAGGAGACAAACGGATAAGTTTTCTTTATGTGTTAGAGTTTCTTCTACTCTCTAATGATTCCCTTCTCCCCGTGATCCTAATTCAAGTAACTGGCATGTGATATATTTTGTAGACAAATCAGCAGCAGAAGAGCATGTGCAGCTCTGGCACCACGGAGCCTGTGATTTACTTGCGGCTCGCGCCCGTTCGGGTTTTAAGGTGGGAATTTGTGTTTTAAGAGCTTCCTCACAAAGAAAGGAGAAAGCAGCAGATCCCACACTAATTCACAGGAGCAGCCTCCACTCCTATCCACTAATGCTCTCTGTAAAAAGGAACCCAAACTGGCAGAGTCTTAAAAATGAAACATTTTTCTGGATGTCTCTTTAAAGCCCCAATCCCAGCAGCATTTGGGCTCAGTCAGATGTGGATGGAAAAAGGTGCAGGGAAAAGCAGGGCGTGAGTGTGGTTCTGTTCTGCAGCAGCAGGCATGGAAGTGGGAGCCTTCCCAAGGACGTTTGGCTTGGGTGGTCTG
>VXAX01000076.1:217806-239084 GCA_013399835.1 Leptocoma aspasia | reverse complement strand
GGACGTTTGGCTTGGGTGGTCTGGGCACAACACAGAGCCATCAGAGGCACTGACACCTGAAATGATGAGCAATATTTTGTTGGAAAGGCAAAGCCTTTATTTTAAAAATATTTTAAAATAACATTTAAATAATATCTTTAAAATATTTGAATTTTTAAAAAATAATCCTATTATCCAAAAGCATGGATTTAATCACAGCAGATTGGTTAAAAAGCTACCAATGGTAGCATTTTCTATTTCAAAACATGATCCCCTTCTACTGTGATAAATGGGAGAGAAGACCAACAAGTTAAACTGAACAGCATAAACTTAAGAACAAGGAATTTATGTCCTGCAAATTTTTTCCCATGAAAAAAAGGATCTTATATCTAGGCATGTTAGAACTAGTTCAGTCTGTCTTAAGGCAATGGTAGCTGTTGTTTTTCCTTGCAGAAAACGTGGAAATCATCAGAAAAAAATTAACCAGAACTCATCCTTGTCTGAAAGGCTGAGAGACTCACGAATTTCAAAAATCTTTTTTTTTTTTTTTTCCTGTATAGAAATGCTTTATAGAGACTCTTTGTGAAGTACAAACCAGAGAGTGGTTGTCTCCCAGCACTGACAATGTCTGCTGTTCCAGACGAGACGGTGTGTGATGTACCATCCTGAAATATTGTCAGCAAGCCTGCAAATATGAAGGCATTTTCATAGCAAGGCAGGGATGAAAGGGAAGAGCTTTGGGTTTGCTTTTTTGTTTTGCTTTGTTTCTTAGTCCTAATAAAATCTACCAGTGTGCTCTTAACTTCTCCCCTCCCGTTTTGTTCCGAGGAGAAAGGGAACATCATTCTCCTGTGAAAGTGTTCAGGAGAGAGGGAGGAGGTACAAATTCCCTCCTGGAGGGGTTTGCTGTAGCCAGGATGAGGTTTGTGTGATATTTCAGTAACTCAGATTGCAGAGACAGATGCATCTCCCCACTGTCAAGTGGCCTTTGCTGCCTCACTGTGAATCGAGATGTTTCAGTATCATAGCTCAGAGGTGGGGTTGAGGAAAAACCCACCCACAGCAGCCTCCTGTTTGGTGATTTAGAAATTTTTTCAGGGTTTAAAAAATGTGGGGTTTAATCTCAGGGAGAGTTACACCCCATGGAAACAGGGAGGCAATTGTGTATTATGCAACAGTTGAGTGAACGCTTGCAGATAATTCAGCCTTTTTAAGCACCCCAATGAACTGAGGGATCTACCTCTGAGTGACCCACGAGTTCCTCCTGACCTCCATCCCTGTGCACCTGGGTCTGGAATACACAGCCCTTGTCCAGATGGTTGGTCCATAACTGCTTTGTCTTATCTGCTGTAAATTCACATTTTGCAAGGTGTGTTCCAAAAGCTGTTTCTCGGCTGGGATCCTTACAGGTGGCACTTTAAAATGTAGCAAGCACCCAATCCTACAGAACCTGCTTGTCACAGAAAATGGCACAGTTTGCATGTGACCTGTAATGACAGTTGCTACTTGAAAAGAAACCAGAAATTCAGCTTTATCTTCCACACTTTGGTTGCAGCTGCCATCAACTAAATCTCTCTCCAAGGGCAGATGGTGCCCTGTACAATGAACAATTTAATCTTTAGGAAACTTTGCCAAAAAAAATCCACTTCTTTTCCCCCCTGCAAGAATAGGCTGTCAATAGCATGTGCTCCCAAATACATTGTGATTTGATGGCTATACTTTATTTATAGGAAGAAATAGAAGTTAAATGCTCCCTGCATTTTTTTTTCTCTTTCCAAGTCTGCGATTCTTCCAGACACCCTGTACTGGGCTTTGTGTGCAGAAGCAAGTGGGGGGCCCAGGTGAATGTCACACCTTTGTGCTCAGTGTCACCTCGAGGCTCATACTGGGCTCAGGGGTGAAATCCTGGCCTCTCTCAACAAAAGTGGCACAAATCCCCCTCTTTCCAGCAGCCCAGGATTCCATCCAGTCTCTCTGGAACCACAGGGAGCTGCAGCCCCAGTTTTTTGTCTGACTCATCCCCAGCTTCTCTGGGCCACCTGTGACAGCACCTCCCCACCCTCACAGGGAAGAATATTTTCCCGATATCCAATCTAAAGCTCCTCTCTGTCAGTTTGAAGCCATTCCCCCCTGTCACTCCAGGCCTTTGGAAATTGTCTCTTCCCATCTTTCTTTTTGGCTCCCTTCAGGACTGAGCTCCTTGTCCCTCCTGCACTATTGATTGCTGCCTCAGCTCCCTGCAAACCATTGGGGAAAAAGTATCCCAGGCAAAGTCTCTAAATCCTTCCACCTGGGTGTTACAGCCATTAATTCTGTGTGCAGGCAGACACACCCAGAAACAGCTGAGTTAGAGCCCACATTTCCTTCCTCTTGCCCCACACTCTCACAAGCTCAGAGCAGAAATGTTTTCCACGCTTCCCTCTCTGTGTGGCTGAAGGTGATTACACAAAGACTGGTGGCTTCTGCAGGGACATGAGTGGCTCAGGGACCTGCTGGTGACACCGGTGAGCTCTGGGACCCTTCACTGTGCAGGACATGAGGGATTGTCCCTGCTGGCATCACATGGAGCCTCTAACCCTCAGCAAGGTGAGAACTGGAAGATTTGCTTTTCATGAGCGTTATTCCTACCTCTCCCAAAATGTTTTCCCCTCCTATTAGAGTGTGTTTGTTGAAACAAATATGTTCTGTTTATTTATTTAATGTGCTGTTAAATGACCTTCTGGAAAGCTATTCCTGCCACGAGGCTTTAAAATGGATGGGCAGGCAGAACTCCAGGGAGCATGCTCCTCCCAATCAGGATGAATCATTCCAGTAGTTACTGTTTAGATTGATATAATTTTAGTTATAATTATAGGTAACGAGAAGGCGTTTAGAGCCTGTAACATTGTAATTCATGGTGAGAGGAGTCCTAAATGAAACAAAATATATCCAGATTTGCTGTTTCCCCCTTTCTAGGTACTCTGCACATGGCATGGTTCTTTACGGAACAGATTTTGTGCTGCTGCAAAAATCTAGCAAAAGTAGGTCAAAAATGACACCTAGAGATAACATGTTTGGTAACCACAAAGGGCTTGTCTGTGTCTTTCTATGTGGCCTTTAAAGAGTCCTGCAATTTATTGTGATTGGTACAGCTGCAGCCTGGAAAAGTTTTGATCCATAGGTTCCCATGGACTGTGGTGGGTGGATCACAGAGGAATATTGTCATTTTTGTTATCCCATTGCATAAATAGGAGCTGATAAAATGATATTAGCAAAGATATGGAAATACAGGGAAGACATTATAAATACATGAAGCTGCTGTCACCTGCTTGGCTCTGGAGTTCCATCCCACCTCAGACTGTGCCCCTGAAGAGGTGGCAGAACCCAAAAATGAAATGGTGACAGCAATCCCCAAGAAAAGGACTTCATATACTGGAAGGACCTCACAGCACCTTCCAGGATCCGAAGGGGCCTGCAGGGAAGCTGGAAGGGGCTCTTCAGCAGGAACTGGAGGGAGAGGACAAGGGAGAATGGCTTCAAATGGAAAGGGGGGACATTTAGGTGAGATACCAGGAAGAAATCCCTCCCTGTGAGGGTGGGCAGGCCCTGGCACAGGGTGCCCAGAGCAGCTGTGGCTTCCCCTGGATCCCTGGCAGTGCCCAAGGCCAGGCTGGATGGGGTTTGGAGCACCCTGGGACAGTGGAAGGTGTGGAAGGGTGGAACAAGATGAGCTTCAAGGTCCCTTCAACCCAAACCATTCCGGGGTTCCATGACTTGAGAACCATCCCAGGAGCAGGCAACCCCCAGGAGGCCGCGTCACTGCCCTGGTGTGGCTTTTGGCCGCGGGGAAAAGGGGACACTGGGGAGAGCAGAGGAGCACTGGGGGCGGGAGGCGAGCTGGCCACTGCTGTGTGAGCTGGGAGCCCAGCTGAGCTGGAGCCTGGCAGCTCCACGAGCCCAGCCCAGGCCGGCAGTGCCGCTGTCACCGCCGGGGCCTGGCGTGCCACGAGCTGCTGACACACACTTGACAGCTGTCTGGGGCTGCAGACGTGTTTGAGAGCTCCCATTTCAGAGGTTTCACAGCTGTGTTTTTCTGGCAATGCTTGGATGAGGAGAGGGAAGCTGTGCCATGGACAAGGAGAGGGAAGGAGGCTGTTAGGAGGAATGCTGAGTCCTGACACATCCACATTAAAATAGATACGGCTTTTTACATCTGTTGATGGCTCGATAATTAGTGTTAAATAAAAGCAAAGCTCCAGTATCTGCAACTGATATTTCACATATGCTGTACAAGACACCAATATAATGAACACCCTCAGCCACGTTTTCAGAACATGATTTAAATGATGGAGTTTTCTTTATGGCACAGGGTGAGCTACATTTCAGCAAATGCCCAGGAAGCACCAGACTGTGCCCATCAAGTGCTGCTGGAATGTGCAGGCTGCTCTGCCCTGACTGCAGGTGACAAGCTCTCCACAAACTCCCTGAATCTCTTACAGACTTGATAATGAAATACATAAACTATGACCCTTATTGATCAGGGCTCACACTAATTAATTTCCCAAAGTCCTGTCCCAGCCTGCAGTGGTATCAATAAAAAAAAAAATACCAACAAAACCCACAAGGATGGAGACTTCAGTTGGCCAAAAGACCTTAGGGGTGAAGTACTTATCCCATGGAAATCAATGCCAAGTCCCAATTGATTTGACTTGTGCATAGATGTTTCCATTAGTCAAGTACATGGACACTGAGTCTCAAAAGTTTATTTGTTGCCAGAAGAGTTTCTTGTGGACCTTCCCTCTGACCAATGTGCCTCTCAAGTGTCTGCTCAAGGCTAACAGTGTCCTCAGTGTTGTCCTGTGACAGGGAAGTGACCAACAATATTGCTATGCTGATTAAAAAGTCTCAGGGCCTTCCTCACAATGGCACAAAAAGAAAAGGAGGCAGGAGTTTGGCTTTTCATTTTTCCAATCCAAGCTTTTATAAATATTTCCCACTGGCAGGGAACCAGTGCTCTGCAGTAACTTCAAGACTCCTTCCCAGATTTAGCACTTTCAGTGACACTAATTTGGCTTAATTATGCTAACGATGTTCTGGAGGCAGAGTTGAGCTAGTGAAGAGTCACCACTCCTGCTCTCAGCTGGGTCACCACTGTCCCTCCTCCCAGCCCAAGGTGCCTGGTCCCACCTCCATGAGGGAGGCAGATGCTGCAGGGCCTGGTATGATCCAAGGCAGGACTCAGCTGGGATGTCACAGGGAGCTTTCCATCCTGGAAAGCTCTTGGAAGGGTAAAGCCCAACGCCTCTTCCATGGCCACAGTCTCACTTGGAGCATTTGCAGAGGTGATTCCACAGTGAGAATTTGGCCACAGTGTTGCTGTGTGTCAGCTCCAGGCCCTACAATAGCAATGCTTCTGGATTTCTTTAAGATTTGAGCAGGGTATAAACTGGCACAGCTCTGCCCTTTTGCAGTGAAAAATAATAGCTTTGCAAAGTGAGAATCGCTCTGGAGCGTTACCTCTGAAACCTAAAAGCAACATCCTAAAGTGTCAACATGGATTGCTTTTAATATCTTTTAAGTGGGAATAATGATCCAAGGTATTCACCACAATTTCAAACTGACTTCCATGCATCCTCAGTTGCCAAAAGTCTCCACGTTCAGCTGCCAAAACCTCCTCTTCCCTTCCAACAGTTTCTCCACAGCAGGTCTGGGTTGCCAATGCAAAACTCAGCATCGCTGTGAAAACTGAAAAGGTGAAGATATTGTAAACCAAACCAAATTATAAACTAACTAGCATGAAGTCAATGGGCTTTTTTGTTTTCATATGGAATTTTTTGAAAAGCTGAGTTTATTTTACTTTAAATAAAGCTGCTACTGAATTTCCAGTTGATTTAGCCAGAACACAGAGAACACACTGCAGGATTTGAGTTGTATTTGCTGAAATATCCATGGCCTTGAACAGATAATATATTTTTCAGTAACATATTTCTCTTTGCCCACTGCAGCTCTTTTTTTCCTCTGTGCTCTCTCCAGATTGACTTTCACTCTACTTATTGCCTGCCTCATTTCTCACCCTATTTTTCCAGTTGTTTTTTTCCTACTGCTTTCCTCTGTATCTTTCTCCCAGGTTATAAGCAAAGCAGAACCCAACTTTGGGCTGAACTTTTAAACCCACATCTTGAAATTAAATAAAACAAGCCCCTTCTGTCTCTGTGTAGCAGTAGCTTCACAACTTGAGTCACTTAGCACTTTTAGCAGCTGCGGGATGGAAAAGGTCCATTGGAAGATGGCTTTTAATGCTGGGGGAGGTGCCACAACAAGCAGGAATAACTCAGGAGTAGTGGGGTAATTAGACACTGTGTGATGTCCAGCCCTCCAGCAGGATTTTAGAGCATATTCTTGGCTGGCTGAAGAAAGGAACTCCAAGTTCAAGGAACACGGGGGAGAAGCAGAGTAAGGAGCTGAGTGACCAGCTGGAGTTCCTGCAGTGATCCCTGCATGGTTGTGGAACCAGGACTCCATCCACACTTGTGTGTCTTTGCTTGTTGCGAGCCTGTGGGTGCACAAAACAAAGCAGAGCTCATTTGCAGACATTTCCACGGCTGAAAGTGCCAGCTGAGTGGCGTGGCAGTGATCAGAGCGTGTAACTGTGGCTGTGTTGTTGTTGTTGTTGTGCTTGCAGGACGAATGCCTTAGTCCAGCTCTCCAGCCCAGCCCCGCTCGCCACCGCGGCCCCGACATTGAACTCACAGCAACCCGGACCGAGGAGCCTGCCAAAAAACTCCTGCTATTCTTCTTCATCCTCACTAACAATTTGGTAATGAAGTATTGATTTCCACTCCCCTGCTTATGGACGATATTAGATTTTCATTGATAAACTGCACTGGGGCTGTCTGGTCTCCGCTGTCCCTTTTTGCTGTCACTAAAACAAAGTGCCACTGAAGTAAGATAATGACTGAGAACATTGATGTACTTATTTCGTCAATTTGTAACACTTGACAGGAAAAAAAAATTCTTCATAGTTTAATGTCCAAGTGTGCTACACAAGATGCAGTCACACTGGAAGCTTTACTTTTCATGGTAATGTCCATTTCCTATTTATAACCCCTTTGGGATAGTTTGTCTAAAGGAAATGTTTCTATTCTGTGCAGCTATTACTGTTGCACCTGGGTTGCCCAATCCAGTCATTGCACTAGGGATCAATACATCACAGTAAGTACAAGAATTATTAAGTTAAAACAGATTCTGAGCCAAAAAACCTCTGAACAATGTTAATCTTCTGTGCAAGTTGTTCAAATAGTTATGCTTAACCATGTTGCTGCCAAAGATTTGTTTGAAATGGATTATTTTCAGTTTGTTTTATTCCTCAGATATATATATATATTTAAATCTCCATTACGGTTTATGACGAGACATATGGGATGGAGGGATTTTTAAACAAAAGTACTATTGTTAGATTATTGAACATTATATAAATATAGACATATCTATATATAAATATCACTATATAAATATCTATATATAGATATAAAAGAATAAAAGTAGAATTCCTTTCTCAGTTAGGTGAGTGTAAATCTGAAACTCTGTTGTGGTCAACAGAGTGACTTTGGATTTGTGCCACCAAAACTGGGATCAGAATCTGGTGTCCGAGCTCTGTCCAGCCTGGCCTTCAAACCCACCCCGACTTGGGAGAAGGGGGCTACAAAAGTGGCAATTTCAAATTTGTGCTTGTAACTTTTTTCATTAAAACTTGGAGGGCCCAATTTTAATTTGTGGAATATTCACGTTAATAATGAGATCTAATTAAGACATCCATTAAAAGCCCGTTAAAGTTAATTTAACGTAAAAATTCCAATAGAACTGTATTAGATTTTCTCCATTAAATTAACGTTATGGATTTTTAACGGATGTCTTAATTATACATTATTATTAACGGGAATACTGTATTACACAGATTAAAATCGGGTCCCAAGTCAACTCCCAGAATCTTCCAGGATATGCCAATGTCACGAGTCCCACTGTTCCTAGTGCACTGCTTGGAAATCCAGGCACAGCCCTGTTTGCTCTCGCTCAGAGAAAACAACCTCCAGCAGACAAATCCATCTCTGCATTTAACGATGAACTTCCCCTATTCTCCAAGGAAAAATAAGTCTGGATCAAGTTGTAAATCGTTATTCCGTGGCAAATGAAATATTCAAAGTATGCGAGGCACAAGTGGAGAAGAGGCTCTTTCTCAAATCAGAAAGGGCTTTGGAGTGTCTTTTCCTGTTGTTTTGTTTGCGATGTTCAAGGATATAATTGAAGTGCAGCAGTCACAAAATCAGACTGAATATGTTCCCTGCGTTCCCTGTGCAGAAGGGCCTGTTTTGGCACTGCTTGGGAAATTTTGACATGATCCCTAAACTCAACATGGAGGAGAAAAAAAGGCCCTTCTTATTTACCTCCTAGGGAAAGTGTTGCCCTTATGCCACATATAATAGCAAATTGCTTTTTTTATGGCATGCATAACCTAGATGGGAAAAAATATGGCGCTTGAGGGAAGGAGGGAAAAAGTAAATGAAGTTCCAGGAATGTCATTCTGAAGTAATGAGGCATGGACAGAAAATATACCCCTCACATCATCGGATTGAGATGGCAGTCGAAATAGCTTCATTGAAGTGTCAGCACTCATCCATCAATCAATCATCCACAAGGAAAAATAGCGACAGTACAACGGGGCGGCTTTTATGGGATTTACTCATGGGCATAGGGAATAGCAGCTCAAATGTAGTTCTGACATGAAAAGCAAGGTGCTGATATTATTTTTTATGATGGGAGGATCATAAAGTGAATTGAGAACAGTGAGGTCTGTCTTTGCTTAACCTATTCAACTGGAAATGAACGGAGCTCAACTGGAAACGAGCAGAGCCTTCAGATGGGTTAAGATTGAAGCCTGCACCGTGCTGAGCACCGGCCATTGACAACAAAATTCTATTAAAGCAAAATCAATGCATTAGCATCGAGCTCCTCAGAAGCTGTTAAATTGCACAGCCCAGGCCGGAGTTATGAGGTGAAGTTGCACAAGGTGGGGCCTGTGCTGCCGACCCGAAGGCCACGAGCAGCGCAGAAACTCGCCCCTGGGAGGAACTGCACGTGTGGCTCCTTTCCCTGAGCTTTTGGGTGCGGGGGAAGCTCCCAGCCCTGATGCTGTCATGGACAGGAGTCTGGCTGGTTTCTAACGGGATTCTCCACACTGGGGTTTGCACCTGTGGCAAGGCCAAGCTGTAGGAATTCCCACACGGGGAGCTCTCAGGAGCCTCTTCCCACACAAAGAGTCCCCAGCCAGCCCACAGCACCCAGAGCTGGGGCCATGTGGGGCACCAGCTGCTCAATTTTGGCAGGAAACAGGCCTTTATGGTGCCCTCTGAGCTCAGGGGGACCATAGGACACATGGCCCCACCCGGGACCACAGAGCTGCAAAGGTTTGGGGAGATTTTGGAAGGGCCAAAGCCCCTGAGGGAGGTCAGGTTTTGCTCAGGAGTCTTCACTGTGTGGGAGCAGCTACTCTGTTTAAAAATCTGGCCACAAACATTTATCACAGGGTGCTAAAGCTTGATCATTTTGCCTGCATCGCTGTCCTCGGGGAATGTTTTAGGTACATATTTGAATTAAGTGATTTTTATTTTTTTTTTTACAATACAATATAAAAAAAGGAAAATGTACGTCTCTCCTCTTTTCTCTCTACAAAACTGGATGAGTTGATACTTTTTCTGTCATATAAATCAGGTAACACAAAAAATCATTGCATCTTTTCTCTGTCGTCGCTACTCAATATCTATCGTTCTGACTTTTATTCTTATTGGAGATCATCAAAACATTAATTAAAAGCCTGGTGATCAAACAGCCGAATATTTATGATTCACGCCCTTGCTTATTAACAAGTGGCATATTGATACACCACATATCCAAGCTGTTTATGCTCTTGCACTGAAATAAAGCAGGAAGAATTGTTACCCTTACACACTGCTTTGAAAGATTTATTCAGAAACCAGAGTTCCCTTCCTGCCACCATCCATGTCAAAATAAGCCATATCACCTGAAAAAAAAAGGTTCAATTTTAAAACAGGGAGATGTAATTAGCATCCTTTTGGGGCCTAATATATAAGAATTTCAGTGGATCAGTCTTAGGTGTTTTTTCCAGGTTTTTGTTACTTTAGCTGAGAGGGAGAAGGACACTTAACTTTAAAAATGGCTGTCATTAGTACAATAATAATTGCTGGGTTAAAAAAAAATCTTTGAGAATCTGCTAACAAACCTGCCCAGTAATTACTTGTCAATGCAAGTTATTATGGGTTTTATTACCTACTTGTAAAAGTATTTACAAGACTGACCTCCCTAGCTTTTTTAGAGATCAGGGAGGATATAAAAAGTCATTTTAAAAATCAATAATTATATATTAGCACAAGAGGGGGTGAAGCCTTCCAAGCCAGCTTTACAGGCTATTGAGTCAACTCTCATGCATTCAAATGGCAGGATTCTTTCCCTAATTTTTGGCCTCTTTTTCTTTCCTTAATCATGTTTTGATAAAGTGCCATATTTATTGATTACTTCATACCCACAGTTCAGCTTCTAAACCAGAAGGGGATGTTCCCAGTGGGAAGCACCCGTGCAGGATTTGCCTGGAAGACGAGCTGCCCTTGGTGACCAGGAAAAAGGAATATTGGAATTTTGGGTGGGAGCTGCTGAGGGGACACTGGCTCTGTGCTGGTTCCCATGGCCTGATCCGGCCACATCCCAGACACTCAGGGTCATGCTGTGGCTGTTATTTTGGGATTAAACCTGTTAAGAACCCAGGGAATGAGGAAGGCAGCCTGATTTTTGGCAGAGATTGAAGAGGTGGCTCTGGCTGGGCTGTCCCCTGTCCCCTCTCCAGATCCCATCGTCACTCCGGGGCTGGCAGAGGGGGGATCTCCATCACACAGGGCTTTTGTCCTCACCAACAGATATACGATGCAATTTATATTTAAAATTCTCTCTATAAAGACAGTATTGATCACAGATTCCAGATCAATACCTTGCAATTACAGCAGGCTTTAAAGGCCATCTGTCCCCAAGCAGGAGCCCCGATGGAGCCACTTCCACAGACTGTGAGCAAGTGCTGCTGGTATGTGCCCATCTTCTCCCAGCACAGCCTGACATGTCATTTCTGCTCCTAGGAAGTGGGGCTAGGAATGATGGAGCTGTAATTCCTGGATATTGACCACCCCAGAGCCCCCAGACCAGCTCCTCCTTGGCTTTCACAGAAGGGCAGTGACACCGTGGTTGTCCTCACCTGGGTTTCCTGCTCCTCGTCACAATTTGTCCCACAGGTCACAACTTCTCTTGTCCTCAGCTGGAAATGGTCAGCAAGAAGTTCTTGAATTTCACTAGAACTAAGAACATTTCCATAATGGTGCTGAAGAGTTTGAGTTGGACACTGTGGGTGCAAACAGAGCCTTTTTTATGTCACAGAATCATTTAGGTTGGGAAAGATCTCCAAGATCATCGAGTCCAATCTTTGACCATTTGTGTCAGTTTGGACCACAGCAAGTGCAATATTTTTAAACATAACAAAAGAATAAAGGACGTGCATTTAAAAGCAGATTTCAATTACCTTTCATCAATGAGGTCTTGATTTGCCAGCACCTGAACTCAAGATCAGCCTGTTGGTTGATGGCCCTGGGTGAGCCACTGGGTTGTTATTCCAAAAATGTTTCCTGGGTTTTCTTTTTTTTCTTCATTATTTCCTGCAGTGGAAAGCATGCAGAATTTAGAATTCTTATTCTCCAGTTGTCCTCTGAAGGAAAGTAAAAGAATAAAATAATAAAAATAATGGGTTTACAATGGTTTCTGGAAGCTGACTCACCTTTGCACCCCACACGTGCTGTGCCACCTCCCTCCCATTTCAGTCCCATGTCTGAAAAACAGAAGCCAGATTCTGGATGCATTTATTCCTCTGTAAATCCAGAGCCCCCCTTTTAAATCCAGCAGATTTACCCTCTGTCCACCCAGCTCCAAACGCCATCTTCATGGTCCCAGACTCAGATTCTGAACATATTTAGGCATTTTTGAAAACAAGTCCAGCAAACTTCAGTCTCTAGCTCCAGGAAAATTAAATTTCCTGCACTTGAGAAGGTTTTCAGTTATGTCAGGGAGGTGATTGCAAATTTTTGATATCGATGTGACTATGCTTGTAAAAGTGACACCAGTTGTATCACTATAAAGCACTTTATACTGGTACAGCTCCTTTTGCTCTGCTGGACCACTTTTATACCAGTGCAAGCTCTTTCATCCCAGTATCCTTCAGTCTAGTGGTGGATTTTTTGCCCTCATTATGCCAGAAGAGATGCGAAGAGTAGATGAAGTTTCAGACGACACTTATTTCTTGTACCAAAATGTTTGCGCAATATTTTCTTGGAGAGAATTTTTAAAAGTGAACTTGCTGTACCACTGGACTTAAATGCAGAGTAATAAACTTCCTGTTCATCATCCCTCTCAGCTCATGAAATGTCTTTAGGCCTTTGTAAAAAGCCCTGTTTGAGACAACAGATTAAACACTAATCCTGGCGGATCGCACAGCTCCACTTCAGTTCACACCATCGAGCTGAGCAGACTTTTTTTCTCTTTCCTTTTTTGATCTAAGTAAAGGCAACAAATTCTTTCATTAGATTCCTTAGATGAGATAGCAGGGGGGAAAAACGATCAGTATTTCATGAAGAAAATGAAAATAGCGTCTCGCAAAAACGCAGCTACGTCAAAGGCGGGGAGCGCTTTCCCCATCCCCACACATCCTCCCAGCTGCCTGAAACGTGGGACATTTCTGTGGGCAATATTTCCACTTAGAAACTGCTCCAGGTAACGTCTGAGAGCAGGTGATATCTGTGTGCATCCAGGAGGACAGGCAGGGGCACGCAGACATTCCCACAGCACCCAGCAGACACGGGCACACCGCGGGTGTGTGTCTGCGCATCCCTCCAGGAGCAGGCAGCAGCTCCGGGGCTGAGCAGCAGCTGGGCACTGCTGAACCTCAGGATGTGCAGGGCAGGATCTCACAGCAGATGCTGGAATGTGCAATACAGGTTGCAAAAGCTGACAAGCTCAACAGTTCTTATTTGGCTCAGGGTACTTCTCTGTCCTATGTCTCTGGTACAATGCGCCCTTTTGTCTCGTGCTCAGGCACCTCTGCTTAATCCTTTGTTGGTCTTTTACTCTGTGTGTTTGTTTTGGGTTTTATTACCTGGAACACGTCAGCACGAATCAGGAGGGACTCACCCCCATTTCAGTCATGGAGCACAGCTGGCCACACTGGTGAATTTGGATGGGTTTGCTCTGCCCCAGCGTTCGTTGCCGGCAGCATCCTCAGGTTACATCTGTGACCCGTGGTGGTAGGATTCTGTTTCAAAAACAACAAGGAAAATAAAGAATCAAAAGCTCATTTCTCTTTAAAAAAACACCAAATGTATATACTCCAAATGGCAGAAAAGGCAAGATTAAACCCATTTTTTCTATGAACAAGCAAACGGGACTCCCTGGCGAGAGGCCTGGTGGTGACTTTCCCTGGCCAATGCCTCGGTGCTCCTGCACTCATTTTGTAACCAGTGCATGCTGTATAGAACATATTGCCTGTAACTTAGGGAGGAGGGGGCCAAGCTGCTCCTCCTCGGCCACTGCAGCTTGTTTGGATGAAAAGTTGCGCCTTTGATGCATTTTTATACTGTACATATTTGTATATATTAACTATATTGCCATGTTATGAACACAGATTTTGTTATATTTGCTTGTTTCGGTTTCCTACAAAAAAAAGAAAAAAAAAAAGCTCCATAATGGGGGATATTATTTTTTTTTCCATAGAAAATACGCTTGTTAATTTTTTGTTTGTTTGTTTTCTTGGTCATCATCTTTTAATGGCTCATAAAGGAATTAGAGAGGAGTTTTTGGAGGAACTCGGAGAAGCAAGTCTGTGTTTGCATGAGACCTGCCCAATTGCTGGCTAGAAAGGGGGGCGGGGGGAAGAGGGGAAATCTAAGTCAAGTTTTGCTTTTAAAGCATGCTTAGTCCCATGGGAAACTCATACTTGTACAATTATTCTCTTTGTATTTTATCTAATAGTGCCTGAATTATTTTTTTTAATGTCTTCTTGGAGGAACAATTCATAATTGTCAAAATTTGAAACATTAGCTTAATTTTGTTTTCATGACCTCTCATTTCTTCTCCTTATTTATTTTGTTGCTGTTTATAATGGGCCCCAAGGCCATCTCTGACATTGCAGTGTTCTTCTTCCACATTAAGGATGTTTTTAAAATTACCGAGATTATTGAGCCAACAGGCTGCTTTAATCAAAACCATGTTTCACTTGGTTTGGATGATTATGAATGGTCCTTGCATGGAAAAAGCCCTTTCTGCTGGGAGGACCATACCACCTAGTGGCCCCAGAGCTCCAGCACACACAGGCATCTTCCCAATATTCACTTTTTCCAAGCCTGCCTGGCAATTTGGCTTCCAATTATTTGCTTATTATAACTAACTTCAGCTAAACAAATTGATAATGTTAATGGCTTTTTTTTGCCCGCCCCCCCCTTCGGTTGATTGCTAAATAAATTTGTATAATTTATACTAGAGGAGATTATTGCTTTTATTGTTTTGGGTTCCCCCAAACCAATTATTAACAATCAGGACTATGTATCTCATTAAATTTAAATCAGGTCAAACCTATTTATCTAAGGCCTTTTCTGATTTACAGGAAGATGACTGCATTCCAGAGCATTTAAGATGTATTTCTGTGTATGATTTTGTAGCATTGAAATTTATTAATGGTGATTTTTTTGTTCTGTATTTTCACCACGGTAAATATATTGTATTAAAAAAAAAATCCCTCAACTTTCCCTCAGAAAACATTACTTTTTATGCCCAGGGATTTTTTTTTTTAAATAAAATCACTGCAGTTTTAGAACTGTAATTAAAGCCCTGAATAATAGATCACACATCTTTATCTGTTATGTTTAAAAGAAAAAAAAAATAGCCCAAACTGTTCACATAATCCTGAATGCCTCATTTCCATAAAAAAGGTTTCTATACATATATTATTTACATTTTTAAACATGGTAATTCTTCCCTTTGTGGCATAAAATGTCTCTTTTCCACTGCAGCTACTGGAAAGCGTAGCTCACATCTGAAATGTTATCGTAATTTGCATCAGGAAACCCAACTGCAGACATTAAGGACTTGGGTGTGTTCAATTATGATTTTGCTGGAGGCTGTCCCTCATTTTAATGCTGCACTCATTGAACTACCTTTCTGAAATCTAGCTGATACGGCTCACCACAGACATGCTTCACAACATCATTAGCTTTGCAAATGGCTTCATTTCACTCAATGCAGGCTTCCGTTTTTTTGGCCAATTGTAAAATGGAAATTTGAAAAGGGAAAAAAAAAGAAAAAAAAAAAACAGATGCACTTAAAACATGAAAAGAATTATTTATATGATAAAAATATATTTAGATTTTCAAAGCACAAGACTGAACAGAAGTGCTCTTTTTATGCTTTCTGAAGATGTTACTGTTAAAAGTCTTTCTACATCAGGCTTAATAAATCTGTAATGACATTTGATGGATTGATTTTTGTGTGGGTTTTTCTTTTCCTTCATTCTTTTTTTTTTTTTTTCTGCCTTTCTTTCTCTGCAGAGAAAGAAAAAGACTGACCTGGAGAGGCTGTGGGAGTAAAAAAACCACAGGAATGTGCCTGTTTCAGTAAAACTCACACAGGATTTCTCACAGGCTCCTTTCCCTTCAATAATAATCACTTCAAGTAAGAAAAATGGGGAGAAAAGCAGCACCACCACCCTGTGCTGGTTTCTCCCAATCTTTCCCTCTCCCTTCTGGCTGTGGGGTTATTTATGGGGTGGGGGGACACACCCACCCCATCCCCGTGGTGAACACACCCCACGGTGCCTCTGATCCTGCAACAACAACCTCTTCTCTTTTTTTCCAAAGTGATTAAAAAAAAAAAAAAAGGAATATATTGCACACATTTCAAGAAACCCCTCTAGGGTAAAATAAAAAATATATATAGATGGCTAAAATAACAAATGAATCATAAAACTTGGAGATGGAAAAGGACTATTAGATCATCCAATTTATCTTGCTGTCTGCCAATCCAGGTTTGCTCCCCTGGGCTTTGTCTCGCCTCTCTGACTGAACTCCAGCCCTGGGTCCCCTGCCCCTCCCTGGGCAGGGCCCTGATGGCTCGGGGACGTTTTATAGGGACAGGGCCAGATCCTGCCCCAGGGAGGCTCACCTGCAGCTCACCTGCTCAGCGCCCACCCCAAACATTTCCGTGCCCCACAGCGCCGGGATTTGCTGGGCTGGGAGGGGCCTTACCTGGCTGTGGGGCTGGGATTGGGATCCCCAGGGATCCACAGAGATCCCCGGGGATCCATAGGGATTTCACCTGCCTATGGGCCCCCGGGCTGTGGGGCTGGGATTGGGATCCACAGGGATCCACAGAGATCCACTGAGATCCACAGATATCCACAGGGATCCACAGAGATCCACAGGGATCCACAGGGATCCACAGGGATTTCACCTGCCTATGGCCCCCCCGGGCTGTGGGGCTGGGATTGGGATACACAGGGATCCACAGAGATCCACTGAGATCCACAGATATCCACAGTGATACACAGAGATCCCCAGAGATCCCCAAAGATCCACAGAAATCCTCAGAGATCCACAGGGATCCCCAGGCATACACAGATACCCTCAGAGATCCCCAGGGATCCCCAGAGATCCCCAAGGATACACAGGGATCCACAGGGATTTCACCTGCCTATGGCTCCCCTGGGCTGTGGGGCTGGGATTGGGATCCACAGGGATCCACAGAGATCCACTGAGATCCACAGATATCCACAGTGATACACAGAGATCCCCAGAGATCCCCAAAGATCCACAGAAATCCTCAGAGATCCACAGGGATCCACCAAGATCAGCAGAGATCCATAGGGATCCCCAAAGATCCACAGAAATCCCCACAGAAATCCCCAGAGATCCCCAGAGATCCCCAGAGATCCCCAGAGATCCCCAGAGATCCCCATCCCCCCGTGGCAGAGCCTGCTGCCCCCAGCCCAGCGTTCCCAGCTCCTGCAGACCCCAGCCCAGCTGGAGGCAGCTCCAGCAGCCTGAAGAGACAGCTCTGATTTATCCCAAGGGTTTGAACTCGCTCCTCTCCTTTTTTTTTTTGTTTTTTTAATTATTGGTGATACACTCCAGCAGAAGAACAAACAAACAAACAAATAAAATCCACCCTTCAGCTTCTCAGATGGATGTTTTGGCTACAGGGCAACTTTGAAAGCTGGTTCAGTTGTTTTTCGCTTTCATTTTTTTTCACTGCTCCTCAAAACTGTCTTGATTTAATAAAAGTTAAATGTTTTCATAGGAAAATCAGGCTGGGTGGTTTGTGATTCTTTTATGTACAACACGAATATTACATTATTCAACAATTCAGGAATAAATTTAATTCTGCCTACCTTTGCTGAGTGTTTTACAATGGAAATGGTCTGATGGGGGGCTGGGCTCTCAGGAGGGACCCCAGGGTCACAGCAGCAGGGCTCAGCAGGACAGCACTGGGCAGGGCAGGGAGCAGAGCCTGGCACCGGGTGGGGACACAGCTCAGGGGGTGCTGTGACACCTTCCTGAGAGCCACGGGACAGGAGGGAGGAGACAACAGAGAGGGCATCCCATCATCCACAGAAATATCTCCAGGGAGTGCCAGGAGGGGGGTGCCAGGCTCCTCCAGGGGTGCCCAGGGACCGGATGAGGAACAAGGAACATAAACCAAACACAACAGGCTCCACCTCACCATCAGGACAAACTTTCTGTGGAGGGTGGCAGAGCTCGGGAGCAGCTCCAGGGAGGGCGTGGATCTCCCTCTGTGGTGACATCCCAAACCCACCTGGAGGAGTTCCTGTGTCCCCTGCTCCAGGGGCGCTGGCTGATCCCATTGCAATCCCACCCTGTGCCTGTGACACCCAGGTTTGGGTCACTGGGGCTGTCCCTGCCCTGTCCCCTCTGGGGGTGAGGCTGTCCCTGGCCCAGGACATCTCCAGGTGGGGTCTGGCTGAGCTTTCCTGGGAACTGGAGCCCCACAGTGCTGAGCCAGGCTGGGACACCACTCCTGGCACAGGGGCTCTGTCACTCAGGGCAGATCCTCAGGAAGATTTCTGCCTGGGAAGATGAATGTTGAGAGGAACAAACCCCTCAGCATGTTCCCAGCTCACTGTGACCCCTCAGCCCTGCTCAGAGGCAGTTTGGAGCAAACCAAGCTGGTCACTGCGCTCCAGACCTCAGGCTGCCCTCAGGGAAAGAGCAGCAACAAACATCACAAAAAACCAATCCAAAATCCAGCACTAAACATCAGGCTGCATCCAGTTTCTCCCTGCTACTGGGAAGATCTTTGTTCAGAGTCGAGTCCTGAGGGTGATGATGAAGGGGATTCTCCTGGGATGCAGCACACGCGGAGCACTGGGCTGGGATTTGTCCCCTTCCATCCACACATCCAGGGGTCTGTCCCAGCAGGGACAAACAGCCAAATGGAAACATCCCAAATTTCATCTGCAGGCACACGAGGCCTGAGCAGGGCCCTGTCTGCTCGTGTCCCCTGGTTCTGGTGATCAGCAGCACACCTGGCACCACAAATGAGTATAAAAAGGGATGTGCTCCTATAGGATTCCATCCCTATGGGGATCTCAGGGGGTCCCCACCTCCCCACGGCCCGGGTTCCTTAACAGAGTCCTGTGCCCTAGAGCAGTTTAAACCAAGCTGTGCTTGGGGCAAACAAGCACAAAATTTCCAAATTCAAATCCTGCCTTTATTTTTTCTCAGCGCTCCAGACCATGCCAGGCTCACGGAGCAAGGTCCAGAGCCTGTCATTTTCTAGAATTTAAAATTCTGGCAGAGTTTTCTGCAGCCTGAGTGGTAACCTGGGCTAAGGCCTCTGCCACCTCCTCTGGCTGTCCTACAAAATACCTGAAACTCTGAAATATAAAGTCTGTTGCCTGTCTGGAGGCCTTGGACCCCTGGGTGTCCTGCAGGGACCAGGCAGAGCAGGGTGCACCACTGGGGTTGGACATTTCAGGTGGCACTGCACCAAGGAAGCATTAAATTACATAAAAGACAGATTTCCCAGAGAAATCCACCTTAAATACGTTTCTTTCTTTTAGAAATGGATGCCAGCTTTACATTAGTACTCAACCTTAATTTATAATGTTGCAAGTACAGCTACAGTTCCTCGGTTACCAGTCGTGGCCCTCCACCAAAAAAGGCTTTTTGCTGTCCAACTATCACTTATTTCTACTTTTAAAGCATCCACAACCAAATTCACTGAATCTGGCTTTCTGATTGTGCAGGCCAGAGGTGTGGGGCAGCTCAGGTGGGATTAAGGTGTCCTGGGATTGGGCTCTATAAATCCAGTGCCAAAAGTCATTAACAAATCTTTAAAAAATGAAAATCCAGAACCAAAACCAGATCCAAAGCATTTCGTGCATCAGTATATTCAATATTCCCCTTTAACTGACAAAAGCTGAACAGTGTCACAAGCATTAAAGAATTTTGTTTGCTTGTTTTTCCAAACTAATAAAACACCAATAGCTCTGGCTAAACTCATCCAGAACATATTGAGGTTAAATTAACAAAAGGAGAAGCCCCTGAGCTGAGGCAAACAGCAATAATGCCTGGTTGCAGAAGGGGGAAATCACATTTTTATATGAACAGTCCATCTGTAAGCAATTGTGCTAATGCTTTAAAGATGATCAGCTCAGGCTTTTGGAGTCAAACAGGAAAACAACCCAAAACCTTATCAGGAAAGAGATTTTTCAACCCGAAAACAGATTCTGTCAAAATGTCAAAGGCCCAGATTTAGGTTCTGCCAAAAGAGACTTTAACAAGACCCACTTTGAAGAGAAATGCTGAGTTCAGTTACCTTTGAACCTCACATTGCAGCTGGAGGGAGACCAGAAATCCAACCCCAAACACAGCACTGGAGGGGAACCTAAAGGAAACTGAAATTAAATAATGCCCAGTCTCATCTTCAGCCCCTCTGTGAGCACACAGAGTGAACCCAACACCAACACGGGGCAGGTGTTCCACTAAAGGTGGAAAAACTCCAAAACCTGAGCCTGGAGATGTTCCCTGGGCAATCCAGAGCTGTCAGCTGAGAGCAGGAACCATCCCAGAGGCAGGAAATCTCCTGGCCTGCTGCTGGAAAGCTGGGAGGTTTCAGGAGGTTTTGCTGGGAGTGAGCTGTAAAGAACCAGAAGGCAAAAAATAAATCAAGTTTGGTGAAAATGTATTTCAGCGTTAATTATCATTTCACTCAGTTCTGATCTTCTCTTTTCCCAAACAATTTATGCTCAACTTTGACATTAAAATTTCATTGGGTTTGCTCAGATCTACTTTATTTAGCAATGTTTAATTAGACTTTTGAGAGCATGCATATATATATTAAAAATTCAGAACTACCCTAAACTGAAATAAGATTTCGTGACAAAATGTGATATTTTTAATTTTTTTTTCTTTAAGTGCAAGCTCTTTCCTGAATTTCCTGAATCTTCCAGAATTATCATTAAACCAAGAAGCCTGTGGTTCCCTTGGCTCACATGGATAACTCGGGCTCTGCCTGTTCACTCTTTCCCACTTGTCCCACTGAAGGGATGAAATCACAGGAAAGTTCTTTGTAATTATTCAACAAGACAAAAAATCAGTAATTAGGTCATGACTTTCAGAGAGGATTAATGAAAACATTTTACATGAGCAAAATGAGTTTTAAATGCCAGTGTGCTCCACAATTATTTATCTGGCTGAATTTGCCCATGCAGAATGTCCTGTCCTGGTGATGGTCCCACGTTACCACCACATCCCTTCATTAATTGTAGAATCTCCAGCAGGCACAAATAACGTTTGCCAGCAGCTAAATCTGCTCGGTGGCAACACATTTCAGGGAATATCGATGGGGAGAGGAGGGAAAATCAGGGATAACCTTTCAGATTTGCTCCTGTTCATCTCCCTGTGTGTGGAGCTCCCGGTGGCAGAGATTCCCGATTATTGAACGGTCACCGCCCTTCTCCTGCGGGGCTGCTCTGCCTCCATCGGCCGCTCTCCTGTCCTTTGGGATTCATTTGGGAATTTACAGGGATCTGCTCCTTGGGACGGGCCGCGGCTCCGCTGCTTGGCCGACACTGCCACCTAATGCTGGGCTGGATGCTGGGCTGGATGGAGGGATGCTGGGCTGGATGGAGGGATGCTGGGCTGGATGGA
>VXAX01000076.1:200542-216902 GCA_013399835.1 Leptocoma aspasia | reverse complement strand
GCCCTGGCATCGGGAATGGAGCTCCAGAGCCCTGATGCTACTCCAGAGCCCTGCCCTGGCACCGGGAATGGTGTTCCCACAGCCCTGGCACGGGGAATGGTGTTCCCACAGCCTTGGCACCGGGCATGGTGTTCCCACAGCCCTGGCACCGGGAATGGTGTTCCCAGAGCCCTGCCCTGGCACCGGGAATGGTGTTCCCACAGCCCTGGCACCGGGCATGGTGTTCCCACAGCCCTGGCACCGGGAATGGTGTTCCCAGAGCCCTGCCCTGGCACCGGGAATGGTGTTCCCACAGCCCTGGCACCGGGCATGGTGTTCCCACAGCCCTGGCACCGGGAATGGTGTTCCCAGAGCCCTGCCCTGGCACCGGGAATGGTGTTCCCACAGCCCTGGCACCGGGCATGGTGTTCCCACAGCCCTGGCACCGGGAATGGTGTTCCCAGAGCCCTGCCCTGGCACCGGGAATGGTGTTCCCACAGCCCTGGCACCGGGCATGGTGTTCCCACAGCCCTGGCACCGGAAATGGTGTTCCCACAGCCCTGGCACCGGGCATGGTGTTCCCACAGCCCTGGCACCGGGAATGGTGCTCTCAGAGCCCGTCCCCGCCCCTGGACCATGCCGTGCCCTCCCGGGCGCCGGGATTCTCTCGGGATGCAGCACACCCGGAGTGCGGGGAACGCCTCCGCCTCTCCCGGAGGCTCAGGGACATTTGCGAGGTGTTAAAACAACCCAGGTGAGCTCCTGGAGGCTGCAGGATGGAGCTCTGCGTGCTGGGAAAAGGTATAAACGGAGGGAAAGCAAAGGGGTAAACTTCTGGAGAGGGAATATTATTCCCAACATCCAGATTTCCCGTCCTGCAGAAAGGGCTGGAGCGGATTGGGGTGCTTTGATTTCATACACACACACACAGGAGGATTAAAAGCTGCCTGAGACAGAGCTGATCACACAGTGAGGGATGCTCTGGGAGGACAACTCACCTTTCCCTTTGGATCCTTCAGGAAGGAGAGCCTGGGGCAGCAGGAGAAGCCTGAAACCAGAGCATTTCGTGTTTTCCACGCTCATCCCAGCAGCCTCCTCCATGGAATTCTGCTCCAAGTGCTCCCCTAACTCCCGATTTTTGCCGTATTTCAAACCTGACCCAACCCTGGACTCCGTGTCCACTAACAAAGAACCCCAAACTAAATAAACCTTACCACACACCTGACCCTCGTTCCAGATAACACGTGTCAAAATGGGCATTCTTGCAATTAGCACGTGATTACTCCATCTACATAATTACACGTGGTAATCATGCTGCAGCGTGTTTGGAACTGCCAGATCTCATTTTCCCCAGTAATCTGGATCATATGAATATCTTCAGTAGGAACTACTACTTTAGATGTTATGAATTAATATTAAGATGAAATTGAATTAAATGTACTGATTTTAATGTCATGAATGCACTCATAACTATTTTTTTCCCCTGAGAACCATCTGCAATTTAGAGACTTGCTAATCCTAATTAAATGCACTTTTCTCAAGTGTGTGCAAATGAACAGAGAAATCTGCTCGGGAAAGCACTTGCATATTTTCCTCTTTCACAAAGGGGGAGAAGAAACTGTTTGCTGGTTTAATATTAGCTCTTCCTCCTAAGTGAGAACGAGTTGCTTCCTTGCAATTTCGGGACACAGAGCAGTCAGAGATGATCTGAAGGGATAATTTGCTAAAAGCAGAGGAGAAAGAGCCCTCAAACTGTTGGTGCTGTGAACACTCACACCAGAGTTTAGCTGTGCCTTCCATCGTTTTGGACAGTGCTGGAAATCCCAATATTCTGCTGGAGGCAGCAAACAGAGCCTGGCACCTGCAGGTGCCACACACAGAATGTTCTGTCCCGGCTCTCCTTCAGCCTCTGCTCCTCAGCCAGCACGGGAGCTGCTCCTTGAGCTGAGCTTTAACCAGGGCAGAGCTCACAGACCCTGAACAGCCAGGGCTGATCTGAACCCAGCCTGGGGGACCCTCAGCCTGGGGACAGCCACCGAGGAAAGCCAGGGCTCAGGGATGGCTGCAGAGCTCACAGCCAGCCCTGCTGTCCCCTCCAGCCAGTGCCACCTCACAGCAGTCACCCCAACCAGCCCAGTGACACCCCCAGAGTCCCATTTGTGCCCCACAGCACAGGCAGGACTCACCATTTCATTTCCAGTTCATTTTGGCCATCAGCTCCCACCTCTGGATGGTTTCACTCCCCCCAGCAGCCCTGTATTAAATTAATTATGAATCCCCTTTTATCAAATCAAGAACCTGGCCCAGCCTACTCCTACAAACCAGCCCAGCCTGGACACCCAAGAGGCAGTGTCCCCTCATTAGTGTCCCCTCATTAGTGTCCCCAAATGGGGCTGGTTCACGCTGGGGCTTTCACCAGGTGAATTCCCTTTCTCCCAAGGACGAGCTGCCTTGGACCAGTCTCCCCCAGATGCCCTCCAAGCTGGTAATTTCAGTTTTGAGATGTGGTCAGAGGTGCTGGTGAGGTCTGGCACCTCAGTAGAGTTCCAAGAACACAACAGACCTAGAAAATTTTGCAGAATGTACTTGGTTTAAAAAACTTAATAATTTAATACAAATTATGAAGTCTCACAGTAAAAAACATAATTAATTCTCCTCTCAATGTTATTATCACAAAAAATGCATTTAATAACTCAGTTTCCTTTCTTGAAGGAAAATAACTGCAAGAGAAGAAAGCAAAACTTTCCTCCTTATTTCAAGACAGATTTTCTGGGGAGTGACTCAGAATTTTCATGTAACTAAACATGAATTTGGAATTGGTTATTGGCAGCTTCTCCCTCTCCCCCAGCAATGCAAGGATGGTGAAAGGTCAAGTGAACATGAAATTCCAGACAACTCCTTTTAAGCCTTAAAAGCAAGACACAGAAACCAGTTTTGCAAAACACCAAGTCTATATTTACATCCACATGTAATAATATACTCAACTAAAGTGAAATACATCATAAATTAAGTGAGTAATGTGTGCCTGCTGCTTGCCGACTTCCGGTTCCAACAATTAAAATAGAACAAAATGGAATGAAATAAATACATTTAAAAAAGAAAAAAAGGAAAAAAAAAATCAACGATTTTTGTACCTCTATATATGCACTGTTATTTCCAAAGGAACATACAAAACCAGTAGTATCCCAATAGTTAATACTGATGGGCAAAGTGGTGGTGCTGCCATGGAATGGAGGCTTCAGGTCCATTTTTCCATTCCAACCCCAAAAAAAGCCTTGAGGGAAACTGTACCAGCATGAAGGGAGATTAAAAACAAACAAGCCTTAGGTCTGTTTGCTGCAACACGTTAAAAAGCAGCCCTGCCCCTGTGGGACAGGGAGAGATCACACACAAAAATAGATTAACCCTTTTCCAAGTGAATTCATCTTCAAAAAATAGGCTATAAAAGTGCAAAACTAGGAAAACAAAAATCTAGATTATGTACATATGGCTCAGCTTATGAACAGGAAAACAGGTCAATAGTGTACAATTTCCTGATACACAGCACTTCATTCCATTGCCAGTTTACAGAGACATTAAAAACCAGTCCCATTTACAGGAACTAAGACAACTGGAACATCTCAAGTTGCATAATGAAAAAACAAGAGTTTCTAGGTTTTGCTATTTTACATTTGCTGTAGGAGGGAAGAGAGAAAAATGAACAGTGCAAAATATTTAATTGTTTTGTTTTACTAAAATATATGGAAGTCAAAGCCAGCTACAGAAGGAATTAACTCTTAACTACAACTTCATGAGAAGAAACGAGGAAGGCAAGTCAAAATATGCAACAGTTCTGCTTCACTGGCTGGTAACTGGCCATCTTCCCTTTACAAAAATTAAACTGCATGTGCATTAGAAAAAACTCTTGTTGTCTTCACAAAAAAATAAAAGGAGATATTCTCCCATTTACAGGTTATTTCTCACTTAAACACCCAGTAGATGCTAAAACTTGACATCAAGAAGCTTCCAAGCACAGTCAAGTAGGCTCCAGCACAGCCACATCCCTTTTGAAGTCTGGAGAACCCAAATTTGTATTTCAAGGCTGCTGTTTGAGACTTTACAGCTTTGGAAAAAGGTGCAAAGGGAGTTTTTTTTCTCGAAATGTGACTGTGTGGAGCTTAGCACAGAACCAAACATTTGAAACATGGAGATTATTATTGTTTCTCAAGCAAGTCCCAGGGATTTTCTGTTTGGATGGTGGCAGAGGTGTTTTTAAGAGGCTTCTCTGAAGAACAGCAACCAATGCCAGGAGAAGAATCCAACCACATTTCAGGAAATCCAAAATGTCAAGTACTGCCTCATGCCTGCATTTCAAACCCTGCTGGAAAGAACCCCAGAGAAGCAGAGCCCTGCAGCACGTCCTGGTCCTCACCCAGCCAAGGCAGATCAGTGTCAGCACCGTTGCTTTAATGTTCACAACATTTAAAAACCGGACAGTTTCAGACAGTTTATTTGGAACTTTTAAAAAACTAACATAGTTCAACAGGAAAAATAAAACCAACAGATGAGAAACTTTCACGTTTATGAAAAAGGAGCATTACGCCAACAGGACTCTCAACGTCAATATTTACAGTTTACCTGAGGTGCAACGATATATATTTTTTCCAAGAGAAACTCTTCAGCAGCGCTCAAGTATGTAAAAATAGAACTCCTACCTAATATTTGGTCAATTAATTCTAATGAAAAATACTTGAAAGTCAAGGTCAAGATATACATTCTCCACACACCTTCATAACCCAACTGTTTAGACTACTTTTGTATGGCTATTTGGTACAAAATGTTAAAAGAACCAATATTATAAAACTGTAGTGTTTCTATATACAGTACAATCACAGCTTAGTTCAGTAGCTTTCACCATTTTCTCTTCCTCAGGGGATGAACTGCAGGTGTAACTCCATGGAATATGCACTTGTGTCCTTAGACCTGGGGGAGAAAAAAGAAGAATAAATATTAAGTTTGTGCTATACAGCTCTAAAATAGTACAGCACAGTTTTTCTTGTGAGGAGTGTCTTTGTAACAAAGGGAATTCCTTTCACATCCTTGCTAAAGAATTGATACTGCCATAAAGTCTGGATTTCCAGCTTTTATCTGGCAAATAAAGTCTACTTTGGAATATGCTCAGCCCCAAGAAGAATTTCAGGCATGAAATCAAGTTAACAACACAACCAGACACATCTATGCTTAGGAGGGGGACAATAAGAGCAGTAAGATTAGAAGAATACCAAGAAATGAAAGTGTTTAAAAGCTGTCAACTCAATGTCAGATAGCTCTGCTCCCAAAATCTTCCCATAAAATCATGTGTGCTGGCCCAGGTGCTACAGCATTCCAGAAATTCCCCTGAAATATCCCCCTTAAGAGGGAAATCATCTATAGCTCTGGGTTAGAAAAAGGCAATCAGATCTGTTTATTTCCAGTCCTACAGAGCACGTGTGGCCTGAGCAGTGAGGGGTGTACAAGCACAAGGGTGCTCAGTCTCAGCTGCAGCACGGAGATGAACTGACAGCACCTGGGTGCAGGGTACAGCTTCCACTGGACCTCCTTCCCCAGGAGGCACACCCTCCCCTCTGGTAAGGAGGGAAAATGATCTGGAATAAGCTGTGGAGCCCAAAGAGAAGCTGCCCAGGAGCTGGCAGGAAGCCCTGCCTTCCCTCTGGACTCAGGCACCCCAGAGCTGTGCTTTGAGGAGTGCTCAGCAGGGGCTGCACCTCCAGGAGGGGCTGCACCTCCAGGAGGGGCCACCCCACAACCCCCCAGCACCCATAGCTGTGTCACAGGCACCTCCTCTCACTTCTGCTCCTCCACCCTCAAGGACTGACTGAACTTTGACCTCCTGACTTCACTCAGACTTTCACTGAACACCTCCCACTGGAATTATAGCTAATTAATACATTTATCTAGTGCTACCCTCCCACTTCTCTTCAAAAAGGAGCATCCTGTACCTACCAAACAAACCATTACCACTACTCCAAACAATCAGTGCTGCCACCCCAGCACTTGGTGATTTTCTAAGGAGGAAATTTTGATCTTTTCAGGCTCAGACTTTCACAGGCTCTCCTCATGCTGTGCAGGAACCTTTGATGCCCCCAGAACCTCATGCAACATTTAAGCAGCAATTAGTTCAAGAGGTTTGTTTACCGTTCTGGAGTGATTCAGTTCTTCTTGTCACTGGGTCTGAAGGGCGTGTTCCCCACGAAGGGCTCGTAACTCCTCTTCTGCAGCAGATTGCTGGGTAAATGTTGGTAGGACACTGATCTCTTTCCTGGGGAAAAAGTCATTTAAGGGAGTTAGCATTATTTCCTGCTCCTCTCAGGTCCACATCAGCATTCAGAATCCAAAACACCTTGACAAATCGTCTCACAATCAGGCCTCAAAAATACAGCTATACCTAGATATTCCTATTGTATGAAATTCAGGATCCAGAATAAATACAAGCAGAATGGAAAGATAATTTAACAACTTTGTGTTAAATTTTATCCAAGTAATGTCCGGCTCCAAATTTTGCTCATTTTATTTGCAAGAAAGAAGTGTCTTTGCTTAACTCATCCCACAGCAAATGCCCTGCCTAAGGAGGTGCTGCACCCTTAATGCCTAATTCAGTTCCTGTATTTGTTTGAAAACTCAATTTTTCAATGAGTATATGAGAGGGAAACTGGGGATACTTCTTTGCTGCCATCAAGGATTACATGGAACTCGTGACACTTTAAAGAGTGTTAATACATTTACTTGCAGATCTTTGTTAAGCAATTTTCAGTCTAGTATACAGGTAGTTTCATGTTTATCTGAGACCATTAATTCAGATTTATAGATGTGAAATCAATACCTGTTCCATATTAAGTCTTACCAGCTTAGGCAAGCAGTCAAAAACACTTCATAAAATTAAGGCAGAAAGTCCAGAATCATTACTCCCCCAGGATCCAAAAAGCCCAGCTGCCATCCATATTCCATGAAAGCTTCCAGTGCAGCATTGAAAAAAAACCTCCTGCTTTTTAATTAAATTAAAATGGCACAGCTAAATTAATATTTCAACAGAATCCACGGAGCCATTGGAGTGTGTCACGAGCAATTGTCTTTAATTTGCAGCCTCTGCCAAATCAATCAGCCAACAGGTTATCCTTGATAACATGTTGCCATTGCAAAGGCAACTAATTTGAGAATAACACAAACTGAGTGGTTTCAGAATGTTTCTGTCTCTTCAGGGCAACACGGGATGGCAAAGCTTACAAGCAATAAGGGAAGGCATCATGCTTTAATCAAGTTTGCCAAGTGGAACATATTCTCCTGACAACTTGATCCAGCATTTAGCATGCCACAGAACACGGTCGGGGCACCTCCAGGATGTTGCCACAAAGCACACGGGCCCTTAGAAAAAGGTTTTGACATCGTGGTTTATAAAATCAGCAGGGTTCAAGAGGGAGAGAGGGCAGAAAGCTGCAGGTCTGCACCTGCACAACTCTGCAGATGGTATCACACAGCTGAAGTCTGGAGAAACTGTTGTGTTTTGGATTTTTAACGAAAAATAAAAAGAATTTGAAGAAACTTTTATCTTTGCTCTCCACCCACAATAAAATTCTAACTCTGAGAGGTTGCTTGGCTGTTACCCTGTACTCTTCTCAATAACTATCAAGGTTTGGTTGGGTACTTCTAAGCAAATTGGTTGAAAAAGCAAGAAATTAACCTTACAAACTTACGTCTTCTTGCCCAGGGCTTTACTGAAGTTGCTGCGAAAACCCAGCAGAGGGGGGCTTGTTTCAGAGTCTTTCCAAGGGAGGTAACAGCCATAAAAAGTTGCTTTTCTCACCCTGAGCCAGCACCGGTAATAATGAACAATGAAATGCTCATTTCCACGACAACAATGCTGTCAAATTAGCCGCAGCCACAGTGCTGAGAGCTCTAAATAACAAAACCCAGCGGACAGTTCTTGACTGCAGGCAGAGCGTCCAGGCTGGCACCGAGGAAGAGGAAGCAAAGCCCAGCACGGAGGTTCCTCTGGCACAGGTGGAGCTTCCAAAGGAAGAACCAGGTGCATTCCAGTGAAGTCACAGTTTCAAACCAGAGCTGCTCCTGCAGCAGGGTGCCCTGGCTCACCCTGCTGACACCTCCCCACCCCTCCACACACTCCCTGATCCCTCTCTGCAGCTCGCCAGGACAGCAGCTTGTGTTCCTGGGCACCCCTGTGCACAACCCAGTGCCCACTGTGCATTTCTCACAGCAATTCGGGGCACACAGCCGAAGCTCTGCACAAAACCAGGAATTAAGCCCATTTCCACACCCCTCTGGTGACTCAGCTGTGCTGCTGCTTCTCCTGCTCCACTCCCTGCCCAGCCTGGGCACACAACTCTGACACTTGCCCTCACCTTTCCCTATAAGCCACTAGGCAAGCCTGCACATCTATATATAAATATAAATTACTAATATGAGATATATTTTTGAAGCCCACAACCTTAAAACCAGCAAACAAAAACCAGAACAGAGTGAGCAAATACTTTTTTTTTTGCCTCATAACTAAATGCGGATTCAGTATTTGCAGTTTGCTCTGACCTGAGGGAACACACCCCTGCTTGTTCCCATCCCAGACTACTTCAGAGGAGCAACTTTACTGCTTCCAGAGAATGGGAGCATTCAGAGTTCAGAACTTCACAGACTTTAAGACTACACAGCCCACACAGGCTATTCATTTTTATAATGGGATCTTCGTCTCAAAATTCAAAGTCCTGTATTTGTCGCTAAGTCCATGCTGACCTCAGCTTCAAGTCATAAATACCACCTTCTACAAACAGTCAGACAACTGCTGAAGTATCACCCAGCACCTTTTAATCTTGGCCTCCTGCTGACTTTTTGAAAATGTTGACCAAGGACAAAACACAAAAAGCATGTATTTTGCAGAAGTACCAGAGTTCTCCCAATACATCACAAATCACTTATCTCTGCTAGACCCAGAAGTTTCCACAGAGCATTACTACACCATAATTAGAATAGCAGAAATCTGTTGTCTTAACAAAGTATTCTGTTCCTACTAAAAGTTAAACATAAAAAAAAAATTGAAGAGCACAAGTCTAAGATTTAAATCAGTTTTATGATCTGCAGTACATCCTTTTCTGCCCTTGAAGGGAACCATTGTCCATGGCAGGTTTTTTCGGTTTTTTTTTGTAAAAAGTTTTATTAATATTCCAGATGGTCCAAGACTTCTGGCACATTAAGCAGAAAAGCTCATTCCATATCCTGGATTAGTCAACATGTCTGGAGTGGTCTGATGAGCAAACAATACATGTTTGCCATCAGAAACCCATGGCAGAAGGGAAGGGGGAACTTGAGGAACTTCAGATCCCTCTTTAAAATTCAGCCCTTCCACACCTAATTCCCCAAGCCAGGAGTTTGCTGAACCTGGATCTTAAGTTTAAAATGCAAGCACTGACTGGATTTGGTGAAATGCTAAGTACAGCTGTATTTTCAGTGTTTCAAGGTGGGCACACACTTCCTCTTATCCCACTCCCCTCCCTGTGCAGGGGTGTAAGAGCAGGAAGGAGGGACTGTACCTTCTCCTGTTGAGCTGGTGACTTGGCCATTGCTAGATCCACAAGAAGCATAAAGTGATCCAGAGCTGTATGGCTCATATGGTTTGAGAGCAGTCAATCCATTGGGAGGATCAACATCATCTGCACTGAGGAGCCCTGGTTTGGCTGGCAGAGCAGAGGATGTGGGTTTGGTGCGAGGGTATTCCTGAGGTAGCAGATTTGCATATCTGTTTGCAACACGAAATCTGCTCATTTCGTATCTCCTGTAATTAGCCAGAGGAGAGTCCAGGTGCTCCGCAGCTACCACAGAGGGTTTAATCCGTTTGGAAGAGGTTTCTCCGTAGTCCAGAGTTGCATTGCTCCCAGATTTACTACTGAGATAATCTCTCCCTCGGTGGCAAGCCCAGCCAGGCTCGTTGAGGTGAGACTCGAGAACCCCATTCATGCTGCTGCTGACCAGACCAGACTGAGTCACTGGGGCACCCAGAACTTTGATTTTATAGTCAGATTTTTTTACTCTGTCCAGTACTGGAGAGATCCTGAAACTGGAGTGCACTTCTTCTTGCTGAGGTTGTCTGTAGTTGTTTGCCTGAGCTCCAATATTACTTTGCTGTTTATGAAACTTGAGGTTACTCGGGGCTGCACCGCTCGACTCGCTCACGGAGAAGAGAGGGGCTTTGTTCTGTGGAGGGGCACACTGCTTGGCTTTCCCTGTCTGCAGTGGCTTTTGCTGTGGATTTGTGGAAGCCTTGCTTTTATTGGGATGGAGAGGCAGAGGAGGCACATCCTTGCCCAGCAGGGCCGGGGGGCAGCCTGTGCGCCGGGCCTTGGCCACGGCCTTGCTCCTGTAGCCGTTCTTGTTTACAGTGTCAGGGTTGTACTTGTGCATCAGCCTCTGGTGCATCATGAGGACCTCGGGGTAAAATGTCCTGTAGGTACAGAAGGGGCAGGTGCTGGGGGCCAGCAGGCCTCTGCTTGCAGCCACTGAACACTCCTGGGAAGTCTTACTGGATAAGTCCAAGGGCTGCTCGTGACAGTCCACGACAGGTCTGCGTTTGTAGTTCTCAGTGCATTCTTGCATATTGTTCACGTTTTTCCCACCAATAAAAGCACAGATGTACTGGACATCATCTTCCTCTGATGCCACAGAAGCCTTTCTCTCTCTTTTAGGCTGAGCTTCCTTGGTTTCCTTCTCAGCCTTCAGTTTTTCTGGGTAAGGAGCAGGCACGTTCTCAGGTACTTGATTCAAACTGCTACAAACAGAACCTTTGTTCGATTCCCTGGAATTGTTTTTTACTTTTAAAAAGACTGTGCTGCCTATTGCATTGCTCAAGGACAGAACTTCCTTTTGCTGCTTGGCAGGTGGGCAGCTCTCAGCATCTTTGGCACCATCAAAAAGCCTCTTCAGATTTTTGGTTTCTGGAGCAGCATCAGCAGCCAGTGACAGCGCCGTCTCCTGACCCCGCAGGGAACCTTTGCTGTCACCCTTCCCATCAGCTGCACTGTCACCGTGCCTGTCCTTGTGGTGTCTCTCTAAATGATACCTCAGGGAAGTTTTCTGGGCTGCTGCATACTCACAGAATTCACATTTGTACGGCTTTTCACCTGCAACACGGATTTATCAGTAAATCAGTCTGAGATTTGAAGTCTTGATCACAAATGCAAGGGAGCACTGTGGACTCTAAAACACTGAAATGGATTTTTCTCTCCCCTTCCCCACACTCCTAAGTCCCAAACTCATCTAAAACATATAAACAACAGTATCTTAATGCTTTTACTGACTACAGTGACACCACCTGGCTGTGCTGGGATGATTCCACAGCTGGCTGTGGATGCAGATGGGAGCTGATGTGTTTGGCAGAGATAAGCAAGGAGTGGAACTCTGGGTCAGCCCCAGCAAGCTGCAGCCCTTGATCATCCCACGAGTGTCCCATTCCCAACACAAACGGGACAGCTCAGCTGGAAACTGAGCTGCTGCCCAAGAACACGCAGGCAGGAGTAGGAAGGGTTTGTCTGGCTATGCAAAACGAGTTGAGTTGAAAAGGAGACTCAGCAGCTGGCAGACAACCAACGTAACACTTGAGAAATTGGCTGGTTTTTAAATTCAAACCAAACCCTAAACTTTTGCTACAGTGCTAAATGTAGAAAAAATGAAAACTTTAAAATATATGGCTTTAACAATACTTAAGGTAATTAGCATTATTGAAAACATTTATACTCATGTAAATAATTCAAATAAATTTTAATTGCAATTATTTAATTTTATTTAGAATTATAGAAAATTTTGTTCTTAACATCAGTAATTTTGAAGGCAATTTCTTTTTTTCATATCAAAATCCAGCATTCTGTCCAAATGGATTCAGCAGATTTCCCTCCCCTCCCCAAAAGGTGTAGCCCCCATTTACCTGTATGAGTTCTGAGATGAATATTGAGGTAATAATTGGAGCGAAAATACTTTCCACAGTAGCTGCATTCTCTGGAGGTTCCAAGGGTTTTAACTTTTGTTCTTTCCAAACTGTCTTCATTTTTATCTTTGGGACAAAATACAGGCATATTATGAAGAGCAAATGCAAATTTGCAGTCTTGTTTGAAACAGTAACTTCTTTAATGATAAACATAAAATTCTGAACTGCTGTCAAATTCTACACTCTGCAAGTAACCTTTGCTCTGTTTTGCTGCACTCTGAGTATTAAGAGCACAAGAGTTAAAAAGGTTTCTGTCCAGATCACTGTGGTTTGTGACAATGACCAAGGAGCCCAGAGAGCAAAGAAGATGCAAAACAAGATTCAAGGAAGAAAAAAAAGTTCTCTTTATTGAGCTACAGGACCTTGATGGAGAATGGCCTGTCTCAAATATTCACACAGGTTATAAACTGTATTGTTTTATTAAAGAGGATATTTGAATTAGTGAGTGGGATGATTCAGACTAAAAATGTGCTCTGTGCACAACAGCCAAACACAGAGAGGTGGGGAAGGAAAGCAAATATGCCTTTCCTTTTAAACTAATTCTAGCAATGCATAATTTACGTGCCAATCAATGGAATGTCTGTAGAGAGACACTCCTTAGATTTGCTGAGGAATATTTCCTATAAGCTCCTTAGATTTGCTGAGGAGTATTTCACTGTATTAACACGGAGTGAGAAGTGCCAGGGTGTCCCACGGCTGCCCCGGGTACCCCAGGCACCAACGCAGGGCTGACCAAGGGGCTGCACTCCAGTGCAGAGGCAGGAGGTGCCACAGGAGGGCGGCAGGGACAGCGGAATGGCACAGAATTCCCGAACACCAGAGCAGCCACAGCGCTGCAGCTCCCACCGAAAATCCACACAACTCCGCTCAACAGCCAAGGCAAAGCTGACTGGAAACCTCGGGAGGAAGGAGACCTTTGGCGTGACTAACAAGTCGGATACATAACAGACTTAAAAGAGTTCTTTGAGGTTCCTGCCTGTTGGAAGGTTTCTCTCCTGGAAATGCCGTGCATGGCTCAGCCCTGGTGAGTAAAACAAACAGCTGTGTCTCCAGAGGTGTGACTCAGCAGCTCACACCAAAATCTGCTCTGCTTTAGGATAAGGTGCTGAGAAACAAAATAAGCAACTTCACATTAGGTAATCATTTAATTCCTTTGTTCCTGCAGGCAAAATAAAGGGCTGCACATTACCAGAAATGGCAAAGTCAGGCCTGTGTGGGTTGCCAGGACATTCTGTACGTCGTGTCTTGCCCTGAGATTATGCAAGTGTCTGTTCTTTAAAGCTGGCTGGGAGCATGTCACACAGAGATCAGCTGTGAGACTTTCTGCCAGGCCTTTTGTCCCCTGACATGCAATCTTTTTCAGTTAAGGAATCATTCAGTATCACTTGCTTTTCCAAGACACTGTGACATGCAGAATTAATCCTGGGTAATGTACAGATGGAGCCCATGCACGCTGTCAGCAATCCTTCCAGGCAGAGGAGTTAAATGTACACCTCACTTACATACAGGTCCACGTATTAACAGCCTGTGTCCTTACACAAATGATTCAGACATGCTGGTTCTGACATTTAGGCTTTCCAATTACTGTTCAAAACAAACACTGAACTTGAAGTTACACAGAAAAAAATTTTAAAATATTCTTTACTTCTCAGAGTCTCAAAAATTGCTGGTGTCGAACAGTGAACATTTTTTGCTCTTACAAGATAAAGAGGGGAAGAAAGTGAAACTGCAATTATTTCTTATAAAATACTTTTTGTAAAATACTTATAAAATATCTTTTGTGCTGCTGAGAAGGGATACGGAACACTCCAAAGGATCCAGTAAAGTTAGAGATAAGGGGCGAGTAAACAGTGATTTTTTTTCTAATTGTTAAACTCATTGTTATGGAATCTACTTCAATGACTGCAGTAGCTGGAAGAAGCCCCAACATACCTTTAAAGACCTCAAAATGGCAGCATCCAAACCTTCCTTACCCTCTCATTTTTCTCTGTTCCCTTTCCCCCACCATAACATTCCCTATCTAGTTTTTTAACATTTCCTATCACGTTCTGCAAAGATAATGGAAAAGCACGGCGCATTCTTTGGCTCTGAGGAGCTCCTGAACAACTCTCAATAACAGCCACTTCAACCTGAAGTGCTCCCAGTGCTACTCACCTAAATTAATTGTTTCTGGAAGCCCATCTTCGGAGCCATCCTCAGAGCCTCCTTCCATCCTCTCTGCTGCCCCGTTCTCCTCCAGGTTCCCGATGATGTCGGCACAGTAGGTCCTGGCAGCAGTGGAAGTCTCTCCATCACCCCGCCGGTCCCTCTTGTGCACTCTGGAGTGAAGGACCAGCTGGTGGTATGTCCTGAAGGCTTTCCCACACTCGGAGCAGTGGGTTGGCTTCTCTTTGTTCTGGGATGATTTAGAATCCATCTCCATAGAAGGCACTTCACCAGCGGGATGTTTCAGTTTGTCCTGGGTTAAGTTACCATTCCCTGTGAAACTGCTGTTTTTATTTACCTTTGACTTCCCTGCAGTTTCAGCCTGGCTACCTTTATTTGCATTCCAAATTTCACAGAGTTCTTCTTTATCTGAAGATGACTCATCGTTGTCTGTACTTCCTTCTTGCCCTGGCTCTTTAATCTGCCCGTGGCCAACTGCAATCTTACCTTTGGTAGCCAGCTGCCATGCTTGATACGTGGTGAAAGGATCCAGCTCAGCGATCCACTTCGCAAGCTTCTGCAGTTTGTCCTTTTCTGGAACTGAATTTGGTCTTAAGTTCAAAAACTGGAAAAATTCCTGGTTTTGAGATGTTTCTTCTGCATTGACTTCAGCAGTCACTTGGGGGCTTTCACCGTTGGGAACTGATTCTTTGGTGTGCACTTTACTGTGCTCAATTAGAGTCTCTTTATTGTGAAATAGGAAACCACAAACCATACAAATTTTGTAAGGTGACGTTACATTTTCAGTTACGTGCTCCTGCACCACCTCATTTATTGTTATGGGGCCTTCAGAACCTTGTTGGTGCTTGTTTCTAGAACCAGGCTTTCCAGTGTGCGTTCTCATATGATTTTTGAGGAACCACGGCTCTTTAAATCTTCGCCCACAAACATTACACCAATACGTAAAAGAATCTTTATGTTTTTTCATGTGTGCCTCAATGTCAAAAGCCTTATCAAACGTCTGCCCACAAACTTTACAGCTCAGTTCTTCACTGTCCTGCTCGTTGCTGGGTGAAGGTGAGCTGGTTCTTACCTGACATTTATCCAGAGGACTGAGGTACTCTGCCTCCACCCTGAGCACGGCGGGCTCGCACAGCGTGGGCCTGTGCTGAGTTAACACGTGCTTCCCCAGCTCCTCAGGGTGCTTGAAGGTCTCATCACAGAACATGCAGTCCAGGGGCATGCAGCCCTCGGCCTGCAGCAGGAACTTCTCCTGCAGGCTCTTGAAGGAGATGGTGTTTGATCCTTTTATTGTTATGGTGGAATCGCTGGTGTCCATCTGGGCTCCCACGGCGCTGGCTATCCCCTCCATGTAGGCCAGGAGAGGGTGTGTGGGCATCTTTCCTCCCTTCTGCTCCCTTTTACATCTGTTAATGGCAGCCTGCACTTCTCTGGGGGTGCTCCCTGATCACAGTAAGGACACTTGTAGAGTTCTCCAACATGTGCTTACGAGTCTGCTCAGCTGGAAAACCTCTGCCAGGAAAATGGTTTTTAATTTTTTTTTTTCCACCAGCAAAGTTATTTCTTCTTCAGCTTTATGTGCTTTCACACATCCCAGCAAATGTATCCAAAGGTTTGCTCAGTGATGGGATGAGGTTTTTTTGAATTGTTTCTTCAGATTTTTCAAGTCTACAGATACAGTCAGTTGCACTGAGTTTTGTTGCACCAACTTTTCAGATAGTTGCATTGGGTAAAATACACTCAAGGCCAAGTTCAGTGCCACAAAGAAACTCCAGCACCTGGGAAAGAGAGAAAAGAGTTAGTCAGACCCTTCAAAAGCACTGTCTCCCAAATAATGAAAATATTAGGGCTGAGAGCCATCAAGTGTTTTAGAACAAAGTGTATTTTTAAGAGCCAGTGAGGGACAGGTAGAAGACACCTGGGTAACTTTTCTACCTGCCACAGCTGAAATAGATTGGTCTTGAACATCCCTCTGTTTACAACTGTTCTTTCTTTGCAAGACTTTGTCCCTTCTAAACCTGCCCTTACTCAGTTATATAAGGCTGCTGAAACCCTATTTCAGTGCACTCCTGAATTCATAACAAATGCAGTAGCCCAAGTAACCTTTCCTTGAACCTGTAAAACCACAGCAGAACTTCACTTGTTTGTCCTCTCAAGGCTGTTAAGCAAAAAGCTTTTTTTTTTTTTTATACTAAAAAA
>VXAX01000076.1:187791-200535 GCA_013399835.1 Leptocoma aspasia | reverse complement strand
TTTAAAAAAAAAACCAGACAGCTTGGAATCAGCTTTTATAGTTCTGGTACACAGGGAGTATCAGCACATATCTCTGTATTAAGAACCATTCACCAGTCCCACTACTCAAAGCTTTCCCTATCACCCAAAAATTTACCATGTCTGTGACAGTTCTGGGCTGGTGCAATAGAACATCTCAACATTTTGTATGAACTAATGATACTGTTTCTTTAACAGTGGTTTAGTATTTAAATCATGCAAGAGGCCAACTATTACATTATAAAACCAGAATTCTTCTACTTTCAAAGTGGCACAAAAAATGATTTATTGATTACAGTCAAAAAGGAAGGTTTAAGATTCCACAAGATTAACTATATTATGACCCTTTTTAATTACAACTCCAATTTAAATCTCCAAGTCTACTGAGTTATAACGCCTGCTAGCAGCAAAAAGTGGGCCACCACTTTTTGTGGAGTTCAGGATTCCAACTGATGAAATTTTTGGGTAAAGGGCAAGTCTAGCAAACTAATACAAGACTAATATAAACTGCAGAAGAATCATTCTGAGACATTTCCAAATAAAGTAATAACTAATGAATTCATTCAAAATCTGACTCAAACTTTGGCCGGCTGGCTCGTAGGAAATAATTTGCCAGTGACCACATGACTTGAATTAATATGCCCCAAAACACACTATGCTCTACAACCCTTAGAGCAGAAAACAGCATGGACACAGCTGGGGTTTAAAATTCACCTCAATTTCCACCTCTGCCTTGCTTTTATATGGAAAAAAATGAAGCATTTTGTTTTATTTCACCCAAAGAAAGGACAACAATTCAACAACAGCCCTGCAATAGTTCAGGCTGTCAGCTTTCCATGATAAAGATGATTATCAGTTGAGTCTCAGTTATTTCTGATCAGAGCTGCTCGGACAGAAAAAGTGGTCTTGAGCCATTAAATCTTAAACCATTTCAGTAGAAATCAGCCCAGGCCAGAGAAGCAGCTGGGGAAGGAAACCTCAGCACACACTGGCAGGAGTCATGGATCCAACATCTCAAACACTTCATCCACTTCCTGCAGCCTTGCCCTGAGAACACTCCTTGCTTTGAATTTGAAAAGTCAGCACCTCCTTTCCCATCATGCAGACCACAAGATCCTGGGGCCTAATGAACATGGGTAAAAATAGAAAATCAAACAGAAAATACAACACCACCACACCAAAATGCCAGTAACAGGAGAAAATTATTGTTACCAGCTGTTTGTTTTTCATTTTTTTCTGTTTCTCCAAAGCTTAAAGTCTCTTCACTGCCCAGTCCTCTAACCCAGGTTTACACAATCAGCACAATTAATATCAAGAATTTTCTTGGGTTTTTTTTATCCCAAGTTGTTTCAGGCCTGGGACAAAGACTTATCCCAAGTTAAACACAAATGCAGGATCTTGCAGGGTAAGGTGGAGTGTAAGAGGGAGCAAATCTCTGCTGACGGCGACAGAACCTGGATTTTCTGCAGCCAAAGTCTCTCTTCTAACTACGCCCTTTATCTCCATTTTCAGTTTCATCACTGCCATGATTAACACTTCCTCTCTGCAGAATGAATCAAAAATCTCCTGTAACAGGCAGGTTCACTTCAGTGTGGGGTGACACTTCTGCTTCTCCTGCAGCCTTTGCCTTTCCCCCTTCCCCACTCAGCTCAGACCCTCCCTCACTCCCTATAGGCAGGTGAAGGAGCCAGAACCAAAGTTTGAAGCTCAAGTATTCAAAAAACTTCTTCCCTTTTGTAAAACATCAGGAAAAAACATATCAAAGGCTGCTGGTTAGCATGTTTTATACTTCATGTTTCAACTTGCCTTTTTGTTCTATTTCTACTGGAGTTTTAAGAGGTATTTTTTACCCAACATGCTACAGCAAAGCTCGGTGAGCATCTGCCTGAAAAATAAGTTTCAAATTTCAAAAAAAAACAAACAGAAAAAAAAAAACACCCAGGCAAGATTAAAAAAGTGGAACAATCTTAAGAGTTGAGTGCATTTGCTTTCAGAGCCATAGGGAAGTGCTCTGCAGGAAGTGTAAAAATCATGCTACAGGGAGGCCAGAGGCATTTCTGGGGCATGAAGGCAGATCCAAAGGGCAGTGCCTCAAGTGCCACAAACTGAACTGCTGGGATTCATCAGCCACTATGTCCTTGCTCATGTCTACAAACAGAAAAAGCCAATTAAGGTTCCTTACACTCCCACTTTGTGGCACTACAACAAATACATGACAGAGCAACAAGAATGAGGTCACTGGAGAAAGGAAACAGATGAGAAGCAGCAAAAGCCACCCTCAGTGGCCTGTCCTTCGTGGCATTCTGGGGTGAGGTGAGGGAGAAGAGCTCCTTCTAACGTGGGCCACCACACATGGCCCTACCCAAGCCCAGCCTAGGATAAAACCAACACTGTGACAGCCACAGCTCCAGGAATTTTTAGAATTTAAGTGACAGGCAAAGATCACGTCTAGGGAAGGGCCCAGGCTGGTCACTGATGGGTGAAAATCCACCTCAATCAATCAATAACATTTTCTCTGGTAAGTCTTTGGAAACAGGGCTGCTTCAATCCCAAATCAGCTGTGTGGCAAACAAAACCTGTCCTGAAAACCACACAAATGCAGAGTGTACAACCAACACCTGAGCCATGACAGGAGTTCAACAGCAGCTTGGGGCCAATTCTGGTGGCTACCAATAGGTTTGAAGCCCTTTGGAGACTTCATCAGAGCACTGTGCACCCTCCACCAAGCTCCCACTGCTTTCCATAAAGGCTCTGAACAGTTCTAAGAACCAGCCACAGCTCATCCTCTAGGCAGCACTGCAAACAGAGCAAGATATTCCTGTTTCAGGGATCTGAAATGCCTCTCTGCAGCTCTTGCTCTTGGATACACAGGAGAGAGGAGCTACAGGCTGGGGAAAAAACTGCAGGTAGCGTTTCTGAGGCGAAGTGCAGATGCAACTAGACAGGAATTTATTTAAACTGAAGAGAAGAAAGAATACAAGTACTGGAGTCAGGAGGTGAGTTAGAAAGCTCTGGTCTTATTCTGTATCTGGTGATTACACACTTCACTCTGATTAGATCCATGGCTTTTACAAGCAGGCAGGGTTTTATGCTCTTGCTGTTCAGACAAGCCAACACACGCCAGAACTACAAACCAAATATCCCCACCAGGATTTTATCCATTAGTAACAAACCTTTCTTCCTACTGAAGATAATATGCCTTGGATTTGAGGACCAAAAATGCTGATTAATTACATTCCTGTTATTCAAACCTCTGTAGGCAGCAGAAAAACTGTCCAGAGTTGCCTCAATTCTGTTGCTTCCTTGGAAAAGTGGACAACCTGCAACACTGTGACTGTGCCTGAAGGTCTGTGCAGGAGCTCTACAAACAAAATACAGTACCTGCATTTCTTCTGTCTTCTTTCACTTTCAGAAGACAAAAGGACACACCAGTATCAGAGATACTGAGCAAAGGAACAGAACAAAACAGGAAATCCTTCCTTCCAACAGCTGAAAAGTGATAAACTCGCTACAGATGAACTCAAGGTTGAAAATAAAGAATGACTTATCCCCCTCACAAAGCAAGTCAAGAAATGCCACTTGTGACTTCCCTGCCCATCTGTAAAGGCCCCCCTGTCCCTCCTGCCCAGCCCAGGGCCCACAGGTTCCAGGGGCTGCTCCGAGGGGAGTGAGCAGGGCAGGAGGAACCTGCACAGCCCCCCTGGACTTCTCCTGGAGTGACCAATTCTCCTCGGTTCCAGGGTGCCACCTACTGCACTTGATGCAACTAGAAATACATTTCAGCTGAGAAAGAATAAAACTACTGGAGAAGTTTTAGCCTGAGCATTTAGCAAACTTCAGCTCACAAGTGAGTCATCCCTGGCTGAGTATTTCAGCAGGTTCACAGCCATACCCATTGTATTTATATACACCACAAAACACCCATAAAGATTCCACTGGACAGATGAGAACATCTTGTTTTCATTGCACTTGCCACACAACCTAAGAACCACACCAAAACCCTGCTGCAAATAAATGGATTATTAAAAGAGAGAAAAGTTTAATTAAGTGCCTCTAGAGAAATTTATTTTTATTACATTACACAACCCAAGACAACATATTACAGTCTTGAAGATTTCTTTGGGAAATGACCTATCAGGAGTAATTTTATAGCATTTCTACTTCCTGCATTTCAAAATTTCCATGAATGTGTAACAAAAACTCTAGACACACCTTTCGGAGAATAGCAAAGTCTAACCATTGAATTTCCCATTTTAAACACATTACAGAGGCACTGGGAATAAAGGTTGCATGGCAAGTCTCAGGATAAACAACTATTCTTTGCTAATTCTGTGCTGCAAAACTATTGTTGAACTGTTAAAAGCAACCTGGAACAATTACAGAAGTTAAAGTAGTTGCTGCAACACTATTTGAAAAAGAGAAGTGAGAAAACTCAGAGAGTTACAGGCAAATGCAGGACACTAAAGTTACTTTTCTTCTCTGGCAGATAAAAACTCAGACACAACTACCTCAACAAACTCAGATCCTCAAATTCAAGGCCAGCAGCAAAATTAGCACTGCTTAGCTGACCAGCTTCTTCCAGCTGCTGCAAATCAACCACTTTAATTTTTACTGGGTCTATTGGACTTGGGAAACATATATGCAACTCTCATTTCCACTTAAAAAACCCTACAGTTTTCCTCATGTTTCAAGAAGTTTCAGGATATGAAGAGTCATTTTACATGAACTGTTCTTTCCTCTTCGTGTGTTTATGCCCCAGAACAGATTGCTGGTAAATAGATCTTACACTGCTGATTGCTTATTAGAAATTACAAATTTAACATCTTCTTTTACTTCCAATTTCCAAGATTTACTGTAGTTGTTCCAGTCCTACCTAAGGACCACAGATAAAACAAACCAGTTAACATCATTTTTAACAACACCTCAGTGGGACCACAAATAAAAGCTACCTTACGTATGTTATCTATTTTATCTGGGCACAGCTGTGTTCAGGTGTAACACTGATCACAGGCAGAGCAGCTCATGCATAAATAAATACAACTTCAAATCCTCAAATAAAACCTGAGCTGAGGCTGAACTTAAACTTATTCAGAAAGGGTTTTAATATACTTATGTATCATTGCATAAAGCTAAAGCAGCTGCACCACACCTCCAAAGTTAAGCACAAATAGCACCCTAAAATAGTTCCTAACAGTATTCAGGAGCTCCAGATTTTGGGATGCCCCTCCAGTGTCCTGGCTGAGTGTGGTGATTGCACAAACCACCAGTGACCCCACTCCGTGCTCGGAGCAGTTCTGGTGCACCCCGGCATTCCTAAGCTCCCACACTTAGTCAGAAAGTGAAGCCAAGTGTCATTGTGAGATTCTCACTCACCCACTGTCCCAAAAGGTGAGTCAGATTTCCAAAGTCCAGGGTGTGAAATTTCGGGTTTGTCTCTGCAGGTATCAGGGCTTTATGGCAGACACGGAACTTCCTCTCGGCGCTTCGGCAGAAACGCGCGTGTGTCACACTCCGGGCCAGGAGGGGCTTTCCTCCCGGAGCCAGAAATGCCTCTGCCACCCCAATCTCAGAGAGGGATAGTCCCTAATTTTAGGGAAGATGATGCAGTATTTGCTCCACAGACCATGACCTTATTTCTCAAAGAATACAAGTGTCCATTGCCCCTGACTCAAGTGACGCCACCAGAAAGTTCCTGCAGTGAGCCCAGATAAAACCTGACTTTGCAGAGCAGCACGGAAGCCAAGAATTATCCCCCATTACTGGGCATTCTGCTGCTTTCTAGGGAGGGCAAGAGCTACTCCCATCTTTAACAGCAGATCATTTCACACAGCTTCCCACTGTTCTGTGTTAGTGGAGGAGCACGTGAGTGACCCCAGTGCTGCTGCCCGTCCACACCGAGCCTTTTACACCAACTGTGCAAGCACAGAACTGTTTTTAATACTTTGTTAACAGTTCAGCCTGATAAAGAACTAACACGAGCACTTGTAAAGGAAATGGAGATTCAGGGGGAGGAAGGGGAGGAAGAGAGTTGTTTGTTTCAGTTGCAGGAAAGATCAAAACGAAGATGTTCAGGTTGAAAAGAGAACATAAAAGATGACCGTAAACTGGAATTTCCACTCCCTCCATCTGCAAATTTAAGTCCCCCTCGTTAGTCTTCATCCTTCAGGCTTGAAGATTTCAAAGTTATCCTAAACTCAAACTCTTTCATGGCTTATTCTTTTTATCCCCTCTAAGAGAGACGCTCAGTTATAGTTCCTTCTAACAACACCACAGAGATTTCCAACACAATGATCCTAAAACAATTCACAAAAACACAACCAGAGAGTGAGACATACACAGAATTCAAGACTGTTATTATCCAAGCATTTCTCCACACACACTTCACAAAGATTTTGTGTTGAAAGCCCTTTTGCAGTCAGATAAAACAGACACACATGCGAGTCATTTTCCCCCTGAAGTCTCACAAACAGGATTTTAATCACCAGTGGAAAATAACTCATAGTTAATAATGAACAATATTAGGAAAACTCCCTCCCCCCATCTCAGACATCTATACTAATAAAAACAAAGGATATCCTCTTTCTCTAAAAAACCTTTTCCTGTGGAGTCCCTTTTTCTTGAAGGCTATATGTCTACCAGGGTTTTGGCAGAGGATGGATGAGCTGAGTGTGTCTCCTCAGAGAACTGAATGCCTCTTCTATCAGAAGATGCAATTAGGCCTTTTAAAGCAGGGACCGTATACGCTTGCAGCACTCTGCACATGGTTTTCCTCCACTGAGCAAGGGCAAATATAAAAGAGACTAATTCTTGGCATTACAGGAGGAAGCACTACAAGTAAGTATTGACTTTAGAAGTTCAGAAGGACTGCTCAAACTGCCAGATTTTTTTCCTTTCTTCCCCTCTGATTAGGAGAAAATTTCTGAGGAACCACAAAACCAAAGTGTATTTTAGACAACAGAAGTGGCCAATACCTGTTGTAGAAAAGCTGAAAGACACAGGAATAATCCTATTTTAAATAAGCCTGGGACACATTTCACCACTGCTGTAGGATGATGCAACTTCATTAAATCAAGAAGTTACATGCACTTAAACTGGCAATGACCCCTTACCTTACAAAACAGTTTATTGTTCTCTCCACAGCAGGTAAAGGCTCTCGGTGGAATGAGTGATACATTTTTATTGTTGAGTCAGTCTCACCTTACACAGACTGCCTTGTATGTTTAGTCTTGGTTTTCATTTAAAAGAAGGTATTTTCAGAGACCTTAAAAGCAAGTTTGACTTTTTTACTTCTTGGCAGAGGGATGCAAGGTCTCTCCAACAGCCACAACTACAAAGAAGTGGTAAATTCAGTTTACCAAATTAGACTTAATTCCTTATTACTCAAGAGCCAGGAGTTCCTCTGTAGCAATTACAGGCACGTTGCATCCCTTTGGGCAGCATAGGTGAAATAAGAGGACAAGAGATTATTTTACTACTCCTGAATTTGAGAGAAGTGGTCACTTCCCAGGAGTTCCCTTTGTTAGGTGCTCTCACCTGCCTTCAAGTCTGAATCCAGCTCTTACCCAGCACTGCTCAAACTGCTGCCCCTTGGAAGGAACAGGGCAATATCTGATCTTTGTCCTCTGCAGGGCACTTGGAAGCTGTCACTTTCAAACACAATCACAATTAGGTGCTTGCAAAAGTCAGTCTTTAGAGATGGAAGAAGATACAGAGACCAGGGAAAAGACATTTACTTGTAGTTCAGTCATCCCCTGGAGTAGCATCTGAAAGTATTAAAATAGAAAAGGGATAGAAACAGACACTTCCAAAAGCTGCCTCCTTTCCCCCATGCAGGTGGGAGATCTCCCAGAGACTGATGGAGACGTTTTAATTCCCAGCCTAACGTTACCCTCCGCAGTGGGCTGCAGGGATGGCTGGGTGTGATGGTGTATCCAACAGCCTGGGCTGGCCTGTAAAGCACAGGCAGCATCTGCAAGAAACTGAGCTTCCCAACAGGCCATTTCAGAGCCCAATTTTACCAGCATAAGAACAAAAAAAAAAAAAGTTGGAAACAAACAGGAAAGGTGAACAGAAATGGAGGTTTTTCTGGTTTTTCTTTACATCCATTTTCCTTACACCATACCAAACACCAGGCCTTGGTGTAAATCTAAGCAAATCTAATTTGCTTCTTCCTGAGTACTAAAAGAGAGAGGCTGAGAGAACCCCCAGGACTTCACCCACCCAGTTCTCTGCTATCACAATGAAGCGTAGGCACAACACAAAGGCCTCAGTTTCCCTGCTGCAGCTCAATCAGAGGCAAACTGCACTCCCTTTATTACGGGGAGAAATGCAAGTGTACCTATTGCACATAAACAAACTCAGACTTTGATACTTTTAGTTACATAAAATCTGCAGCACATAGAAAAGCACCATCCAGTCAATTATTCACTTCTGCTTGGATGGTTTTCTGCTCCAATCTTGAAGTCACCCTGATCTACATAGATTTCCCTGAATATTCTAGCCACATTTCCTCTCGGGCTTTCTTTTGAAATCCTCAAGGCAGCCTGATAAGCAATTCCATCTCATTGTGTTTCCAAACACGTGTATCACCTATATTTTTAATTTTAAACTCATTTTTCCCAGCATGTACACTGTTCTACTTTGAAACTGCAAAGTCTGCTCTTATCACACAGCTTAAAAAAAATAAGGAGGAAGAATCAAGAGTGCTAGATTTATGATAAGCTATAAACTATGCTCTGACCAAAGTCATATGATTATAACAGTAGAAGTTTTTATGTATTTTTCCCATTGACATACACCCACGTTCGGCATAAACAAGCTTCATCAGCAACAAAAGGAGATTATTTGGCAAGTTCACTGAAGAAAAAAAAAGCTGATTTCTAAAAGCAAATTATTTTGAGAGAGCAGCTTTCTGTCTGGAAGCACATGAAAACCTAGGTAAGTTTAGGCTGAAAAAGGTTTTTTTAATCCTAAAATACAACATGTGTTGGGAATCTTACATAGCTTGGTCATATCCTTTTCCTTACTTTTGTATTCAGTTGCAAATCTCTTGTGGAATGAGTCACATCTCTCTCAAAGCACGCATACAGTAGTCAGCAGAATCCCCTCAGCGCGTTCATGCACCAGGAAGAAAAACTTTTTTGTTCCTAAAGTCACCTTAAGAAAGGCGGGGGGGGTCATCAGAAATGGCCCAAAGTCGGTTAAAAGTTAAAAGCAATTTGCAAATAATGCAGCTATGAGATGTGGGGAGGCTCTGAGGGGGGCTGGAAACGCAGAGTGTCCCCAGTGAGAGCTGAGCTGGCACATGGCAGCCCTGCTGCAACCCAAAGGCTCCCTCCTGCTATATTTAAAGACAATACCTCAACAGTGAAGTATTACAACGTTTAAAGTGAGATAAATAAGCATAAGACACAGGCAAATATCCTCGGTTATTTAATCATCCTGGAAGCAGCGTGGAAGTGTGAGGCTGAGTTCAAAGGTCAAACTCTTCTTTCAGCTTCTTGCAAAGAAAAGAAAGCTCAGCCCATTTTACCTTGGGGAAAGGGGGGCTGCTCTTTCCATATGCCAGCATTTCATAACACAGGAAAGAGGGAGTGTATTTACATATACACTGCATGGAATCTTTTCCTAGGACAATGCATTCCAAATCAAGATTCAGGTTAGAAAGAGCTGGGACAACAAAAAGTCCCAAAGAACAAAGGGAAGTTAAAATTTACTTAACGTTTCCCCAGAGCTTCTTAACTGCAAACTCTCAGATTTTTTTGTAACTAAAAGTTTACTGTAATCACTGTTTTGAAAGTCTAAGTGGAAGCCACAGTTCCCTTTTAAAATAATTTCCCCCTGATCACAGTAATAACTTAGCACTTTGTATAAAATATGGTATTAATCTATCAGCATAGCTCTAAATGAAAATACAGTGGTAAGAGGAGATGTTTCTGAAGGTTAGAAATAAGTGCTCAGAAAGGAATTTTTGGAGTGTGATCTAATGAAAGGGGAAACCAGAATCAAGTAGCCTTTTGTGTAAGACAGTCTGATAAAAAGGTGCTAAAGTTTATTATCTTCTCTTTCTAGTCCCTACCCTAAACCTTGCTCTCCCCACCCCTCCACCAAAACAAAGCAAAATCAAAAAACATTATTCACTTAAAGAGGAAAAGAAAGAAATCCTCTAATGCAAAGCCTGGAAGCCATTCTCTAAAGACTACTTAATATGAAACTTTGTTTACAAGACACCAATATAGCCTCCCTACCACACTCAAAACCAGAAAACATCCACTTATTTAAAGAAATGCTTTTTCTGTTTTGACCAACAAGGACGTCGGTATTAATTTTAATTTTAAATTCGGCCCCAACAGTGCCATATGAATGTTTTAAACTCATCTATGATATGCGCTGTTTGAGAATGTTTAAACAAAGGAAGTAGGAAAAGCCTTAAAATACACAGCAAAACTTAATGGCTTCAATTTTTAAATATAGCCTGATTGCAGCATAGCAAAATTATTCTCTTATGCTCACAGTCGGCCTTCAGAAAGAATAAGTGCAGTCAGTGGAGTAATTTGTCCCACTGGAAATTCTGTATAAAACATCTACCTAAAATAAACAAGGCTTCGCAGCAAGAATCGTCAGTTGCCATTAAGGACACACCTTAAAGTTCTTACCACACAGTAACTAAACAAGTACAAACTAGTGGGGACTGTTTGCTACTTTTGTCTTAAAAGTTAATGAGATCAAGTCACTGCTCAGTATCAGATCCTCAGATCATTTTCTGCAAAATGCAGCAGACAAACAACCCCCAAAACACGAACATCCAGGCTTTGAGTGGCTGATGTGTTATCAGCAAGCCTGAGCTTCTCGCAAAGGCGAGTAGAAATATTCACATTTAAACCTGACACCAGGCAATAGTAAAAGGTAAAACGCTGAACTGCTCAGAATCTGGAGCTCTGGTACTGGAAGGCAGCTGTTGTTCCCCTGCCTTTTCTTTTGTTGTGCCTAATCTCATGTCAAGTCATTCAACCAACTCCAAAGCGATGAAGACATAATTGAACAACCTTAACTAAAGACTGATCTACTGTTCCTCAACTGCCATATATGCTGTTTAAAGATTAAAAAAGGCTAACTTATGAAAAAGAATCCACAGAATTTAAATCAGCAACTCTGGTGCATGCAGAAGAGTTGCTTGGCTGAAGGCCAAGCCAATCAATAATCACTGTAATAACCATGGTTCTAAAGTTATTTGTTTTTCATATTCACCACCCTGAAAAACTTAAAAGGCAAAACTTGAAATGCTGATTTCAGGAAAGAGCTGTGAGATCGAAAATCCAAGTATTTTGCTCAGCATGACGAGATTGCTCATTTAAAAAAAAAAAAAAACACGTTGCAGAAAGATCAGTGATCACAAAGCCACATTCCTGCTACAGATCTTAAAATATTGACTCAGTTACAGAACTAGTAAAGGGGAAGAAAAAAAACCCTCCTCCACCCTCTCCCTCCTCCCTCCCCCTCTGCCAAAGAATGCAGTTTATCCTACTTATTTGCAACTGTCCTTTTCTATTATCCAAGGAAAGGCTGAAACCTCAGTGTGGACATCCCAAATTAAAGTCTTAGTCGTATTCCCAAACCTCCAGTTAATAAGAGCTCCTAAGAGCAGTAAAACATGGCGTTAAAGCATTTGCGAGCCATTGTCACAGCCCTGTGCTCTGCTACCTTTGCAGGCACAGAACCAGCCCCCACCAAGCATGGAAGCGCTGGTCAGCAAGTCAATGCCTGCTATTCAACTTGTAGTTAGGCGTTTTATTTCTGTGTCTTCCAGATCATATCACTCCTGCATTTCACGGCCTAATAAAATGTGAAGAATGATAGGCTCCCTTCTCTCCCCCCCCCCCTCCCCGCATCTGAAACTGCGTTATTTCCCTCTCTTCTTTTTCACACATTCTTACAAAAACTTCCCTTTTCACATACTTCTATAAGAAAATATTTCACTGCAGCTATACTTCAGTTCCTATTTCTATTTTCGATTTTCACTAGATTCTTCTGCTCCTGCCTCCCCCTCAAACCCACTGGTAGAAACTGATGTAGTTTTAAAGCTCTCAAGGTCATTTCAAAAATGAAAAAAAAAATGTTGCCTTAAAAAAAAAAGCCTTTAAACACACAACCCCCCTAAACTAAACCCTTTTCACATTCAAACGCCTTTCATCAGCAGATCAATAACCCAACAGAAAGATTTTTGTTCCCACCACTTCAAAACTATTACACTTCAATTCAAATACTTACTGGGAGTCACACAGCACATTTTATGGGATGGCTCATTAGAGAACATACAGACCTTACTTTGGGTGCAGGTTTTCTGTGTGGGAAACAAACAAACAAACAAAAAAAGCCTCACACCCCAAAACAGAAAGTCCAGGGGGCATCACGGAACAGGAATGAAATCTAATCTCTGGATATTCTAGAATTTTATTGTCCTCGCCTGGCAACCTCTTTTGTTGCTTAAGAAGTCAGTTGAGGCTTATTTATTTATTTTCTAAACTTCCTATTCTCCTTTAAAAAAAAAAAAAAGGAAAAAAAAACCACGATGCTAAAAGAAATGATCGGGAAGGCTTTGGTCTTTGAAAGACAAAGGTAAACGAAACAAAAACTGGCAAAACGGATCAATAAACTTTTCATTAACAACCCCCCCCCCCTCCGCCCCATGAGCCACTTACTACAAATCCTTCTTCCAGGAACATCTTT
>VXAX01000076.1:152691-178036 GCA_013399835.1 Leptocoma aspasia | reverse complement strand
CTTCCCTTCCCTTCCCTTCTCCCCAGAACGAGCCTTTGCTGTGCTCTCCCTCCCTGGCTCCCATCCCCACTTCCCCAAACTCATTCTGGGTGCTGCTCCCCTCTCTGGCAGTTTTTAGCCCCGTGCACAAAGGCAGAAAGAAGAAAGGAAGGGCAGGATGTGCTTTCTGCCTGCATCAAGAGGATTTGTTTTCCTTTCTGGAAGTTGCAGCCAGTGTGGAGACAAGGGATGGAGCGTGCACGAGCACCGGGAGATCCCAGAATATCTCCCAGCATTTTCCTCCTCTCCCAGATTCCCATCCCATAGCAACATGCTGGCAAATCAAGAGCTGCCATCCTATATCCAGTGCTCCAGCTGTCAGCCTGGAGCAGTGTATCTCCTTGCTGGAGCACAGCCTTCCCTTTGTTTCAGCTTTGGAAATAAAATAGTAAATTTGTAAAATAAAGGGGGAAGAATCCTTTTCTAAGGTGATAAAATCACTAATCCTTTTTGCAGGTTCATAGCTGCATTAACTGCTTTGAACAAGGAGGCACGCAGTGAATGTTAATGGGTTTGTAGTAACAGTACACCTTGTATTTAATATAATAGCCAGTTACATAAAGTCAGCAGGCTCACTAAACTCACCTATACTTAATTTTATAAATATTTTCCTTGATTTAAATTACTCTCAGTAAGAAATATTTGTCACCTGAACAGCCTTTGTTTCTACTCGACCACTTTTCAAGGGAGGAAAAAGACTTTTTTGAAGATAGCTCAGAATAGATCCCATTTTTGATGCTGGCTCAGAGAGGGTGGAGCACTGCCTTAATGTCCTCGACTTCATGTCTGACACAGGAATAGGTCCAAGCAATGTGAGTTTGTGGGGCTTTTAAAAAACACATTTTGTAGGAGTTCTTACATTCTTACAGAGGCCCAGGCTCGTTGTTTGCAAGACAAGGGTGCTCAAGGAAATTCCATTATTTAAAACAAAAAAATTGCTAGAACTGTTTCTTAAGTTTGCAGGAGCTGCTCATTTGCAACACAACAAAAATTGTCTGTAGCATTCCCAAAGTCCCCTCTAAGGATGTGTTTTGAACTGAAATATTTGTTAATACAAGAGTTCAGCCAGTCTGCACATGAAATGAATCCCAATGAAAATAGAAACCCAAGTATTATTAATATAACGTCATGCAAAGAGCTAGGAAATAGTAAATACACAAAAAGCAAGAAATAACTCAAATATCTATTGTTTCAAGAATTCCTAGAATCTTAAACTCTCTCTTGTCAATAGACAAGGGGTAAGCAGCACTAAAGCAGGTGTTAAAAGCAGTCACAGGAATTAAGGGCAGTTCATTCCAGGAGCTGAGAAGAATTCAGATGTACTTTGTATTCCTCTGGCTCACTTGTCGAATTTTCTTCCCCTGCATCTTTTAATTTGCTAAATGATTCGAGAGAATCCAACGCACCTACGTTTAATTAGCTTTATAAATCAAAGGTGACAATTCTTCAGTAACCTGTATTATTTCCCGGCGTGGCAAGATGGAAAAATGCTGACAAACTTATTTATTGACCTGTTGTGCTTTGCAAGGACAGCCAATGTTGTATTGATCCAGCCATCCCAAATCCTGTAGCAGGGGCAATAACATCCCAGAGTCTCCACATCATCACTATTCCGTGCTCTCCCTACAGGAGTGATAGCCCCCACCCCTGAAAATGCAAATGTTCCCATCCCCCTCCTCTGGTTTGGGGAAGGATCTTTATTGTTAGGAATTAAATGAGAGGAGAGCAGGAACCTTCCTCACATTTCCTTGGCGTATTTTGCCTCTTTCATCAGCACTGCTCGTTTGGAACTTTGCTTGCAACTTTAATTATTTCCTCAGTGAGCTCCCCCACCCCCAGCACTGCCTAAATTCCCTTTGTGTCACCCAGGAACCGCATCCATGAAGGATTTCCCTCCTCCATGGGAAAACCTCCACTGAAGGCATCGGCCTTGACTTCACATTCCCTCGGGTCTCCCTCCTGTAACACGTGGATTTAAGGCAGATTTTAAAAAATCTGAGAAGTGTGAATGCACAGAAGTCTTTGGGAGATCAGCATTTCCGTTTGTAGTTCATGGCAAAATGAAACAAATAAATGAAGACTTCAGCGTTTGACCTACTGGGATCCCTCACTTGACAATCACTCATGAGGCAGGGTGACAAGGTCACGTTCCTTATTCTTTATTCATTTAACCGTTTGATAATTATAAGTAGCAATGGAAAGCAAGCAATCCTCACAGTTAATAATCTTCCCAGACCCCAGGGTACCGGGCTGCAAAATGGAGGGAGCAATGGGGAAAACTTAAAAATCGTTTCCATTATCTATTACCATCAGGTTAAGGTGAAAAAAAAAGTATCTTTGGAAATAAATACGTGTTCATTTACACTTCTAGCAAAACCCACCCTGAACATATCAGCCAGCTAAAAAAATAGGGAACACACTGAAAATAGTTTGGAATATTATTATGATCTAGCTGATGTTCTCATTTCCCCATGTGCATTTTTATGCAAATGCTGTTGGTTTCACCACCTCCAACCATCCTGAATTCCCACCGAACCGTGGCAGAGCTGAAGATCTTCATCAGCACACAATTTTATTATATATACACAATTATTTTAGATATTACAGCACCCAGGCTGGGAGGTTTGGGTGCCAATGACAAAGGCCACGAGTCAGAGCCCACTTTCCCTCCCCAAGACCACATTTAAGTGTGTGACCAACTCGAAGCATTCCCTAAGTGTGGGCTCCACCAGGGATGCATTCCTGAATCCAAATCAATCTCTCCAAAATAGCTGCAGGTGAAAATTCTTCATCCCTGCTTGCTGTGCACACGGGGAAAATGCCTGGTCATACAAGCACAGGCCTGTGCTGCCGTTTATTTCAGGCCAAAAATGGAAGTATTTCGGGTTTTTTAATGTGTTCTGCAGTTTCAAAGCTGCCTCTGGAAAAGCTGGATATTTTCCTGACTGTTACATGGGCTGGATATGTAATGCTCAGAAAGGTCAGCAATTTAAAAAAATCAAAAACACAGCAACAAAAAAACCAAACCACCCTTTCAAAACTAAATATAAATGTTGTATTTTAGACTGGTATTTTTTCTAGGCCATTTCCTCATGAAGCCTGTCTCAGACTAATATGTAAATTTTCAAAAAGAAGAATGTTTGGATAACCCCATGGTTTGAAAACAAGCAAAGCGAGGCAAGATCCACGCTGGGCACCCAGAGATGGATAATATTTTGTTTTTCTTTGTGAACGTCTTTTGTCTTGAAGCTGGTGTGAAAATCTAGACGAGGGCCCCACATGATTGATCACCACAAGCATCAGAAGGAAATGATTCACCACAAAGCTGTAACTGAAACTGCTTCGACACCTGATTGCAAACTTCACACTGGGGGACTAATTAACTGCTGTACCTGCTCGAGATTGCAGGAGCCTCAGGACACCTCAGAATTCCAGCTGAATACCCACTGCTCTGCCAGAAAGCTACATGCCATTCGAAACTGAATAAAGAAGTTAAAAATACAGATTTTTTTTTAATTATGATATTAAATTATAATATCATTAAGGTATTGTTAGAAAAAAAAAAGGCGTAACCTCAGTATCTACCTAAAGTTAAATGTACACAATTTTTTCTTTCTATTTTCAGCTTCGGGGTTTTCCTGCTTCTGCCATGAACTTCATTTCAGGTCTGCTGTGAACATTTGTGAAGCATTTTCAATATTAGGAACATAAGGGTCATATTGTCTGAATTTAGATGTGAACCAGTACATGAAATATCATCCAGCTCCTCGTGCATCGTGCTCAGAGCTGAGCCAAGGTCTCAGCAGATTTATCAGCAGAAATACAGTGTGCAAACAGAGTAATGTGTTCCTAGCAAAGCACTTAGAGAGTGATGAGGAAGAATGGAAGAATAGCTGGCTGTGAGATTTTTTAGGGAAAACAAATCTATTAAATAATTATTTTAACCTCACAATAGTGATATGGCTGCAAATGAATCTACTAAAACATGGGGTTGATAACCAGTGTCCAGCGATGTGGTGTTGTTTTTCACTACGTTTGACAAATAAAAAAAATTCTTCCCTTTTGCCTCCTGTTTCCACCACTCAGTTTAAATTGAAAACTATTTTTCAATACACTTTCAAGCATTAAAAAAATAGAAGTCTCACAGTTTGGCAAGAGTGTGGAATGGTTTGGCAATAGCCAAGAGCCTCCTTTGTTCTCATTTTCTAAAGGATTGTGAGTTTGCCCCGATGGGATGAAGAAGTGGGTGAACTCTTCAGGAAAAGGAACATAAAACCCCACAAGTGCAGTGTCACAGTGACATCAATTTGGGGCCATTAAAATCACCCTGCACCCATCTCCAGTCTCAGCAGCAGCAGAGCTCGTGGAGCACCTGGAATAATTCCCTGCTCATCCATGTTATTTTCCCCGCTAATCCTGTGTGTCCAGAGAGCTCCGTCACTTGGGATTCTCTGAGGGAAGATTTGGGTATTTTTGGAGCTGCCCAGTGAAGGATCATGGCTGGAAATCGAGGTTTAAACACCGGTGGCCACTCCTCTGCCAACCGCACAGGATAAATTACAGCTTGCATTGCAAATTTGCCCTAAACTGCTGAAATCTGGAGATGTTTCCCGACAGGCATTTGGCTGCATATTTTCCATGTAAATGAGGCTTGGACTACACCAGGTTTTCTGTATTTTACCTTCTGAATTCGCAGCCACCCCAGCTCAACAGCAACTGCTCATTTCCTAGTGGGGAATTCATGTTACGTGTGCAGGCAGTTGGTAATTTCATCTCTGTGTTCCCAATATTAATCAGGAATTTACTCCCTATTCCCAGTGCTTCCTCAAGATAAAAAAAAGTGCACATCTGAGGTAGGACTCCTCCAGAGTGCTCTGGTCTCACAATTCTGGGTCACACTTCCCAGCTATCTGTAATCAGATATTAAATTTCTGCTTGAGTTAGCGCTCATCCTCTGGGAAGAAAAGCTAAAAAAATCTAATACTTATTAAAACATCACAACCCTAAGAAATAAAGTCCTTCTTCTAAAAATAGAGCAAGGAGGAAATGCCTCCTAACACTGAACACTTTCAGCTTTGACCTGCAAACAGCAGCTCTGGAGAGGTGGAATCCTGGTGTTTTCCTGGATCTGCTCTCCCAGATTCCCTCAGCAGGTTCTAGCAAAGTTGGCCGCACTGACACCTTCCAGGTGCTGCAATTCCTGCAGCCACTAAATTAAGAGACCAATTCCATCAATAGGTGACAATTTTCAATCAGAATTCCTCTGGGTTAGATTCACAGGCAGTTCTTTTTCCCCAGTAGGCTCTGCTGCTATTGTTGGTAAATGTTACATGACTCAGATGAAATGAAAAATAAAATCAATCAAACACAAAGCCAATAGCTTAGTACTCAATAAAAGTAAAGAAAAAATGCTTGGACAAATGTTTTCTGAAAAAAAATTATCATTTCTCAGGATGTGTTTTTACTTTTTTTTAATCTCCACTATTTTTAATAGCTGTGCATCTACTGAGAGAAAAATGAGTGAAGATATCCACAAAATTACTAAGTGTTACTCTTCCTCTGTGTGGAGAAATACAAAAAACTTCTCACTGCTCTGCTTTGACCCCACAGAGACCAAAGGACACAGGTTAAACACAGTGTCAATATTAAGAGAGGGTTTCAGTGCCTGAACACAGCCAGGTCTTAATGGAGTTCCTCTATTTTGGAGGTCTGAGTATCAGTGTATGAAACCCATGGCTTCTGAAGGCAGAGGAACATGAAATAAGGGGTTTCTGTGTGGAGCTGGGAGCAGGGAGGGTCTAACCTGGGAAGCAGAGTGAGAAACATCAGGAGCTGTCAGAGGAGCAGCTCCACAAACCAGAACACTGCTCTGAGCACCAGGATCCTCCTGGGAAGGGGAGAGGGGACAGCTGAGGCACAGCCCAGAGCTGGGCAGGGCACCAGGCTGGAGCTGCCCGTGCCCTGTGAGCGAGGAGAGCATCGATACCACCCCAAAATTCACACCTGGGGCAGGGCACACCTGGCTGCAGACAGAAGAGGCTGATGGAGGGAAAGTGGCACCTGGCTCTTTGTCCCTGCAGGGATGTCACCAACCTCTTCCTGCCCTCCACTCTGCTCTTTGTCCCTGCAGGGATGTCACCAGCCTCTTCCTGTCCTCCACTCTTCTCTCCATCTCTGCAGGGATGACACCAGCCTCCTCCTGTCCTCCATCCCTGCAGGGATGTCACCAGCCTCCTCCTGTCCTCCACTCTGCTCTTTGTCCCTTCAGGGATGTCACCAGCCTCCTCCTGTCCTCCACTCTGCTCTTTGTCCCTTCAGGGATGTCACCAGCCTCCTCCTGCCCTCCTAGCCCCTCCTGCAGCTGCAGCTGCCCTGTCTCCACCTGCCCAGCACCCCCCAGCCACCCCTGGGCTTCTTTCAGTCCATCAGGTCATTCCTGTCCCCTGTGTCCCCCAGCCCCTCCCCAGGACATGGGATTTCACCTTGACTGACACCACACAGAGCCCCTTCTCTGTCTGTGGGCACCTCTCTGCCAACCCACCCTTCACCCTCTGCAGGTCCCGGGCCAGCTCCAGCTCCTCACTCGTGTTTTACACCCAGTCCAAGCAAAGTCCAAATAAACAGGAGCCTGCTTAATGAGCTTTTCAAAACTGTGCTGTGAATTCTTCATGTCGGGAAGTGCAGCCACTCCTGGAGTCGAACACAATAGCTTGTAAATAACAGGCAAAAATCCAGTGCAATAGCAGAGGAAATTCTGGGTGACTGCAGTGTCATTTGTCACTTGTGGGCTAATGGAGATTGGGTTGTGACACACTCCTGCTTTTCTGCCTCTGTTTGAATGAGCATCTTTGTTTTCCACGCACCCTCTCGTTTAAAATTGGTGTTCTCTGTTACAAAGGGCTACCACAGGAAAATACAAAAGATAAAATATTTAAAATGAAACCACAAAAGGACACTGCTGGATCTCAAAATGTTGTTCTAGATATACACAGGCAAAATGCAGAAAAATCAAAGAAAATTGCGAGGAGCAGGTGGAGCAATGTCAAATTATTTGTGCTGCTCAGCTGATAGGTGTGCCAGGGTCAATAATTTATGAATAAGTGAATAAAGAATTATTTTATCTGTCCATTTCACATATGAGCATTTTCTTGCTACTAATGTTTAACTGTGGCTAGTGGGACTTAAACACTCAACATTTCCCAAAATCAGAAGGAAAACATTTCCAGAAAGGACAGGAGGAATTGGATATTTTCTGTATATTCTCATTGCAGAACTGTTTGTACATCTCCTTATCTTATAAATAATATTTCAAAGGCAACAGAAGTGATGTTTTGCATTGTGTGTCAACTCCAGGAATTTCACCAAGCCTCATAATATTGGGGTTTTTTTAAGATGCAGTTCTGGGAGGCAGAAATGTTCTCATCTGTTTCCATGAGAACTGCAAGTACTTTCTGGAAGTTAATTCTTTCTTTCTCTTGGTCTTTCTGAATGAAAACAAAAGCTTGAAAATATGAACCGAGAATACCCAAAGTCTCAAAAATCCCAAACAAATAAGATGGAGGCAGTATTTTTAAACCCCAAGGCTTTGGAAAGTCACTCCCGTGACTATTTCTCCCACCGTTGTCTGGCAACACAGCCCTGGGAGTGTGACACAAATAATGCAGAGAGGCAGCAACATTTTCAAATCTCTCCACGTGTGTTCTGGCAGCTCCAGCGTCTGCAGGTGGGGATGTGAACAGAGGAGAAACTCCTCTCCTTGAAACCCATCTTTGCAGGAGGTTAGGGTGGGAAATCAAAGGCAGAGCCCTTTGCTCAGCACAGGCACACACACAATTGCAGGGGCTTTGATTTCAGATATCAAGGTGGGTTTTATATATATTTTTTTTTCACTCTCCAAATATAATTATTCACTGGAAAACTAAATATAACAAAATAGCCTATGCAGACAGGCTTGCAGTGCATCTGTTCTTTTTTTGATCTAAATAAAACAGAGCAAAAATCTCACTCAGTATCTTGACAAAACACACTTCATCCTTGCGTGTGTGAGATCTTTCCTCCTATAAAGAAACCTGTTCCTGCCTCCTTCATTCTCTTCTGGTATCATCTAGACATCAGCATATTCCTATTACCTACTTTTGAATTTTCTTTCCCCCTTCTGCAATGGATTTTCTTGTTCCCCTTTGCAAAATGCTCTGCTGACATCACATCAAAATGAACTAAAATCTTTTAGGTGACAGAGGAGTGGCAACTGAGGCTGGCTTAGATTATCCATAACAACAGTTTTTATGGAGCTGTGTAGGTGAGTGGATAGGGGTGTATTTGTGGATGCATTCTGCAATCTGATTTAACAAAATCGTGATCGATCAAGGCCTACGAGTCAATTATAAAAATCCCAGTTAACTTCAGTGGGGTTGTATCCATAATAATCAAGTTATGAAACACCCCAGGAGTGAGGCCAAAGCTAAGAGCTGCTGCCCACCCTCAATGCAAGAAGGGTGAAGGCATCCCAGAGGACATTCCACTGAGCAGGAGTTTCCCTAAGCACAGAGTCCTGGTGAGGACTGCTGGAGATAAGAAGGTGTGATAGGGACAGTTAAAGAGAAATACAGAACTTCGGAGCCATTAGGACCAAAGCAAGACCCTTGTGAGGGAAGCTGTGAGGGGGCTTCATCCCAGCTGGTGCCTGAGGATGTGGGAGCGGTCACAATGCTCTGATGCTGCCTCCTCATCTCATCTCACCTCATCCCATCCCCAATCCTCAATCCCATCCTGCCTGGGACCAGCCTGGCCCTGTGTTCCTGTCTAGGGCAAAACCAACCTTGTCCTTCATATCCCAAGCATTTCTGCAGCCTTAAGATGAAGCCCTGATTTTCAGGGCCTTTCACACCCTGATATTTCCAAACTGACAGGGAGGGGGTTAGATGGGATATTGGGAAGGAATTGTTCCCTCGGAGGGTGGTGAGACCCTGGCACAGGAATTCCCAGAGGAGCTGTGGCTGTCCTGGACCCCTGGAAGTGTCCAAGGCCAGGCTGGACAGGTCTTGGAGCAGCCTGGGACAGTGGAAGGTGTCCCTGCCATGGCAGGGGTGGCACTGGATGGGCTTTAAGGTCTCTCCTAACCCAACCCATTCCATGACATGGGTCTGCCCTGACCAGGATGCCCAGACCTGTCCAGAAACTGCATCCAGGGCTGCCCAGAGCCTTTCCCAGGCTTACCTGCAGAAGGGATGGACAGAGCTGGACCAGCACCTCTCTGATGCTGGGTAGGACACAGGCCCTGCCTGCCCTCAGCTCCCTGCGACTCTGCCAGGGACTTTCACTTCCATCCAGCAAAGCTCCTCTCTTATAGGGAGGTTTCCCTCCAGTGTAATTAGATTCCACGGATTTAATCCCCTGGGAATGTAGCAATTACCATATACCTGACAAGTGCTAAATGCTGCATTCCGTGGGGATTATCACCTCCGGCTGAACAGAGAGAAAAGGGGAGGGCAGGAGAAATTTCCCCTTCCTCACGGGCTGGGGAGTGGGATGGAAGGAGCCTGATTTACTGCAGCTGCTGGCTGGGCTGGGGAGAGCGGGACACCGGGGAAGGCATTCCTGAGAGGGACCAGACAAAATGTTTATCTCTCATAAAAAGAGCACGGGTAATGCTGCACATCTGGGTCACCCTGCTCGGTTCCTGTGGTGCTCGCTCCAGCTGGTCTGTGTTTACAGAGGGATTTTTATTAATGCTGCTGCTACACGGAGCAAATACACTGCAGAATAAGTGAGATTAAGACAATTGGTTTAATAGACTTCAGAAATAAGTGACATTAAATCGAAATCGTATGCACCAGGAAGAGGCAAAGGAGAGGCATTTGTGTAGAGTTTATGCACCTTGTGATGCACAATTTGTTACAGCTTGTTTAAAAAGCACGGGGCTGTTATAAAGCTCTTTCTGTTCTTTTGTATTATCTCAGTTATTTACAAGATGCACAGTGATGCTGTGAGGGCATCCTTCAGTGCCGATAAACTCCTCGGGATCAGCAGATAAAAGGCAGAATTTAACAGCATGATAATGGCAGTGTTTACGTGTACATCCACTCCGTTGCTATGAAGCATTTTGCAGGTTTAGCAAATTTAATGTGAGGGAGATTTCTCTGTGGTCTAACCGTATACATTTGAATGGAATTGAAGGTTATCAAAGTAAAAGTATTTAATTTTGCAATGAACACCCTGCTATGGCAAAAACTGGTAGGATCACCTCTGTGTTCCATGGCAATGACGACATTCTGTCCCCAGGAGCCACACGCTGGCTCCCTGCATGTGGGAGGGAGGCACAACATGGAATGGTTGGGGTGGAAAGGGACCTTAAAGCCCACCCAGTGCCACCCCTGCCATGGCAGGGACACTTCCACTGTCCCAGGCTGCTCCCAACCCCAGTGTCCAGCCTGGCCTTGGGCACTGCCAGGGATCCAGGGGCAGCCCCAGCTGCTCTGGGCCCCCTGTGCCAGAGAATATTTTCCTAATATCCAATCTAAACCTTCTGTCTGTCGGTTTGGATCCATCCCTCCTTGTCCTGTCATTACATGCTCTTATAAAAAGTCCCTTTCCATCTTATTTCCATCAGTGTCATCAACTCATGTCTGTGGCATCCTCTATAATATTTTTATGTTACGTGGGAGAAAACCCAGCCCTCTATATACAGTTGCTTGTATTCCAAGGGCATATATGGGTGCCAAAACGGTATTTTTAAGATTCCAGGATATTAAGCCAAGCTTTTTGTTGGTTTTTCCTGAAATCCAAGGTCACAACTATATCCATTTAACGCAGGCTGGATCCATACGGGCTTGGTCATGTGACACCATCTGCATTCTTCATCACATCCCAACCCATTGTATGACTGAAATAAAGCAGGAGCAGGGTGTGGTGTTTCTGCATTTCCTAACTCATTAGCAAGTCGTTGAAGATGACTCCTGTCTTAAAGTAGCGCCGTAAACCAGTTCAAACAAACAGAAAGAAAATAATTATTAATTGACTAATAGCAATAATGGGCCCCTCTGCTTTCTTGAAAATCTCACTCCCAGGACAAATCCCTTGACAGCAGCAGCAGCTCTTCTGAAAATTGCATTCAGAGGAGCTGATGCGATTCCTGTCCGTGTTCCCAGGGATATCTCCCTGCTCCATCTGCTCTGGACGCAGCCTGCTCCTTCTCCTCTCTCTGGGAGACCCAGCTCATCCTGCTGGGGCTGACCCCAGCTGCTGGAGGCAGTGGAAAAAATTGGTGCTCACCAGGGAAAATGGTCTGGGTGCTGATGTTCCTGCTGCCAGAGGCATCCCTGCCTGGTTTAGGCACCCAGGAATCACAACCCAGCCAACCCACAGCTCTTCCCTGCTCCCCTCAGTCCATTTCCACCCTCATTTGTGACAAACTCAGGCTGGCCTTGGCCAAACTGTGGTCTTTTATTCCTGCAGCAGCAAATTCCTGGGTAGCCCATGCTGGTGAACAGCTCTGAGGCAATTTGGGGTTTATTTGAGTTATCCTAGGACAGAAGCCTGGCAGGTCTGTGGCTCCTTGTGTTCCCCATCACCTCCCTGCTGTCAGCAGGACACTCAGACCCATCTGCTGCTCTGAAACCCCAGCTCTCCCTCTCCCCACATCCATAATTTGTGCCTGTTGGAATCAGTCTGAACCCTTTCACTGACTTCACCAAAATCAGGATTCACTTAGTGGCTAAGGAGAGAAATTAAAAAAAAAAAAAAAAAGGTAGGAAGAGCCTATTGACAATTTAATCCTCTCAGTGGCTCTGGGCTGACATTAAAACTGTTGCAACCAAACCCAAGTGGTTAATGACACTTAAAAACCTGTTCCTGTCTCTGCAAGCTGTCACAGGGCTTTGTCTTCCAACCGGAGGAAGAAACTCAATGCTCAGGCAGTGAATGAGACACATGCATGTGATCAGGGTGATCAGAGCATGCAAAACACATCGGAACAAAACACACACTGAGGTCAAAGCAGCAGAAAAATGAAAGCGTTTTGTGTTCCTCATTTGCCTGACTCACTGAATCCCTGGCCAGGGACGTGCCTGAACCAGACTTGGCTCCTCTGCTTTTCAAACTCCGAGGTTGCATGTTCCACTCGGCACCTGTTCTGCAGTAATTCGGAATTAATGTCCCAGCCAAAGCCTCAAAGGGATGAACAAGAATGCGAGCTGAAAACTAGTTGCTTCTAATTGTCATGAAAACAAATGTCAAAAGAACATGTGTTTCTACTTAGCTAACTCTGCTTACTAAGTTTGAAGCTGTTTTGTGTTAGTTTCTACCATTTAAATTAAATGTTTTGTCTCTGACATACTTGATGTGGCTTTAAGAAGCTGTGCTTCCCCCCCATCCCCCTTATGAATCTTAATGTTTGCCTGGATTTGTTTGTAACATCAGACAAAAGACTGGCAGGCTGTGCCAGAGTGACATAGATTTTATGTTGAAACAAAGCAAAGCCAAAAAAAAAAAAAAAGAAGAAAAAAACCAATTAGGGGTCATTAAAACCCAAAGTTTTCAATGAAAGAAATACTGTGATGGAATAGTAATACTTTGGGGGTTAGGAGTTCTTTTAATTCCTGAAAGAGCTATTTTGCAGTGCCCCTCCTCCACCCCATCCCTGTGAATCTGCTGTGTTGCAGAATGAGTCAGCTCTGGAACATCCAAACTCCACAGCTGTGCATTAGCATTTGGGAAGAGTATCACTGCGAGTTCATGTTGGACATGTGGAAGCAGCGACGCTCCTCTCAAACCTCTCAAGCCGTGGGGAGAGAATGGTTCAGAGCACAGCACGTGTGGATGCAGCACTTGCCCTGCAGCAGCTCTCAAACATTTTCCAATGGGAGTTTCCCATGGCTTCCCTTGGGGAAACAGCGTGGCCCATCCTGGAGATGGAATAAGCATAGCAGGGGCTGTTAAAAAATTACAATTTAGTGTTTCATGTCATAAAATGTGGATGGCTGCTTTTTTTTTTTTTTCCCTCGTTCCTGGAGGGCATCTCCTCACAAAAGGAACACTGCAGCTTTGTTTCCTACGGAGTGGAAGTTCAACTTCTGTTCTTTCCATAACAAGTGCATTATTAGAAAGGAAAAAATAAATCCTGCTAATCACAGCCCTTCCCTGGAGCAGGGCAATGGCATTCTGTGGTCATGTCAAATCACCATTTCCCAAGGATGAGCCTGGGACCCAGCTGGGTTCAAGACCTGGAAGTGCAGGAGGAAATGGGCACAGAAGGCTGGAACAGGAATCACAACCTGAGAGCTTGGGAAGTGCTGGTTTGCACAAACCCACAGGAGTGACAGCCACATTTTGTGTCCCCAGGGGCACAAACCCACAGGAGTGACAGCCACATTTTGTGTCCCCAGGGGCACAAACCCACAGGAGTGACAGCCACACTTTGTGTCCCCAGGGGCACAAACCCACAGGAGTGACAGCCACACTTTGTGTCCCCAGGGGCACAAACCCACAGGAGTGACAGCCACACTTTGTGTCCCTAGGAGGATTTGGTCCCAGCTCGGAGCAGGGAATGGGAGCAGGACCAAGATCAGGGCCAGGGCTCTGGAAGGAGCACCCAGGGAGCCTGGGGGCTGAATCAGTGCTGGGACAGAGGTTCTGGGCTGGGTTTGGGGCTGGTGCAGCCCTTTGGGGACCCACAGGCACCTCTGGCCCAGTCAGGGCACCAGGAGGACCCAGCCCTGGCCGCTCGAGCCGTGGGGATTTGGGGCAGGGAAGGGAGGGATGTATCCAGCTCACATCTGGCCTGCATCTGGCCCTGCTCACAGAAGTTTAGGCTCCAAAAACCTCCATTTCTGAAACCTGTGTTGTGCCCCAGAAGCACAAGTCCTTTAGGATGGGCTTTCAAGGAGATTTTCATGTTGCCATAAAAATATGCTGCGCTTAATGGGAGAATGAAGATTTGCAGCAGTGGAGAATATGCAAATTAACCTTTTAAGGATGGATCATTAAGGTCTCCAAAATATATTAAGATGTTCTTTACCCAGTTTGCATTTGGGAGCGAGGAACATGCTCCAGGCTGAGCTGGGAGCTCCCAAAACACTCATGGCAAACACAAATTCTCATCTCAGCTTGCTCAATAAATACATTTGTGCAAAAGCCCCCACAAGGAACCTGCAGGAAGAGTGGGAAGATCCCATTTTGAATGTGAGGGGACAGAACAACTTCAACACCAGCCACAATTGTTGATAATTAATATAATTAGGTCTCTTAGAGCCTGGCCTATGCCACCTCCCTTTAAGGACTGATTTTTAGTTCAGCAGGAATTTCATATCCTTCATTTGCAACCTATTAAGTGCTCATGAGTGCAGTGCAAAACTGAACACAAACCACCCCATTTACTGGAGAAGCACACTGGACACGTTTTGCCTGGCTGGTGATGGAGGATCACACCTACTCACAACGTGATTTCCACCAGGCAATCCTCAGGTAAATCTCTCACACCACGCACAGGTAAGCCAGCTCTGAGGGGAATACCTGTGCCAGGTGTCCCTTGAAAGGACCCAAGAGCAAAGGGAAGGTTTGGTGGCTGAGGCTGCAGAAAAGTCCCTTCTATTAAATGACACGGGTGAGAACAGCAATTTTCTGCACACCTTCCATGGCATGAGCGATACTGCAGATGTCAGGTGGATTTATTGGGATTTATTTGTCTCACAAAGGCAAGAGGATCTAACTCACACATCTCATTTGTCGTGAGGGCTTGGGAGCCATTTTAGAAGTGGAACAAGTGCCTCTGTGGTCTTTTTGCAGTGTCTTCTTTTTCTGCTCCTCCTCCTGCCTCCTTGAATCTGGCACTTCTCCCAAAATGCACACCACATTCAGGAGAGGGAAAACACTAACCCTGTATAATTTGAATAAATGAGCTCTACATATATCACCACTTACAGTTCAAATTATGCAAAAAATCCAAGATAAATGAGGCTGAGCATAAAAGGCCCTTAGTGTGTAATTATAAATACTAAAATGGTGTATTTTTCCAAAACAAGAACTTTTTTTTCTTTACATTTGCATACTCTGTCGACTTTTGACCCTCAATAAAAATGTAGCACAAGTTGGTAAGTGACTGAGTCAGAACAGGACCTTCTGTTTGCATCATTCCTGCTGCCTGCTGGAGTTTCAGTCCTTAGCAATTTACTCAGATTTATAGTCACAGACTGAGCAGCTCCAGTGGGTAACCAAAAAAAGCCCTTGTCTTGAACCACGTAAACTGTTAGATTAAAATTCCTGGGCTTCAGGATATATGCAGAAATTCCACGGGTCAAATTATAGATAACAATAAGTAAGGATCAGACCTTGAGGTGCTTTTTGGCTGTGTGTTCCAAGCACAGCTGGACCAAGCAGGGAGGGTGGCTCCTGGCCCTGGGCTCCCAGATGTGTCACAGCCCCGAGGAGCAGCTCGGGGAAAGAGGGAACAGCACTGGGATAAAACCAGAACTAAAGCTTTTACTGAGCCTTTGTTCAGCTCAATTTCTGTTCCCTTCTCTTTCTATCCTAATCTCCAAACCGTATGGATTATTGTTAGATAATTATTGTTAGACAATTATGTATATATCGTGTATATATCGATGCAGACTTTCCCAGCTGTTAATCTGCTCAGACAGAAATGCTGAATCCTGCAGGATTTCAAAACATCCCAGTAGATTTCACAACTTTTATGTTGGAAAACACTTGGATGAGCAAATCCCAGTTCTTTTTGCCTCAATTCACAGAATCCCAGAGTGGTTTGGGTTGGAAGGGACTTTAAATCCCATCCAGCTCCCCCCCTGCCATGGCAGGGATACCTTCCACTGTCCCAGGGAGCTCCAACCTGGCCTTGGGCACTGCCAGGGATCCAGGGGCAGCCACAGCTGCTCTGGGCACCCTGTGCCAGGGCCTGCCCACCCTCCCAGGGAACAATTCCTAATTCCCAATCATGAAAGTAATGCAAATCCAGCACTCGGAGCGGGCGGGAGGAGCTGAGGTGTGACAGGACCTGGAGGCAGCTGCATTTTACCTGTCCATGGAAGGGGAAACACCAGCAGAGCTGGGGATGGAGCTGCTGCAGAGCTGGGTCCCAGCTCCCTGCCCTGGAATCACCCAGTTCATTTCAACACATTAATAACACCAAAATGTGAAGGCTACAGGTGAGATGAAAATTCAGCGTTTCTCAGATCTGCCTTGTTTCAGTAAATCATGCAAATGGCCCTGCTGACCTCAGTGGGACCTTTTCTACAGCACAGGTCCCTGTGGACTCAACAGTAGCACCACCAGATCTGCTTCCAGTTTATATTTAAACAGAAAAAAGTAGAGATGTCTTGTTCAAGCCGAGCCTGAGAACCACAGAGATGAAAGGGGGAAGGGGAAATGCTGCAGCAGCAGCAGCTGAGCACTGCTGAGCAGATTTTCAGCCCAGCCACCCAGCCAGGACAGGTTCAGCCCTAAAAGCCCATTTTTCTTGCCCAGGATGAATTTGGCTTTTAGGTCAGAGAGCTGTCCCAACAGAGCTGCCCAAGGATTTTCTTTGAGCAGCCACGTGGCCCTGGGGCCAGAAATGCCCGTGCTGTGGCTCCAGCCTGGCCAAGCTGCCCCTCTGCCCCTCTGTGTGGCCCTGCCCTCTGGAAATGGGGGCTGAAGGGTGGCACAGGGCAAGGGCAGCCTGTGCTGCTCCTCAGGACCGTGCCAGCTCCCTCCTTCCCGTGAGGATGGAGCCCAGGGACACACGGGGGGAGCAGAAGCTCCCGCTCTGCTGCAAGGTCAGACTCCCTGATAAGGCAAATTTAGTGTGGAGCAACCCTCGGAGTTACTGCACTAATCATATTTCTGGTTCATTTCCACAATTACAGAAGAGGTCAAGTGGATCCTCCATTTTAATGAGTTGCCTAAAATCTGGCAGCTTGCTGTTAGGAGGCAGATAATTTGTAAGTGTTGTGTGTTTTAGATCTCAGATTCCTCCCCCTTTGAATGGTAATAAACCAGCACCTTTCTGTGCAAATGCTGCCTCTTTTGAGCTGTTGGTTAATTTAACTTCTGTTTATTATTATACATTGTGGTTGTTGCCTTCTCTGTCTGTATACTGGTTTCATTCTCTGTATTCTCATTTTAACTGATTATAACTGAGTGGGAAAGTGCAAGACCTCTGGTTGAAATTCAAAAGAAAATAAATGGATTTTTTATGGCCTGAAGAATCTATTCATTACTAAATCATTTATCTTTGCAGAAGGAGTGCCTATATTCAATATGCCTTCCTATTTCCCTAATTTTATTTCTCTCTAAGTACTCTCTGTGCTTGAAAATAAATCTCCATTGAACTTCCACGCAGAGGCTTTGCTGTTGAAAGTGCCAACAAGAGCCTAATTACCAAAATTAAACATATCTCAGAGGCTGTGTACAAAGCCTGGGCATTGCTGTGTCTTCCCTAAAAATGAAACTTGGATGAAAATGTAAACCAATGTGTCCTTGTGGGATTGTCAAAGGCACGGTGCAGCGAGGAGCAGAGCACACACACACGACCTTTAAACACACTGCTCGTGCTTTTTGGCTTCCTTCAAACATTTCTTCAGGGGACGAGAGAGTCATTAAGCAGGAGGGGAGGGAGGAGAGGCATTAAGATTGTTTAAATTGCTTTTTCTTAATTCCAAATTGTCTTCCTCTGGTGAATCCTAACTTTATTGCTTCTCTTGCATCTCAGGGCAGTGCAATTACATTCTTACCTTGAACAAAGGCTGAACTTTGGACAGTGTTTGGAAGGGTTTACAAATAAAGTAAACAGTTCTGCTGCATGAAACATATGTATGTGAGCAGGACTTCCTCCTTCCCAGATGAGCCACATTCATGTAATTTCATTTGTAAGCTTCCTCAGCTGCTGTTGGAAAATGTTTCCTTTCTGTATGCAATAAACAGAAATTCACAACTTCCCCCCCTCCAACTGTTAAACTTCGGCGATTCTGTTAAAGTTCCACCAAGTGCTGCCTTTACCAGCTCAGATATTAAATATTGGCTTTCAGTTTCAACTTGAGCTGCCGCCTTTGTTCAGGCTGGACTAAGCCCAAATAGGTTATCTAGTTTAGTTATTGCTGCATGGTTCTTGTGGGGCTTAGCTGAATGTTTTTATATTTGAGTGCAGAAACCAGGAGGGGGGTGGGCTGGCTAATTTAACATCTCCATTTAAAAAAAAAATCAGAACGTTTTTCCATCCCCAGGTTAAAAATTAACAAATCAGAATGTTGGACTTTTAACTGCCCAGTCAGACAATGCAAAGTTGGGACAGATTTTAACTGCAGGATTGAAAATGCAGCTGGAAACGTGCCATTTCCAGGTGTGACACTTCAAAGATGCCACATTTATTGGAGGCGACTTCTGTCCTGGGATGTGCCACCTCCCTGCCCCTGGGTGCTGCACCGGGGTCACCCAGAGCACAGGGAAGGATTTACAAACATTTGCAAAGCACTTTTTTCTCTCTCCACTCAGCTGTGCCCCCTTCCACGGCTGTGGGCATGACTGAGGCACTGTTAGCAGAGATGTGGGGATGGCAGGAGGGTGGTTGTGTCTATGAGGAAAATTTGGTATTTACTGTTTATTATCCTTTCACACTCTAATTATCCAGGCCCAAAAAAGAGCCTTGTCATCTGAGCTGGCTCCGTGGGGACCGATTGTACGTCCCCAGTAATGAACAGTGCAGGGGAAAAGCTTGGGAACAATTAGCTGGTTGAATTTGATTTGAATAAATAGTTAACTCGGAGCCGCTGATTTGGATTCTGCATCTGCATGCGAGCAAAGGCAAGCAGCAAGAACAGCACTGCTCTGTGGGCAGCCCTGGGAGGCAGGCAGAGGCTCAACAAGCTCCTGCCTTATGGTTTATCCTGCTGTGCTAGGCTCAACAACTGGGAATGCCATTCCCAAGTGTTCACAAGGCAGGACACTCTTCACCCTCACCCCCCCCAGCTGGCCCAGGGATCATAATGCTCTTTGAAAATACAATTATTTGTTTGTTTCAAAGCTCTTTGGCTGCGTAGAAATCTTGCTTTTAATTTCAACTTCCCTATAACACCTGCAGAAACCTATTTTTTTTCCCCAATTTTTAAGGAATACAAAATTGTTATACTGAACTGTGGAGCACTGATAAACGGGGGTTGGAAAAAAAATATAATGCAGGAATTTGTCAAGCATTACAAAATGGAGAGGTGGAGGGAGAGCATCTCCTGCAGCTTGGGCAGCCCTGCAGGAGCTGCAGGTCAGCAAGGTTGTTGTCAGGCCTGGGCAAAACCAGCAAAGGGAGGCACTGGGAGAAGATCAGAGGCAGCAGTTTGGGCTTCTCTCTCTCTAGGATTCCATGGGTGAGTGGCAGGAGGCTCTGGCACGAACCAAACCCTTTTCTGGATGTGAATTTTGCAGTTCTGCCCCAAGCTGAAGGAACCTCCCGTGCCCGGTGCCATCCGAGGCCAGACAGAGGTGCAGACACAGGAACCACTGTGCTGTGGTGCCAGAATTCTCCCAGAGGGGCTGAGCTCCCTTCCCAGAGCTGGCAGAAGGTGGCTCTGGATGTCACAGGGACAGGCACTGCAGGAAAACCCCAAAAGGCAGAAGAGGGCTCAGGGTTTTAGGGCCAAACCCAGCTCGGAGAGCTCCTGGTGTGGCAGGAACAGCAGGGCCAGCAGGATGCTATTTTGGGCACGTTAAGGGCCATCGCTGGCCACCAAAATCAGAGGAGGCTGGTCCCGTGCCCCTCTGAGATCAAAAGCAGCCACCCTTCCTCCTCCCCCAGCCCTAATTAGCTCTCTCTCTTTCTCCCTCCTCCCCTTGCGGTTGTTCCCAAATTTGCTGACCTCATGTAATTCCTAATTTGACAAGCTGCCTCCTTTTANGGGGTTTATTTCTTTCTTTTTTTTTTGTTTTTTTCTTTTTTTTTTTTTTTTTTTTTTTTTGCTATTTTTGTCATAACAACTTGCAAACAGAGCAGCCTGTCTTTAGCAGCCTCCATTCATAGGAATGTTGGGACGTTTGGGCACAAACACAGAGGAAACCCAGCTTTGTCTCCCTGCAAATAAATGCCTGCAAAGACAACAAAACAATGGGAGGGGAAGCTGCTTTCTTTTTGTTCCAAACAATTTTGCCAAGAGCACGCACACACACACAGGAAAAAAAGAGAAAAAGGAGAAAAAAAAAAAAAGGAGAAAAAAAGAAATGCACCTTGGGCAAACAAAAGATGAACTTGTTAATAAGAGATAAGTTATTGGCCTTGCATTTCAGAGGAAAACAAAGATTCTTGGATGCCTTTTATTTGTATAGCCCAGATATTTCCTGCTGGAATATGTGCTGGGTGAGAGGCAAGCAGTCAATGGCAGGAATTACTCGAGTGCTGATGTGTTGTTTTGGATTTTCTAAGTGAAAAGTGTTGTTTGTTTTGGAGTTTGTTTTGAAGTGATTTTTTTTTTCCTGGAGCAACCAGAACTCTGCTTTTGCTTTCCTCACACCCTTGTTTTCCTGCTAACACTCATCCCTGTTCCCCACGTTAGTTGCTTGGTGACTGGTATTAATCTCCACATTCAACAGCATTTTTACAACCACCCTGATGCAGAAACAAAATTACTCAGAAAATATCTGGGAGAATTTTTTTTCCCCTACTTCTTTTCTTCTTTTTTTTTCTTCCTTTTGTTTTTCCCCTACTGTATAAAAATTAACCAACTAACAAACTCTGTGGCAGAAGACCCAGCCCTGCCAGGACCAGTGAAATATTCTCTTGATCTTGCTAAAATTTACTGGGGGGGAAAAAAATTGCAAGTCAATAAATAGATGCTAATTTTAAAAATAATTAAAGTTTTTTCAGGATTCTGGGAAGCAATATTTGAACCTAGCAGGGTTTTTGCAGCTAATACTTCTGTTATCAGCTCTTTGAGTTCTGCATGCAGCCAGTCCTTCAGGAGGGAAGCAGCTGCCATTCCGTGGAGAAATGCAACCTTTGGGTGGTTTTCCATGCCTGAGGTAGTGGAGCACAGGATTTATTGTCACTGTGCTGCTCCAGGGCTTGGATGGCACTAGGAACCCAAAGCAAATCTGCAACCACGACATTTCCCTTTAATGAACAGTGCTGGATGGCCCTGGAGTTTCCATGGGAATTTTGCTGGAATGAGATAGGATGATTTGTATGGAGAAAAATGCACTTTTCTCTCACCCAGTGTCCCTTTCCCTGCAGAACAGATCTGGCCTAGCACTGGCAAGGGAGCTCGCTTAGACCTTGTAATTACTCATGTCCTGCCTTGATTTTTCCCCTTATCAACTTGTCCAGGAGATAAGAACAATGAGCAGAAAAAGGAGGAATGCTGATTCCATCCTGCCCCCTCAGCAGCGCTGATTTAATGATCAGTGAGCAAATGACAACTGGCTGCATCCCTGCAAACCCAAATACATCCTGGGTTGTGCTCTGCCTTTGAACCCTTGCCCAGTTTCTGTTCAAATCCTTCTGGTAAAAGAACAGATTTTTGTATTGGTTCCAATCTGCCTGGATTTATTGGTGAAAATGGCTTTTTAATTCCAAAACGCAAGCACACCATATTTTACAGCCTTGTGAGTCTGCAAATTGCAAATAATGCAACCCATTGGTGTCGTAAAGCCACAAAATAAAGCACTAAATCCTAAATAGAGCCCCAGAATGCTGCAGAATTCTTATGCTGTACCAAGCTTCTCCCAGCTTTTCTCCTGACATTGCCCCAGAACCTGCTAAAAGTCAGAAATCAAAGGCCAGAACAGCTCTGAAACTCAGGGAAATTGTGGCACGGGGTTTGTTTGCTTGTTTTGCTTTTTTCCTGTTCCTGAGGAAAACATTTCATTGACGTTTTTAACAAATAGGTGAACAACTTAAAGGTTTTAAGTCACACGGTTGGAGCTCCTTGTAGCACAAGCCAGAATTGGAGTTTTGGCCTTTTGGAACACACCTAAAACTTTGAGTCTGGTTTATCACAGGATAAAGGTGGATAAAGAGAGGTGATGCTGCTCTGCTGGCCAGTCTGTACAAAGCCAAATTTTGCCCTTTATTTTAATTTCTGGAAGAAATTCCTCCCTGTGAGGGTGGGGAGGCCCTGGCAGGGGTTGACCAGAGAAGCTGTGGCTGCCCCATCCCTGGAATTGTCCAAGTTGGAGCAACCTGGGATAGATCCTGTGATTCCCAAAGCTAAGGGGGCATGAAATCCAGATAAATCAGGATCAAATCCAGAGCATTCACCAGGCTGCCTGTTTACATGGACACTTCTTCAGGGGTTTTCACATCACACCTCCAGCTGCAGCACAGGGAATATCCTCAAGTATAAACACAAACTCATATTAAACTCTTTGTTTATTGGCAAAACGTCCATTTAAAGGCAAGTTTTCCTACAGTGTTTTGATTTGCTCGTTCAACAGGATTGACTAAAGTGTTTTGGAAAACTTGCTTCAAAAAATTAAGGTTTTTGCCAGCTGATCATAATCTGCAGCATTTGATATTTGAAACGTGGTTGGCAGCTGGTTCAGTAAATCACCAACATAGCAGGGCAGCTGGGAAATATGAACCACGTAGGTTCAGGAGACAAAAAGGCAAAAGAGCCAAAATTTATCATTTTAAATATAATTTTGCCACAATTCTGCAGGTCCTGACTTCAAAATTTGTGAATCCTTGAGTTTGCAGCGCTGGAGCAAAGTCACATGAAACTTTGCTGTCTGGGAGCCTCCTCCAAAGTCCTTTAAAATCCAATTTCATTGACTTTTCTGGATTTTGGGGCAGGATTAAAACCCCAAAGATGCACAAAAAAAGTCAAAAAGGACAATGAGAGAAGGTTTTCCCCATCCAAATCCCCCTGGGCAGGCAGGGATTACCTGGGGTGCCAGCACTGTCCTGAGCAGGAATCCTGAGCTGGGGCTAAAGTGCACAAATCTCTGACACAAATACAAATGTGGGCCAGTTTTAGAGACTTTGAACTTCTTCTCCAAACATTTGTTCTCCAACTCTATCACACATATGTTCCCAGAAAGCAAAAGAGAGCCGGGATCCAAGCAGAGCCAAAGGGAATGTGTTCAAAAATTTCAGCAAATATTAACAGAACGTATTTATTTATTTGCAGTTCCTGTCTGTCTCGAGAATTAGCAGCAATAATCAAGAGAAATTTCAAGCACAGCCAGCTCCTGATATCATATCTGCTTATCCTAATGTTTATTTTTTCCCATCCTTTCCAGCTTAGATTAATCACGCTCGTATAGAAATGCAAAATGGACTTGAAATTATGCTCTGCCAACAAAGTAACTATTTAAGGCACTTCTGTTACCTGTGCTTCACTTTGTTCTGGCTTGAGCGAAAACAAAAGTAGGAAAATAAGCCAAGCTTTTAAAAATCACCTTGTGTAGGAACAAGAAGGAGGAGTTCCCCCAGCAGTGGTAGCACGCTGTTTTCATAATTGGCTGCTTTGCATACTGCCAGCATTTCAAATCTGATTTCAAGTAGGAAGAGTTTTGCTTATTTTAATCTCCCTGCCATGTTTGGTGCATAATCTCCTGCTAAACACAGCTTTATATTGATTGGTCATAGCGCTGCTTGCAAACTTGCTGCTCGCTCACATCTGTTATTTTTCATGTGGGCCCTTAATCCCCCGTAATTAACTCCTGGCAGCCCTGATCTTCCCAGATTTCAGGGTTCACCAGGGGCTCTTCCCTATCTCACCAGAGGTGCTCAGCACAGCTCTGCACCCTGAGAGGGGCACCTCGAGTTCAAGGGGGTTTTATGAGTTCTGGGGCACTGTAATTGGGTTGGTTGGACCTGTCTGAAAATTGTTTGTGACCAGATGGGATTAATCCCCCCCACACCCCATGTGTGCAGTGTCTGAGCCTGGTGCTCACCCAGCAGTGCTGGTACAAATAACAGAGTATTGATCATTCGGGAGAGGCTTCCCTCCCTCCAGCCTGTAAAAACAGCCCTTTTTATATCAAATGGATCAACTTTTATGGAGCCAGAGCCAGAGATGGATGCTCTGGCCCAACAGCTGCACTGACACACAAAAATACACTTTTGTCTGAGGGGCTTCCTCGGGAGGGTTTTCCACTGAGCTGCCCTGAAGAATTCCTCCTGGGCTCTCTTGGGAACCACTCTGTGCTCACACTAAAACCTCACCAATCTTTGGCTCTCCCAGACCACAAAACCCCAGCAGAGGTGTTGGCGTGTCCCAGAGCCCTGAGCCCCCTGTGATCACCTGGCCGGGCACCACAATTTCCCAGAGATTCCAAACTGCTGATTCCCTGTGGCTGCCCAGCTCCCCTGGCTCGATAATTCATGTCTGAGCACACCAAAATTGGCTCTGCTGTACCCCAAAACGTGCCAGGGTATGAACATCCCCCAGCACAGCTGAGACCAGCACTGACAGGCACCAAGGCTGCACCTTTGCACAGCTTTGCTGATAGCTAATTGCAATTATTCATGGAGTTGGATTAAAAAAGAATGGAGGGGATCCTCTGCAGCTGTAAATATTCATGGCTTCCCTGAGTACCAACAAGTTTTACTTGTTTGCACCAGCCCAGGGAATCAAAGAGCCCAATGCAGTGAAATATCTCCTACAGAACAGCTCTGTGGGACAGAGCCCTGCACAGCAAAGCCTCTGAGGGACTCCGGAGTGACCTGTGCCAGGAATAATGCCAGCCCCTCCCTGGCACTCTGCTCTTGGCTCAGACTGGGGCCCCAACAAGCCAGGTCAGATATTTGAAGTAAAAGAAATAAATTCTCTTTTGGGAATCCTCTTTCCAGCACTGAGCAAAAGGTGCTGGACATGGAATATTCAAACAGAACAAATCTGCTGCCCCGAGGGCCAGAGGGTGAGGAGGGAAAGGGAGGAGGTGCCAGGAGGGTCACCTGGCACAGAGTGAGCCAACAAGGAATGGCACAGGCACCTTGTACCCCCCAAAACTGTCCCCAGGGAGTGTCTGCCCCAGCCTTCACCACAGAGACCTCCTGTGCCTGTTCTGCAACCCACAAACAAGTGTCCAAGCAGAGCTGCTGTGCTGGGAGCTCTCCTTTGGCTGCCACACCTGCTGCCGTGCTGGCAGGTTTGAAATGAAGTTTCAGATGGAATTTGAAATGAAGTTTGAGGTTGGAAATGACCCGAGTGTGCCCCAGCTGGGGCTGGCACGGGAGGAGGGACGGTGACTCCTTGTCCCAGTGTCACCAACAGGTAAAACCCTCCCTCTTGGCAGCTGTGGGGCTGCCAGGTATCCAAACCAGGTATCCAAGCCAGGTATCCAAACCAGGTATCCAAACCAGGTGTCCAAACCAGGTACTCAAACCAGGTAT
>VXAX01000076.1:139930-151661 GCA_013399835.1 Leptocoma aspasia | reverse complement strand
TCAAACCAGGTACTCAAACCAGGTATCCAAACCAGGTATCCAAACCAGGTACCCAAACCAGGTATTCAGCCAGTTTAGTCCTGAAAACCCTGATTTTTGCAGAAGGCTGTGTCTTGTCTAATGCCAGCACGGGTTTACTGTAATGATTAAGCCTCAAGTTTTCTCACATCTGTGAGGAATGCTTAGACATTCAAGTTTAAAAATAAAAATATCACTCTGGGCAGGATTTGAACATTTTTTTGAGGGAGTGTGGGATGATGGGTGGGTGGATTAGATAGTAATCAGTTGAATAAACTCAGCTGAGCTTTGAAAGTTAAACTTCAAGCTCTACAGGAAGATTTGCATGGTGGGACATAAAAAAGAGTTTAATTGTGCCTGGCATGATCTGGGTTTATTAAGGTGTACCAGTATAAGTGCACTTTCCTGCAATCATTTTTATGAGATATCCAAGTGCTTTAAAAACACTTGGTGTTTCAGTTTGAGTCATTTATAAATGACTTAATAATCTGCCTGAGAATTCAACTGACAGACAGGAAACCACGGCACAGAAGGGCTGGGTTAAGTGGGACTATGAGGGAGCAAATTCCACTTTGGGGAATGGAGTGAATGAAATTTGTCCTGCTGGTTATTGCTGAGGAGGAGGCAGAATTCCCTTCCCGACAGAAATGTCATTAGAGAACACAAATACCCACTAACAAAAAGTAATATTTTGATGTGCTAAGGCATGTTTGCCTCTGTTGCCCGCTTTGCAGACAAGTTCTGCATTTGTGCATTCAGATGCTGCTGCTATTTTTAGCTCTCTTTTATCCTCCACCCTTTTCTGCCTCTTGCCACATATAAAGATTCAAAAAAACATCTTTCCAGAGCATGTAAAGAAGCAACTAATGATATGCTATCGAGGAAGAAGTGTTCTCCTAGAGGAGACAGTTTCCTTTCAGAGGCACTAAAACAAAACCTCTATTCAATTCTTGCTCATTGCTTCATATCATTGCTTTTTTGAATTTTTTTTTTAATTGTAACCACACTGGAAACTGCACATTCTGACACCAGACTGTACGACGTGCTCCAGTATTTCCACATCCAGCCTGGCATTTATTCCTGAATCATGGGAAGAGAGCCTTCCTAACCCAAGTGTCCAGAGCACAACTCACTGGGTCACTCCTTGGGAGGAATTTCTTTGTTCCAAAGGTTTTTGGTCTTGGAACTCCACAGATGCTCCACAGTTCATTTCCCCCCATGAATATGAATTTATTGCTGAGGATGTGTCCCTGCCACTGATGCATAATCAGGCTGGTTAAATCTTCTGGTGGAGACAAAATATTCCAGGAATCTTAAACATTCACTAGGAGGACAGGCTAAAAGAGCTTTTCGAACACCAGTGAAAGGGTGGGGTGCTCTAATTCATAGAAAAAAATAAAAGATATTATTTGTGCTGCCTGCAAATCCTGCATTTCCCCCTGTGGCACAGCCTTTGCTGTGGAAAGCCAGGTGATGTTTGCAGCTCTCCAGATGTGGCAGGGCTGTACTGAATGTTGCATTGCTCTGTTACCAGCCCTTGCTTGTGTGAACTTGTTGGGTTTTTGAAAGCAAATTTGCAAGCAAGTGGAACCCGTATCCCTATCTGTCAATAATTCCTCATCGCACTCCACAAAAAGCCGTGGCTTTCCTTTTTCCCCACCCCCTGAATGCGAAATGGCAGTAAATCAGTCAGCAGCACTGTTTAGCATATAAAGCAGAAAACTTCAAAGCCAGGCAGCCTTTTCTCTGCACCTATGAAATTCCAGACCACGCTCCGAAATCCAGGGAAATCTCCTGGTCCTTTCTCCTCACCATTCCGAGCCTCGGCGATGCATATTAAAGGGCTGCTGTCAGCTCACATTGTTTAAAAACCGACTGATTAAAAAAACATTTGGGGGAAGCACCCTTTGCAGGCAGTGTGAGAAACACTGCCCTGGAGCTCAGCAGCTGAGAATCCCTCCCCAGCCTGAAATGGGGGTTTCTTTTTTAATTTTCTGAACTCTTATTTCAATGGTTTCCCCTCTTTTGCGAGCATTTTCCTTAAGATTACTGAAAGGAAGCATTCCCACACGTGTTCACTCCCCNTAATATATTAATTAATGATATGATGATAATATAATAGATATTATTCTCCTTCTGTCAAAATAAACGAAATAATAAATATTTATCCCAAATAAAGAAAACTCCAACAGCTTGGCCAGGTTAAATGGTGCTTTCTTATCAGTATATTTGATGTGGAGGGTTATCTGAATATTTTCTTCAACTGGAGCATTCACAAGACATTCCTAGCCCTTTTCCATCCCCTCCCCTCTTTCCTGCCAGGGCCAGGCTTCACCACTCTAATTTCTATAGATCCAAATGTCCATGAGATCCATGAGGTTCTGCTGTAACCCACATGATCCATATTACCTTTTAGAGCAAATTTCTCCCCTGGAGCAAACCTACCACGGCAGTGTTCCCTGCATCCCCCCGTGCTGCCAGGAATCCACCCTGGAGGAGGAGCTGGTCCCTCCTGGCCTGGAAGATGGTTCTTTTCTGCAGCTGAAATTAATTTCTTTACCTAGAATCAGCACGAGGTCTGTGCACTACTCAGTGACTGCTGAACCCTGATGATATTAGATTTCTTCACTCTTATTTTAACCAGTTCATTATCATGAGGATTCCCCTCCTGGGTGTTCAGGAGGCACAGGAAGTGGAGGTAGCAAGAATGCCTGCAGTTCCACCCCAGGCTGCTGTGAACTGCTCAAATCTGGGCTTTATGGCTACATTGCGCTGACCAGCCTGTCATTTGGGTATCCTGCCCTTTCCCAGGATCTCCTGTGCAGCTTTCCCTGGGCCTGAGCCACAAGCACGGGAGTCCAAAGCAAAATTCCCACTGGCCCCGGTGGTTTTGAGGCTGTGCCCTGTGTGCTCTGAGAGACAGGGAAAAGATGGAACCATCATTACAGGAATATGCTGCAATACATCTTCTTCTGATAAACATGTTCATTTAATCAGAAGCAACAGCCTCAAAAAGCAGATGTTTAACAGGACGTGGGCTCTTTCTTTGACAAATAAACCCAGCCTGGTTCAGCCTTCACACAGATTAACTCAGAGGGAAGAGTGTGATGTTTATTGTGGTTATCACTGTAAACAATTCCTACTTCTTACTCATGAGTTACACACAAACTGCTTCCTGAGCAGGCTCTGAAGTGACTGGGCAGAGCACCTTCAGAAGAATTATTACTTTTTGGTATTGTCAGAACCTGGTCTAGAGGAAGGTGTCCCTGCCCAGGGGAGCTGGAATGAGATGATTTTTAAGGTTCCTTCCAGCCCAAAGCCCCAGGGTGGCTGGAGTGAGATGATTTTTAAGGTCCTCTCCAGCCCAAAGCCCCAGGGGGGCTGGAGTGAGATGATTTTAAAGGTTCTCTCCAGCCCAAAGCCCCAGGGGGGCTGGAATTGGATGATTTTTAAGGTCCTCTCCAGCCCAAAGCGTTTGGCCATTCTGTGGCTCTGTCGCAGGTGAGCAAGCAGCGGTGTTCGCACGTCAGTGTGTGAAAGCAGGATTCACAAGTGTAGACGCTGCTGGGTTTACAAAATCGGGGCATTTAAAGGTGCTGTCTGATGCAGCAATCAGAGCAGTCTCAGGCCATCCTTTCTCATGCCTCTCGGCCATTAGGCCGGCTTAAGTGCAGCCTGAATTGCANTCAATGGTTTCCCCTCTTTTGCGAGGATTTTCCTTAAAATTACTGAAAGGAAGCATTCCCCCACGTGTTCCCTCCCCCCTTTTTTTTTTTTTCTCCCTTTCTTTCCCTGGACTTGCCTCCTACCAAACCTTCAGCTTTGGACGTTTGGAATCCCCACTGAAGTTATTTTTCCCCCAAAGTGCAGAGGAAGGGTTGCCCCTGTTCTTAGACTATAATATTCTAATATTAATCTTATATAAGTTNTCCCCCCGTGCTGCCAGGAATCCACCCTGGAGGAGGAGCTGGTCCCTCCTGGCCTGGAAGATGGTTCTTTTCTGCAGCTGAAATTAATTTCTTTACCTAGAATCAGCACGAGGTCTGTGCACTACTCAGTGACTGCTGAACCCTGATGATATTAGATTTCTTCACTCTTATTTTAACCAGTTCATTATCATGAGGATTCCCCTCCTGGGTGTTCAGGAGGCACAGGAAGTGGAGGTAGCAAGAATGCCTGCAGTTCCACCCCAGGCTGCTGTGAACTGCTCAAATCTGGGCTTTATGGCTACATTGCGCTGACCAGCCTCTCATTTGGGTATCCTGCCCTTTCCCAGGATCTCCTGTGCAGCTTTCCCTGGGCCTGAGCCACAAGCACGGGAGTCCAAAGCAAAATTCCCACTGGCCCCGGTGGTTTTGAGGCTGTGCCCTGTGTGCTCTGAGAGACAGGGAAAAGATGGAACCATCATTACAGGAATATGCTGCAATACATCTTCTTCTGATAAACATGTTCATTTAATCAGAAGCAACAGCCTCAAAAAGCAGATGTTTAACAGGACGTGGGCTCTTTCTTTGACAAATAAACCCAGCCTGGTTCAGCCTTCACACAGATTAACTCAGAGGGAAGAGTGTGATGTTTATTGTGGTTATCACTGTAAACAATTCCTACTTCTTACTCATGAGTTACACACAAACTGCTTCCTGAGCAGGCTCTGAAGTGACTGGGCAGAGCACCTTCAGAAGAATTATTACTTTTTGGTATTGTCAGAACCTGGTCTAGAGGAAGGTGTCCCTGCCCAGGGGAGCTGGAATGAGATGATTTTTAAGGTTCCTTCCAGCCCAAAGCCCCAGGGTGGCTGGAGTGAGATGATTTTTAAGGTCCTCTCCAGCCCAAAGCCCCAGGGGGGCTGGAGTGAGATGATTTTAAAGGTTCTCTCCAGCCCAAAGCCCCAGGGGGGCTGGAATTGGATGATTTTTAAGGTCCTCTCCAGCCCAAAGCGTTTGGCCATTCTGTGGCTCTGTCGCAGGTGAGCAAGCAGCGGTGTTCGCACGTCAGTGTGTGAAAGCAGGATTCACAAGTGTAGACGCTGCTGGGTTTACAAAATCGGGGCATTTAAAGGTGCGGTCTGATGCAGCAATCAGAGCAGTCTCAGGCCATCCTTTCTCATGCCTCTCGGCCATTAGGCCGGCTTAAGTGCAGCCTGAATTGCACTTTGCATATTCGGGTGTGCAGCACAAAGGGACACGGAGGTGGCGACAACAGCAGCGCCCTGCCAGCCCCGCTGCCCCCGGGCTGCAGAGCCCTCGGCTCTCTACACTTCTCAGAACCCGAATTACCCAATTTAAGCGCGGCTTAGATGTGCCAACACAGGCTGCAATGGAGTTCAGGTGCAGCAAAAGCAGCAGGGACAGCAGTGCCTGCCCGGTCTGTCGCTGTCCCCTCCCAGCACGGCACGGCCAGGAGCAGGGACCGGGGAGGCTGGGAGGGACACAGGGCAGAGCCTGGGCTCCAGCATCCACTGGAGGTGGCCTTGGGGCTGCTGCTCCAGCCCCAGCAGCAGCGCCGGCTGCAGGAGAGCATCCCCAGGGGCTTGCAGCAATATTTGTTAGGGGCTGCCACCAGCACGGACTGAGGGCTCCTTTATTCATTTGTGTGGATATTCTCAGTTCAGTCGAAGAAAGAATTAGAGATAATTTAGCCTGGGAAAGTTAGAAGAAGGAATTATAAACAAATTGTAATCTCTTCTCGGTAGCCATTGTTTATAGTAGCTGTCCTTGGAGTGTGTTATTCTTAATTTACCAGTGGGGTGAGAGGTGTTTTGCTAAGACCAATCAGGTCTTGCTTTAGCGCATCCTGTTATAAAAGGTGTGTGTGATTTTCATTAAATCCCTTTTTCTCTTCTCACCTTCTGATGAGTGGAGTCCTTCGTCCTTACTCCTAGCTCAACAATGACACATTTGGATCTGCAGGAATTGTGCTGGCAGCCGTTACCAAAAACCCATCCAAAATGTGCATTTTCAAAAGGCACCAGAGCAAGCCACGAGGCTGGAGGCACAGAATGTCACCCGTGGTGAAAGCAGGCTGGCCAGTGGCTCGCTCTGTGTCCTTCCCCAGAGTGCTGCTGGGGGTGATGGCAGGAGGAAGACACCAGCTGTGACTCACGGTGTCTGTGGGGAAAGGTGGGGACAGCTCATGTCTGTCTGTCTGTCTGTCTGTGACACAGCTTCAGCAGCACTCACCGACAGCGGCATCGTAGCCAAAACACAGAATTTCAATCCACTGCGTCCTGCTGCCTACCAACTTCTATCATTTCATCAGGAACCAACATCTATTTGTAACCCTTCCACCTTCTCTTGGATTTGCTTTAAAAGAACTCTGAATTTAAAAACCGGATTTTTTTTTTTTTTGTTCACCATCTTAAACATGATGAAGATTTTATTCGCTATGCCACTATCTTGATGGGGGTTTTTTTAAAGTTATAAATGTTTGCATTAGCAGATGGTGATGTTTTATCCTTCTTCATAGGTCTAAGTCAATATTGTCAAACCCAGGGGAATTAAGGAAAGTCAGGCACACAGGAAACCTTATGGCCTGTGACAAATCAATACCTTGCCTAATCTCCATTAACATTGGGATTTCTGCTCTAAGCTAATAGTAAGAATTCCTGGTCTCCCTTCTGATTTTGATGCTGAATTACAAAGACAGGCTCTGGGTTATCCCTCGCTGTTCTGGTTCCTGGTTTTCAGGAGGAAATTGGGTATGAAATGGCTCCTGCCCACTGAGCCCTCAGGGTGCTCCCACCCTGCACAAATCCCAGTAGTGACCCACAGGTGGGTCCTGGCCCGAGCAATGTCCATCCCAGAGGAATCCAAATGGGAGCCTCCAGATGCTGCCCAAAGCAGCCAGCCATGGATTGTTCTGGCACCTCCTCACTCAGCAGCTCCTGTTCCCCAAACCTGCTCTGGCACAGACACTCCTGTCCTCTCTCCTCTTGGTTTACAGGGTGCCCCTGTGCAGTGCAAGGATTTTATCACCAATATCTCACCACCTTTTCAGCTGAATCAGGACAGGTCCACAGCTTGTGCAAGCTTGTGCTTTTTTCTGTGTCAACAGCAATTTAAAACATTTCCTCTGCATTGTGGTTAATTGCAGTGGCCATCTGGATTAAATGCAGAAGCCAAATCTGCATTAATAACTCTTTCCACCTGGGATAACCCATCTGCATGTCCCAAGCAGGCATGCAGAGCATCAGTTCCAGTTTTTCTCCTGCCACAGGCCCACACACTTCTGCTATTTGAGCATCAAGGAGGCAGCAGTTCACAGAGCTGCTGCCAAATGAAACCAAGGAACCCTTCCCAAGTGTGTGAACCAAAGGTAGAATATGGAAAAAACAAATAGGAGATATAGCCAAAGTTTGTTTTAACTTTTACGCAATTTGGACTGCTTTAGGTAAGGTTAGGTGTTCTCAGGATTAAGAAAATCTGAAAATCATTGCTCAGAACTTTAAAGAGAGAGAAAACCATGTGTAAGGACTCTAAATAAAAGACAGATTCCTGTTCCCCTCACCTAATCCTGCTCAGGAGCAGGAGAGAAAAAATGTGATGGTGGGTGGGCATTAAGGGCCAAAACAGAAACATATTTCCCTACTTTGATGGACAAATGCCAAAAACCTTTTCTTGAGCAGCTCTGTGCTTTGTAAGACCCTCAGTCAAACAATTCCTCACCCACCAGACAAGAAAGTTCCATTTCCAGCTGAGGAGTCTGCTCAGCTTGTCCCAGCCTGGCAAACCCAGTCCTCCCAACTGGAATAAAAGCAAACCTTCTCTCACCTCAGAAGTAAAGGATTCTCATCCCTGAAGTCACAGAATCCCAGAATGTCTGGGGTTGGAAGGGATCTTAAAGATCATCTCATTCCAGTCCCTGCCACGGGGGACACCTTTCACTAGAAGTTCTTCACAACCCTGAACAGCAATACTCACTCTGATTTAACAATCCAGCAAAACCAGCCCAAATCAATCTGCTCACCCCAGAGCAGAGACAGCAGGGCTGCCAAACTGAGCTACAACCTGGGAGTCAGTGATGTTGGAGGGGCTGGAGGATGATCCAGGATCTTTGGTGATGCTGAGTGCCCCCCTGGACAAACCTGACCCACGGGGCTGGATTTCCATCAGCTCCATGCCCAGGTTCTGTGCCTGGGGCAGTGCCAGCAGCACCCAAAGGGCAGCTGGGTGCCCACAGGTGAGAGCCTCAGCTGTGCTGCCTAAGCCCACAGGTGAGTTCCTGCACCTCAGGGAAGCTGGAGCTGTAAAATCTGAATTCTCAGTTCAGTGTTCACTCCTGGCACTGGCCAGCGTTGGTGACACACAGAACCACCAGTTTATTTCCTTTTTCCTTAAGCAAGGGGCCTTTGAAGCAATTTGCTCATGGGCAGGGTGATCTTTAAAGCTCACTCTGAACTCCTTCAAGCCCTGCTCCTCTCTGAACACTTTAAATGCAGTGTCCAGTCCTCCTCTGCCCTCCCCAAAGTGACAATCAGCCTTGTGAAATCCAATTTTGCATTTTGCTTCAAAGTGCTTGATTTCCTAAGCTCCTGAAGCTTTTTGCATTGATCCCAGTTAAGGTCATCTCTCTGCCAGCTTCTCCTGCTCTTTCCCTGGCTGCTGGCTGGGGCACGTCTGCCAGAGAGGAAAATACGAAACCTGACAAATGGATCCAGCCAGAGAACTTGTGAGTTTGGGTATCTGCCCTCCTGCATCTTCCCAGAGAAAGGCATAAATCCAGGCTTCTAGAGTTATATATTTTGTGTACACAGAGACAGTTAAAGTGTACCTAATATAGGCAGGATGAAAATGAAAGTACATTTTGATATATGCTTCTCCCAAAACAAGTTTATATACATTTTATAGATGGCGCAGTTTAGACATATGAAAGTATAAGAGGTATCAAACAAAAAAAAACCCCACCACTATTTGAGTTTAAGCAAGCATAATTTAAAGTCTTCTTAGCCATGCACTCCCCCAATTCTGCCAAGATGTAGTAAAAAAAAAAATCTTTCTATAAATTATTATTATGGTCACAAGTGCTGGTGAAGGACCGTACCAAATTGCTCTGACTTGCCAACAAATCAGAAGAAAATGCCTTTTGAAGCAGATGGCAAGCCACTGAATGGGAAGGAGACATTAGGGCCACAACTCCTGTGTTTGGCAAAGATTCAAAGGCTGGAAAGTCACCTGGGGGAGCTGGGCAGGACCTGTGCCTGCCAGAGCCAGGGCTGGGCTGCTGCTCTGGCTCTGTTCTCCTGAGCAGCCCCTGCACCAGCAGGGTTTGGGGACTGGTCCCACAGGGGATGGAATGAGCCCCGAATCCTCCTGGGTGTAAAAGAGCCCTGGCAGGGACAGGGCTCAGTGGCCAGGGTCAGTTCCAACCTGATTCTTCCCCACACTGGGAGCTGAGCTCTGGGAGCTGCTCCAGAGCTTCTGACTGCCTGGGCACTGGCTGCCTGTTCATTTTCTTTTTTTTATGTCTTTCCACTGGGAAGGTGGGAAAGAATTCCAAGCAAAATCCATGCACAGAGTGTACTCCAGCCTCTCCCACGCTGGCTCCTTTCCTTTTCAGCACTCCAAGGTGGTTTTACCACCTTTATGCTGCCTCAGTTTCCTCCTAGACACAGCTGAACTGGCAGGAGCAAAACCAAAGCAAGACCCAGGCTCAGAGCAAGGATCTGAGGCTGAGTTTGGGTGGTGGATGGACACGGATCAGCCCCACTGGCCACTGCCCATCCCATCAGGGCACTTCCCTGATCCAGGGGCTCTCCTGGCTCTGCCAGCAGCTGAGGTTGGGCAGGGCTTTAAGAGCTGGGGGCCTGAGAGAAGGAAGTTCATCTCAAACCTGGAAGATGAGTGGTGGTCTGATGCTGTGGGTGCTGAGTGATGCCTGAAAACCCATAAAAAGGGATTCCAGCAGATCCTGAGGGAGAAGCCAGGTAGTTGGAGAAGAGGTGCAGCAGGTGGAGGAAAGTGTTACCTCTGGGAGCTGCTGAGGGTGGGGAGCTCAGGAGGCAGTTGCAAAGGCAATAGAGATTTTAGTTTCTGCGTGAAGGGAGATTAATGCCAAGGAATGATGTGGGGTTGGGTGCTCGTGTTTTATTGGGAAGCTCTTTGAGTTCTGGCCTTTACACCAGAACACCTTCCAAACACTTTGGGCTCAGCCTCTGTGGAAGAGGGGCACATGTAAATAAAACCTCCTCAGCAACGAACGTGTCTGTTTGTGTAGTATTTGTAGCTGGTTAAAACAATTTTCTGTCGGTGTTTATTTGATTCCGACTGGAGGTGGATTACTAAGAAGAGCATTTAAATGACTAAAGCATTTGCAAAACAGCACAATTGTTGGAAATGCTGGAACATCTAAACTTGAATTTCTATCCTAAAATATCCAATTATTTTCCACTAAATTGTAAAAATAGTTTCTAAGGAAAGGTTCTCAAATAACAAAAAGCTCCATAGCTCTGCTGGAGCAGCTTGTTACTCCACACTCTCAGACAGGTTGTGCAGCTCTAGGGGCTCCCACATTTAAATATTCTCTGCCCATGGTTGATATTTCCCTGCCTTCAAAGTGTTGTAATGCTGCATTCTTTCGAGATCACTCAGAGATGAATCATGCACTCCATCACTTTAGCAAAAGAACAACCTCATTAAAAAGTAAAAGGTGGCTTTGCCGTTTCATTCTAGACAAACAACTGCAATGGAAGGATGGGAAGTTCACAACAGTAAGACAATGTAATGAAAAAAAAATAATTAAGCAGCCATATTTACCCCTCTACATCGTATTTCACAAAGGAAAATAATCTATTGTCTCTCCAAAGACAATGGCCCTGACTGTACATGTCCTGTACCACAGAAAGAACAGCAATCCTGGAATTATTCTCAATGTTTCTCATGCCCATCGAATCCTTCAAGTTACAAGAGCTGAACAAAGACAGAGAATCACACTCTGACCCCTTTAAAAACATCAAAGTGCCCCACTATCAGCCCTGAGTCTTCCTCCCAGCCCAACCCTTGGCGATCCTGTTACAGTGCAACTGATTCTTCATAATCTGGCCCAAAACTACAAATTATTTATTGATTTTGCTCTAATATTATCAAGTTCTAAAGAATAATTACTGGTGTAATAGTTAGCCAAGTTGTTATGAGAATTGTAAGCCCTTTTGGTTAATGCATGGCATATGTCTGAGGCATTCAGCTAATTCACATATCTGTCTGCACTATTAATAGAGAAGGTTACATGCCAATTATCCAGGGTTCAATCAGCCTGTTAGGATACAATAGCTGCAGTGTTCACACACTTGATGTGCCACATTCCTCGCAGACATTATAAGCAGCTGGTCCAGATAAGAGCACTGGGGTTTAATATTTAGGAATCACTCCTTCGCCCAACCTGGACTGCGATTTTTTTATTGTTACTGTGGTTCTTTTGTTACCTCTAATATCTGTTGATGAATTATTTTTAGATTCAGCTCTGTTGAAGTCAGCTGACATTTTAGGAGGGAAAGCAGAGCGTTGGAAATGGCTGGAGCAAAGCCGGGACACAATGGTCCAGGAGTTCCCCAAATTCCCCCAAAGCAGCAGCGTTCTTGTGTCATCGGGAGACATCACACCACCTCCCCATCACCCACACCTGCAAAAGGGAGCACGCTGAAAAGACTGCCCCGTGCTAAATGTTTAAACTCTTTTAATTATTTTGCCAGCTTTGCTTAAAAAAAAAAAAAAAAAAAAAA
>VXAX01000076.1:116790-139897 GCA_013399835.1 Leptocoma aspasia | reverse complement strand
AAAAAAAAAAAGCCAAAATAAAATTTAAAAACCAACAACAGCACAAAACAACCGCATCAACTCGGGCTGTCGCTGGTTCTGTATTTTTATCTCATTATTAGCATTTGGGAGAGAGAACTTCGGGAGAAGTATTCTGATTTAGTTTAGCCAAAGGTAGGAAGCAGCATGCAAAGAGCCAATTTAGAGCGGCACGTTAGTGAAGCCACTGTGAGCTCGATTGGGGATTTCAGCACATGAAAACCAGACATTCATCTGTTCCCATGGAGATATTCCTGCTCCCAGTCAATCAGGGAGCTGTTCAGGTCAAACAATAGGCAGTGGTTCCTTTTCTCATCTTACAAACAGATACCCCCTCCCTCCTCCTCCTTCTATTTACGGGCATTCGTGATAACATTTAAACACCTACAAACCAGGCAATAATATTTCCAATGATCAACAAAAAGCGATGGCTGAGTTTTTGGTTTTTTGGGTTTTTGGGTTTTTTTGTTTTTTTTTTTTAAGCTTGCAGAAAAATGAATTAAATAAAAATGAGGCTGTCCTGGACTCTCGCACCCCGCGTGTACCCCGAACTTTTTTTACACGATATTTACAATATTTAAATGGACATAAAGTTATTTTCACAGGGCTTGAACATCCTTTGTTGCCAGGCCACTCTGAAAGTGCGTGGGATAATTGCGTGCAACTTTTTAATTGCCAGAGCAGAGCTAACAGAAAAGCACCACAGGATGATGCTGGGGAAGATGCAAAGTGTGATTTCTTACAGAGCCATTAACTAAATCCTAAAAATAAAGCAGCACGTGGAAAGCAGTTGTACAGCACCGAACAGGAGATGGAAATGTTGTTTTTTAACAACGCTGCTCCTCTCAGGTGCTCAGAGCAGGCTGAGGGACCCCACGCCAGGGCTTGTGGGTGGGATGCTTTAGAACCGTATTTTTGACAATTTAGAATCGTATTTCTGCCTCACCGGCCCAAAAATCTGTGTATTTAAGCATACTGTTATATAACTGTACTTGTAAGATTTTATCTTTTTATACGTGTAACTTAGGAAACTACAGGTGCATTTTCAAAAAATCCTTGCACTGGATCAGGTGCTGCCTTTTCCTCTCCCTAAATGCCTCTGTGTCGTTAAGCTTTGCAAATGCCCCAACACTTGAGGGGCAGCTCCTCCACCTCATGAAACCAAACTGTTTAACACCTTCCTGTCCCTTACTGACAGTTTCAGAACCCCCAGATCATTTTTGGCAGAGCTGCTGAAATTTCTTCAATAATTTTTGATTCATTCATCACAGTGATGATTAATCCTTTGGGGGTTTTATGTAAAATGGGTGATGTGGAAGAGGGGAGAGAGCACCCAAACCAAGGGAAAAGCAAGTGAAATTCCATCTTTATTTAACCATTAATCAACACATCCCTGCCCAGATGGCAAAAGGACAGACACCAAAGGAGGGATTGCAGTGGATTGGGGTTTATTCCAGGGTGGGAATTGCAATCCTGTCTGGTGCTAAATTGGCAGAATAGAAGGATAAAAGTGGCTTTTTTAATTTTAAACTGAGGTTCATTAATTCCTCTCCAAAAATAAACTCCTTAAACGAGGGTTTGCACTGAAGCTTGTGCCTGAAAAGCAGGGCCAGAGCTAGCATGTCCCTGTGTAAAAGCCAAATATCAGCCACCAACACCCTGATTTCTGCCTGTGCCCATGCCCGGGTAATGCCAGGACCAGCACTTACTCACTGAATAAACACTGATGTATTCATGAACTCCCCAGACTAAAAATAGAAAAGAAACAGCCAAGATGCTCCCAGTTCCTTCTTAAATTCCAGCTCTGCTGGGAGGTACCAGCATCCATTCCAGGGCAGGAACAGCATCCTGAAACTCTCGCTGTCGCTTTCCCCTTTGTTTTAGTCAATAAAAGTCTCCTGCACCGGGAGCTGGGCTCTTTCGGGAGCCTGGGAACACAATGCCAGATTTTGGGAGGAATTCCCCGCCCCCAGCTCCTGCCAAGGCTGTGCCCGACAAAGGATGGCAAAGAGCACGGGGACATCCCAAAGTGGCATCGAGCACACCAGGACTTCATTTACCCCAAAATACAAAGCGTCTCTTTTCCACAAAGAAGTTTGGGGTTTTTTTTGTTTGGGTTTTGGTTTGGTTTGGTTTTTTTGTTTGTTTGTTTTGTTTTGTTCTGTTTTGTTTTTCCCCGAGAAAAGGATGGGAAGGAGACCCCGCAGTATAAGAAGAAGATTTTGGCCCAGATGAAAACTCCAGAAGTTGAAAGAAGAATTCGCGTTCAGCTGGCTGAGTAAGAATAGAACAGGAAACTGGAAATGACACCAGCGGGGTGGATTGTACGATTAAGTAACTGCCCTCCTTTTTAATGAAGTCACTCAAGTACAACTAAACAGCAAAGCAAAGCAGGAAAGTCAATAGAGTTAAACTCCCTTAGCTTTAAACAAGCCTGGCCAGTTTTACGGCTTCTCCGAAAATTCCATTTCCAGCCCCGCACGGGAGATGTCGTGTCTCTGAACGGTTGGAACAAAGAAACGCGAGCTCAGAACCGGCTCGGTAAACAAGCGGGGGGGTGTAAATGATAAAGTCTGGGGTGGTTAATAAACAAACAAAATAAAGGGAATTTCTCTGCCATAGGAGCCCTTTGTGCCGCTCGGGCCGAGCCCAGCGAGCACCTATTCTAGTCAGGGATTTCTCACCTATTGAAAGCAACATTTGCAAGTGATTTACCCTTTGAAACCCTCAGCTGCTCAAAGGGGACTGATGGGCTGGCACCTGTCCTTAAACCGCTTTTATCTATTCACTGAGGCCGGCCTGAATTAACCGTTTTAAAGGCGAGTTTTGGCGTACTGCAGTTAACCCATTAAAGGAGCAGCATCCCCGCTCATCTCTCTCCCTGAGGCTTTGCTTTATTTTTAATATTTCTGCCTCTTTGCAAGAACCGGTGCTGTGCAGAACCCAAACCCGAGCGCTCTGTGGAACATCCCGGGCCGGTTTTATTCAAAGGCAGCGCTGGGGACTGAATAATTCTCGCTCGCATATTCCTCTTGTGCCCTGATGCAAAGAAATTAGATCGTGACCTTTCCTCTCGGCAGCGTGGTGAGCAGATCCTGTGTCTGCTCACACTGTCTGCAGCCAGAGGGACGGCGGGGAAAACTCAGATAAAAACATTATTTATATACGTCCAAGGAGATTCAATGATAAGGCCAACGGAAAATACAGGCGTGGATTTTATTTCTTTCTTTTATTCTACTTCTTCTGCGGAGGATTTTCAAATTTAAAAGTTTACAGCCAGCAGAAAGCCTTGAAGTTGTTATGTGGCAGAGCAGGAGGAGCTGGCAGCCATAAAAAGGAAGTTGCATGTCATATTAAAAGTGAGCGAGAACTGTCTGGGGTATTAATAGACAAATAGAACAAGAGAAAACAGCAAACAAAACATTATCCGGAAAAGAGAAAAAAGGAAAAAGAGTTCTCAAAGCAAAAGCAGAACTTTTGAAGGGTTAGATCCTCAATTTGTGGCCATGCCTAAGAAAAGGCAAACTAATCAGTGAGCTAATTGATCCTAGAAGCAAACCGAGCCCTTGTTAGGGACTTCGTGCTTGCAAAAGAGGGTGGAGGGAAGTCAGGCAAGAAAAAGTAGGAGGAAGAAACCCTTCCCTTCTCAGAAAATCTCTCATCGGGTCTGAGGTGGAAATCATAAAAGAGACCCTGCTTCCACTTCAGGAAATAGAAACATGATTTCTTTCACTAAGATTAAGATCTGAACTCGTTAAGTTCTGCAAGTACTGAGGCTTTACTGCCCCTAGCATAGGAAAAAAAAAAATTAGTCTGCTACAAGTTGAACTGATGTAATTCTTAACATTCAACAGAAAAACTTCTATTTGCTGGAAGGAAACAGGAGAGACACCAAGCTGGGGTTTACAGGTGCAGCATCTCAAATTATCAAATGATGTCCTGATCTAAAGTCACAACTGCCCAGAAGTGCAAATTCCCAGCCTGGAAATGTGCTCAGGGCATCCAGACCCCACCAGGAATGAGCAACGATGGAGCCACAGCCAGCAGAACACATGGATCACTTTAAAATAAAATCTGCATTTTTGTTTTGCCCCAGTGCAGCAGAATAGCAGCAGGAGTGTGGGATTCAAACTGGGGTAAAATGGGGTGTGAACTGCAGAGGCCCCAAACCACACACCAGGGATTCACACGAGTTCATTCCTGACTTTTACTATTTTATATGGGAAATTCCGGGGAAATCCTGACTCCTTTGGCATCAGTAGCAAAACTCATTAATTTCAAGAGGACAGGGAGAATATTGACACCAAAGACCAATCCCCACAGTTGCCAGGTTCCATCCTCAGGGCTGTATTTCCAGGATGATGAAATTTCAGCTGAATTCAGACATGTGTGATATTTATTCAAACCAGATGCATCAAATTCCTTACAAATGCTTACAGTAACTATTCATCAAGTATTCATACTGTACTCTGTAATCAAGTGCTCAGAGCTGCACTCTGCTTCATATGTCAAGAAATAGGGATTTTTTTTAAAACTTCCTTCACCAAAAAGGGATCAAAGAAAATGATGGGAAATGACATGGAGCTCCCATGAGCCATCCCACAGAACCAGCCTGGAAAATGCCTGCATGAAATAAAACAATAGTGGTGATATCTTACATGATTTGGGTAGTAGAGAGGAATCCCAGAGGTGAATTATAGATGGGTTTGAGTTGGAAGGGACTTAAAAATAACCCAGTGCCACCCCTGCCATGGGCAAGGACACCTCCCCCCGTCCCAGGGTGCTCCAGCCAGGGATCCAGGGGCAGCCACAGCTGCTCTGGGCACCTGTGCCAGGGCTCCCCACCCTCCCAGGGAAGGATTTCTCCCTGATATCCAGCCTAAATTTCCCTTTTCCAGTTTGACAGTCAGGACCTCGTGAGAATCCTAACACAGATTAAACAGCTCCTGGCCCAGAGGCACCAGAGTTTACAAGGCTCTAAGTATAAAACTGCTTATTGGGGTGTGCTTTCTTTAGGAGACAGATCAGAAAACAGTTCCTACAAGACACCCCACACATCCTTTCCACCCCACAGAGCACAGCTCCATCCTGGGGGAAGCTGTGATGCTGAGGAGCTCAGCTGAGCAGTGTCAGTACACCCTGCAAGGATAATCAGGGCTCACACGTCCCTTCCTCACACCCTGGTGCACTGTTTGTGCAATCCTGAACTTTCCAAACAAGGCAAACAACACCACGGAGCCCAGGCTGAGGGGAGAGCCCTGCCAGGGATGCAGCCCACGGGCAAGCAACAGAGCTGGGCTTGGGCTGCCTTTGGAGGAATCTGTCAACAAAATGGTCAGAAACCCCTGGGTTTAGGTGTGCTGAGTGTTCACCCGAGCACCTCTGCTCTGTGGAACAGCCAGAGCCCAGAGCAAGCAGGAAATCGAGGGGTTTTGAACAGGATGTTATCAGGAGGAAATAAGAGCACTCATTTCGCAGCTATACGTACTGGTAGTTGCTCCTCATTTTCCTGAATGCACCCCAGGAAGGTTTCGACATCATCCCTCAACAGGATGCTCTGACACACTCCCTGATTTACTTTCAGGCAAAACAGGTAGTAAGTCTATTATGGGGCTAATTAGTGAGCTTAATTGTGAAACAAACTGTTTACATAAGGACACTTCACCCCAAAGTGAATTATTATTATTACTGTTATTAATGAACAATAGTAAATTATATCCACCAATTCTTTCAAGTCAGATAAAAGCCTAAAGAAACTGAGGATACTGAAAAAAATCCTCATTTCCTCTCAGGCCTTGGCCTGCTGTTTGGAAATGTGGAAAAACAAATTTCTAAATGAATGTCTGTTACTGCAGCTGATTACGTGGTACACAAAACAAAATTTAGTGGTACACAAACACAGGAGCAGAAGGAGGAGGTGCCAGTGTGGGCTGGCTTTCATCACATGCATGAAAGTAATTCTTGGAATATAGCTTTGCATGAAGAAATTAAGATATTTCAGATATGCCATTGATCATTTCATATCTGAATCCCAATCGTTACACCAAGGGACTTCTTCATTCTAATGAATTTGTTGCCTCATTGTTACTCCTAGTACTAAAAACAGAATAAAAAATATTATTGTTCTGCTGAGTTTTCCCTAGGTGACTCTTCACCCTCTGGGGGATGATTTGGTGACTTCTATTCAGTGGCTTTGTTTTGGTTTTTTTGGTTTGTTTTTTTCATATTAATTTACACAACTGAAACTGAGAGCATGGGCTGGTGCAGCCTGACTCAGCTGCCAGGTATGCCAGTGTTCCTTGGGTGTGACTGCTCTGGAGCCAACCTGGCAGAAAATTAAAAATTAAAACAAAAGTGAGCGTGAAGGGCACTCTGGGGGCCTGGTGCAGAACGAGCCCATTCCCAAGGGTCTCATCCCTGATTTTCCAGCAGTGCCCCTCAGCCTGGCAGAATAACCCAAGGTGCTGTGAGAAGCCAGACTCTCAGGTCAGAGGATGTCACCAATAAATAACCACCTGCTGAGAGAAAGGGGCAGAGAGAGCAAAACCTGCTAAGGTAAAAGGGAATAAGCTGCAGAAGGTCAGGGCTGGAGCACCAGGACCAGGTGCTGCTGTCCTGTGCCACACTCTGGGGTTTGGGGTCACTTTTAGCCCCTTGCTGCCCCGTCCCCAGCAATGCCCCCATTGCCTGTGTTCAGCTGGGACACGATGGATTTTCCTATTCCCACCCAGAGGAGTGGGATCCAGCTAAGGTGGGGCCCAGCCCTTCCCAGAACATCCTGGGAGAGGCTGTGACACCATGGAGCTCTTGCAAAATAATGAAGGAAACTGTTCTTCCCGTGAGGTTCACTCCTGGCTGTCAGAAGAGAATTTAAAAACAGCACAGAAAAGTGATCAGAGTAAAATAACTCTGAAATTATTTTAACTTAGACCTGCTTTGAAAGGCATAAAACCCAAATGGGATCACAACATTTCATTAAATTTGTTGCTGAAATTGTTCCTGATTTCTGGGCTGTCATTGCTTGGGCCCCTGAAAATTTGGCAGCAGGAAGAACTCTCAAGGATATAAATTTCCACTTCTAGCAGGGCTGTGTGTGCTCCCCACAGAGAGCCCAGCCCAGAGCTGAGAGCTCTGGATTGTCATTAGACTGTCATCAGGGCTTGCACTGGGAACTGCAGTGGGGAGACTGTGCCAATTATTCTTTTTTTATTATTATTATTTTATTTAATAAAACCCAGTGAACCATGTGCTTAAAGTTAAACATGTGTTTCAAGTGCTCAAGGAAATAGGACTGGCTTAGCACACGTCTTTGGAGGGGCAGAGTTGATAAGACAGATTGCAGTGTTACCACAGACCTGACACAGAAATGGACTGAAAACTTCAAAAAAGGTTTTAAACTCAAACCAGCTACAATGCAATCTTTGTCTACACCAAAGACTTCTGGCTTTGTAACAAGCAAACGGGATTTTTATGACATAAATTTCCTCCAGAATGTTAACTGTGCCCTCATAGCATTTCTGTTTGCTCTTGTGAAAACAAATCATAACATTTAATTTACGTGGTTGTGACATCCTTGGTACAGAGCAAGAGGGAACTTTACACCACTCCAGTTCTATCAATACTGAAGAGTCATTGATGACTCTTCACTTTGGAAAGCAGTCAGCTCGGGACAGTTGTGTAATAGAATTCAGTAAAGCAGAAAAATTGCCCATGTAGGCAAATCCAAGTGGTTTTCATCCTGGCATATCACCCCACAGTGCTGGCAAACAGCTTCTTGGGGAAAGGACTTGTCCTTTCCTTTCAGCATTTTGCAGTGTCTAACCCAAAAGCTCCTGATCTGTGATGTGTGGATCAATTAATATTAATAATTCCATCATTAAGAGCATTATTAATTGGGAAGCTGCAGCCTGTCCCAGCTTATTTTCTCCAGTGCACCCTGGAGCTTTGTGCTGGCACATTCCTGAGGGGCAGCACTGTGGGGAGTGGGGAAGAATACACAAAGTGAGGAACAAGGATCACAGGATCACTGAAGCTGGAAAAGACCTCCAAGATCATCGAATCCAACCTCTAAAAGGTTCCCCCAAAAGAGCAGTAAAAGGAGAAGCCACTGATTCAGACCAAGCTGTCCTGTCTCCCTGATTGTCCTTCCAAAGCCAAAGTGAGCTCTTACAGCACATCCTGGGGTTCCCTGCTGTGATGTCCGAGCTCAGCAGGGCCTTTTGGGGGAGTCTTCAAATTCCCTACCCCAATACCCCAAACTGACCCCACCTAAGGAAAGAACAAGGTTGGGAGTGCCCACAGGAGCTTTATGTGGCCAGAAGAGAGGGAATAACAGCCCCTGGTGAGGAGTCCACCAGCTCAGCCCCAGCCAGAGCAGCACATTTGTGCACAACCCCAGGCCTCCTCTCCCACCAGCCCAAAGAAAAGTCAGTAATAAAATTAGAGGTTGTTAGGCAACTTAGCTAAATTTATATCCATCCCCAGCCCTCTGCTGCTTCCTTGAGGGAACAGTTTTGCTCTCAGAGGGCTGTTGGTTGCCATCCATCATTCCCTCCTGCAGCCCCTACAATGGCAAACACCTGTTCGTTCAGCAGCTGATGGGAGAGGAATAGCTGGGCAACTGTAAATAGTCAGCAGCTGGAAATGGTGATGCAAATCATACCTAAGAGATTGAGAGAGCTGACAGAGCCTGTTCTGAACCCTCTGTTCTCATGGCATTTCATTTCTCCCGAGCCCTCACAAGCCTGGCTTTGCTCAAGTTCGGGGCTGGAAGTACGTTCTTCATCAGACCTAAGGATCTCCAACACCTTATTGCTGTGGTTAAAGTTTGGGAGAGATCCTCTGATAAGGATTACTGCACCCTGGCTGCTGTCCCAGCCCTGCCAGGGCACAGGCTGACAGACAGATTTGGGGTTGCAATGGTACAAAGTCAGTGGCGGGTGGAGGAGGATGGTGGAACTGCCTGTTCTCACTGAAAAATGGGGCCAAAAATACCTGTGGTGACCAGGCAGCAAAATCAGTTTGAAAACAGATCAGTGCAGGCAAAGGGCCTCCCCCAGGAGGGTTTTGGCTCAGTGCTTGCTGTGCCAGAAGAGGGAAGAGCTTGAAGTGAGCACACAGGAGCACATCCCTGCTTGGCACAGCGAGGAGCAGGGAGCTGCTTTTCCAGAGAAATCCCTGGATTTCTCAGGGAGCTGCACCAGTGCTACAATTCCAGCTGTGTGCCACTCTGGAGGAAAGGGGCGTGGGGAAGATGGGGATGGGGCAGCCCTGGATTTATCCTGCCTGCAGCTCTGGCAGGGGTTTGGTCCAGAGCTGCCGAGGCTCACACGAGTTTTCCAGGCAGCTCCTCAGGCCTGGCTGTGGAATTCAGCTCTGCCAAATTCCTCTGATGTGGCACCACCTGAGCAGAGCCTGGCTCACCTGGAGGGATCCCTGCAGGTGCTGCTCCCTGCAGGGGCTGGGAATGGGGGTCCCTGTCCCTCCCTGTCCCTCCTGGCACAGAGGCCAGCAGGGATTTGAGGATGAGCTCGGCTTTGTGCCAGGCTAAACCTGGCACAGGTTTATAGGTAAAAATACCTGTAATAGGGATTTCTATAGAGGAATTGTCAGAGCAGCGTTACAGCCTTTAATCAGACAGGGAGAAAATTCTACACAGTTTATCCTCTGGACTAGAGATCAGACGAGCAAAATGATATTAATTTTGATATTAATAGTAAGAAGGAATCAATAAGAAATTTTCCCTCCAGAATTCAGTTGCTGTCTCTGTGTAACAATTCAGTGTGAAAAAGGCAGGCTGCAAACTAAATACTACTCTGAAACCCTCAAGTGTTTACTCCAAGTTGTTCTGACAAACCATTTTCCTTGGAGCTGAATTAAATGAGGCCCAGAGCCTCACCTGTGCATTGACAATGCCACCCAGAAATGTCACCACCTGCACTGACAAATGTCCCTTCTGAAGCCCTGCCCCAGACCTTGTAAACATCAGATGTAAATCAACTAAATTCATCTAAATCTGGAGATTGTGTGTCTGCATCATTCATTGACCAGATCAAATATTTATGAGCAGGGATTTTATTATTGCATTATCTGTTTTTATAAGGCCTAATTTGAAGAAAGCAACCCATAAAATAGGAAATTACATTTTTAATCACACTACTTTAGCAAGGGCTGTTAAAACCTTGAGAATTTTACCTTTTAACCAATGATACATTATCTCTGACAACACAAAGCCGTGTAAAAGATAATTACTGGCACAGCATTGCTTGCGATCATTTTTACACTAAATATCGTTAATTTAAATACTGGTTAATTAATTTAATGTCATAAAATTCATGCTCTAAATAACTGTGTTGTCTAACATCTTTAAGCTGCGTGTCTTCTTTCTTTCTGGCTCCCTCTTCCTCCCACTCCAGCAGTGTCAAATTGCATTGAAGTCAATTAAGAACTGCTCATTTATTATACACACCTTGTTAAAGCAAGCAGGATAATTGAATGCCGAGCCTCCCTTTCCTTCATGTCCGTGACTTAAAGTAACACGATAGGTAATAAGGATTTTTGAGATTAGGTGGTTTATAAATAGATGCACAGGAGGCTTTTTTAAAAGGCCCCATTGTCAGAAGGCCCCGTTTCTTTGATTTTAACTATTGAAGTGTGCCCTAACCTGTGGGGCTGATGTTGCAGGGACAGGGGGATTAAGGACTTTTTTTTTTTCCCCCCCCTGGATTTCTCTAAGTGAAAGGTTTTATTGGTGGAGCAGAGCAAGGAGGGTGGCAGAGGCAAGAAGACAGCTGGGGGATGAATGATGAGCAGAGCCCTTTGTGCCACCATTTGGTTTTAGCACGGGGCTGCTGTGAAATGGTGGCAGCAGGAAAATCTCCCAGCTGGGCTCCCTTCTGCTGCAGCAAGGTGCTGGGGAAAGGAGAGGGGAATAGAATCCCTAAAACAGCTTCCTGAGAATAATTTTTTTATCAGGAATGTGGAATTAAAAAGAAACTTCTCTCTTCTTTCTCTTTCAGCCCACCTGTGCTGTGCCAGCCCAGAGAGCCAGGGATGAACTATGAGAAACTATCATCTGTTGCAATTCCACCTCAATAATTCCATTATTACTATTCAATAACAACGTTTCAGAGATTCTGCAGTGGTGCCTTGGGCCCAGACAGCCAAATTCATGGAAACAAGTTTAGTTTTTGTGGGAAGCAAAGGCACGGCCCTGGTGAGATGGGGGAGAGCTGCTCATGGGTTGGCATGAGGAATTATGAAATCTTTATAAAAACCTCCTTTTATCAAAATCTATTTCACAAGTGCCTTTTTCCAGAAAAGGGGAAGGATTTTAAAATACAAAATATAGGCACTTCCTGCCCCCTCCCAGCTCCTGTTTTCATTCTGCTCTTTCAGACCATTTGCCTGTAATGCAAAAATTGCCTGGTCCCTTTTCCCTGCCTGGGAATGTCCACCCCGATCAGATAAAGGGGTTCCACTCTGAAATCTGCACCCAGAAACAAAGAGTTTATACTGCTGAAATCTGCACCCAGAAATAAAGAGTTTATACTGCTGAAATCTGCACCCAGAAATAAAGAGTTTATACTGCTGAAATCTGCACCCAGAAATAAAGAGGTTCCACTCTGAAATCTGCACCCAGAAATTACAGTGCAGACAAGAAAGCCTCGTCCCAGCCTCTCTGAAAAACATCTGAAATGTTCCTTCCTTCCAAGCAGGAGCAGCCCGGTTCACTCAAGGTGACTCATTTAAATACATTTTTAAGGCCAAATGTCATTCCTCTACTATTTATTAGCTGAACACAAAGTCCCCAAACAGAATTGGAAAGCCACAACCCCAAACTGGAGGAGTTTGTGATGCACCCACTACAGATTTATTGTGCTGTCGCTGAGAGTGCGTGTGCTTCAGAAGTTTTAATATATTCATTCTCAGGTGTGGTAAAAATTAAAGGAAATAATAAATGGAATAAAATAATAAATGAAATTAACTAATAAAATAATAAATGAAATTAAATAATAAATGAAACTAAAAATAACATAAAAATAAAATAAAATAAAATAAAATAAACCCCAACCCTCTTGAACACCCGTTGCCAGTTCCAGAAATCAGCTCTCTGGTAAAGTTAAATAAGTCAGATTTTTCCAACCAATACGAAGGAATTAGGCTCGATTGTGGTTTAATGATTCTCCAAATGCCTTTTTTTTGTCCTGAGGGTTCTTCCTCTCACTTCGNTTGGGAAATTTGAATAAAAACTCCTTCCTAGCAGCATCTTCTCCTCAAGGAAAGGATAGTATGAAAGAAAGAAATAAAGAAACAAGCAGAGTTAAAGAAACTGCTTCTAATTTCCTTGAAGACAGCAGAGCTGATGGTTGTTGTTTGGAAAATAAAATAAAAAAAAATATATATATCAATAACAATAATAATAACAACAATAATAACAATAATAATAATTATTATTAATATTATTATTGTCCTATGGCACTCATCCCAGACAGCCCCTCGTGGGCAGCAGGACAGTATTAAAGGTTTCCACTGGTGATGTTTAAATGTTTCCAAGGAATGTGTTAATTCCAGTGGACAAGGCTCCTGCACTCTGCTGAAACAGCAGCCTGAACATCGTGTATTTAGCAGATCCTCTAAGGTGATGACAGCTCACAAGAAGTTGATAAACGCCATTCCTCAGGAAGATAAATGTAAACCAAACCCTCAAACCTCTGGCAATTTATTCACAAATCCAATTATTTTACACCAGCGTTTTAAATTTAAAGGGATGGGGAGTTTTTTAAAGAGCAGCAAGGTCTTGGGCTCGGCTTTTTTTTGTAAGCACTGAGAAAGGCGAGATATAAAATGCAAAAGTGAAACAAAAGGAGGTTGGGAGGAGGGCATTAATATTCCCTCCTTGTGTGGGTCCTGGCTCCTGCTGGGAGGGCTGGGATGCTCAGAGCCAGGAAAATCCCAACCTTTTTCCAACGGTGCCTTTAAAAGATGTGCAGAGATTTCAGAGCTGCAGAACTCCCACAAAGCCCAGTGGGCTCCTGCTCCCAGATTCCCAGATTTGGGAGTCCAGGGCTCCCACTTTGCTGGGACATAATTTTGGCACGAGTTTGGAAAGAGCAAACACTTCTTTTCAGGAATACTTTCCCTAGAGAAAACGCCCACTCCATAAATAGTGGCCATGTCCATAAAAGTGACCTTGAGAACGATATTCTGAATTACAAGCAGTATGACTGTGTTTTGGGATACACAGCTTCGGAGCTGGGATGTCAGAAATGAGCTGGGAATAATTAAGACATGCAATAAAGACTCGGGACATCCATGAGTGTGTCTCATGACAACACGTTTGATGACACCAAAGAAATTACAGCACAGATAAATCTGGCTGGCTGGCAGGGTCCATGTAACCTCTCCCACTGAAACGCTGGGAAGTTCCACTTGGATGTACAATACACCATNAAACCCCAACCCTCTTGAACACCCGTTGCCAGTTCCACAAATCAGCTCTCTGGTAAAGTTAAATAAGTCAGATTTTTCCAACCAATACGAAGGAATTAGGCTCGATTGTGGTTTAATGATTCTCCAAATGCCTTTTTTTTGTCCTGAGGGTTCTTCCTCTCACTTCGGACCCAGCCAAGGGCGGATGATAAAGTGCCCAGGTTTGATTGGGAGATTTGAANTTTAAAGAGCAGCAAGGTCTTGGGCTCGGCTTTTTTTTGTAAGCACTGAGAAAGGCGAGATATAAAATGCAAAAGTGAAACAAAAGGAGGTTGGGAGGAGGGCATTAATATTCCCTCCTTGTGTGGGTCCTGGCTCCTGCTGGGAGGGCTGGGATGCTCAGAGCCAGGAAAATCCCAACCTTTTTCCAACGGTGCCTTTAAAAGATGTGCAGAGATTTCAGAGCTGCAGAACTCCCACAAAGCCCAGTGGGCTCCTGCTCCCAGATTCCCAGATTTGGGAGTCCAGGGCTCCCACTTTGCTGGGACATAATTTTGGCACGAGTTTGGAAAGAGCAAACACTTCTTTTCAGGAATACTTTCCCTAGAGAAAACGCCCACTCCATAAATAGTGGCCATGTCCATAAAAGTGACCTTGAGAACGATATTCTGAATTACAAGCAGTATGACTGTGTTTTGGGATACACAGCTTCGGAGCTGGGATGTCAGAAATGAGCTGGGAATAATTAAGACATGCAATAAAGACTCGGGACATCCATGAGTGTGTCTCATGACAACACGTTTGATGACACCAAAGAAATTACAGCACAGATAAATCTGGCTGGCTGGCAGGGTCCATGTAACCTCTCCCACTGAAACGCTGGGAAGTTCCACTTGGATGTACAATACACCATCCCAACATCCTCAAACTTGTCCCGGGCTGTTTTTTACTATTTAAAAAAAAAAAAAAATCCCTGGAGCTCCACCTGTCCATCAGAGCCTGCTGGGAAAGCTGTGGTGCTTTGAAGGGCAGTGCTGCTGCTACCCCAGCACAGAAAACTTCCACAATGCAGGCGTGAATCCCCAATATTCCTGCTCCTGCAGTGCCACCCCCAGCAGCTCCATCCCAGCTAAAATACACTTTTTACTGATTCCCCAGGCGGACAATTACATAGAACTGCATTTATATGCTCACAGAAACACAGAAGTGCTCATGCAGCCACCACGTGAGGCTCAGACAGTGAAAACTGTGGAAATTGATAAATTCAGTGATGAGATCTCTTGCCCAAGCAGAACCACATCTGAGGCAGGAACATCTCCCTGTGATTTCCAGCGGGAGCATGTGACACAGAATCACTTGCTCTGCATAGTTTGAAATTCTCTCATACCAGTCTCCACTTGTTGGGCCCTTGTGGAGGCTGGAGCAGGTGAGTGCTCCTGCCTTTGATTTTTGGCCACGCGTTGTCTGAAACCTTTTAGACATTCAAAACTTTTTTTTTTTTTTTTTTTTTTTTTTTTTTTTTTTTTTCCCCCCCCCTCACCCTCCTAATTACCCTTTNNTTGAAACCTTTTAAAACTTTAAAATTTTTTTTTTTTTTTTTTTTTTTATTTTTTTTTATTCCCCCCTCCATCAGCATCCTAATGACTCATTTGGAGTGCTTGCACACAAAACCCCCTGGAGCCACGGCTTCCAGTAAAAATGTTTGGAGTATGTGTCAACGACTGCAGAATGGGCGCATTATAATTCCTTAGAAGAGCCTGGGCGGGATTTCTGACTGAGAAATACTCGCTACTAGCTGAAACATTCTGGGGTATTTTCACTGGGAAAATTTGATGCTGTGTTATCATCCCCCGGCATCTGCCGACGGAAGGGAAATTTCGTCATTCCCACCGATGTTACAATTCGTTCAGCTGCGAGCATGAAAAGTGGGAGTTTTGTTTGGCCAGAGCTCTGCTGAATTTCTGCGTTTTTATTCTACGTCAGCTGCTCTGCCCGCAGCAGTTCCTCAAAAGGTGCTGTGCTCTTTGCTTAGGAAGCATTTGTGCCCAGGGAGGCACCACTGCCCTACAGACACCACGGAAAATGCGATTTTCTCAACCTCACGACTTAATTCAGTGTCACAGAGCAGGATAAAGACTTCCTGACTCTAATTACAAACGTGGTGGAGCAGCGTATTTCTAATTATCTTTTATTTGGTATGTTCCAATAGCAGTTTTTGTATTCTGAATAGGGTGTTCTCCCAAATTCCAGCTGAATATGTTATCAGACTCAGGGCACATTTTCCTAAAATTCACATTTCTGCTCAGATCTGCTCCTTTTCTAAATATGCCCCCTATTTCTTTATTATAACACCCAAATTCTCTGCAGTTTTAACCACCCTGTTTTCTGACTAATTATTTTGTCCCCCGCATATTAACACTTCAAACTAATGGGACTTCTAGCAAAAATTAACATTTATGCCCTGAGTTATATCTATTTTATTGTAAAATTGGTAAGAAAGAAAACAGAGAAATAGCCACTTGACAGCTGTAAATTTTACATTTCTTTGAATAAAAACGTTATTTATGATTGCCCAAACAGTCCCACACATGAAAAATTTCTTAGCCCAACTGTGCCTCCAGAAAATATTTATGGAAAAAGTTCAGTTTCGAAGTAGGAATGATCCATTACTTTTGTTTCCTGCCTGTACTGTATCTAATACTGAGGCTGTTTAGACCTTAGGTCATGGAAAGGAGAGAAAAGGAGATATTTCCATATCAATGGAACGCTCTCCTCAAGAGTCAGGCAACGGGAACAATATTTGCATCTACAGTTTGTTAACAGCACAGGCAAAACCGCCGGTGAAAATTCTTAAATTAGGGTTTAATGCGATGGTCTGTGTTTGCGAAAGAGAAACAAAAAGCCACCACAAACCCCATGTGCTCAGGAGGGGCTGGATCTGTGTAAATATCACCGTAAATCACCAGGGAAGACCTGAACCCCTTTTGGCTGGGCGGAGAACAAACTCCCGGGATAAAAAACGTCCCCAGAGCTGTCCCCTTGCAATCCTCCCGGGCCTCCAGAGGGAAATGAGGCAGCTGAACGGGAGGAGATTGCTCCAAATGCACTAAATTCGTGATATTGTTGGAGAAATCACTATTCCATAGAGGCACAGGAGTCAGCATCCTGAGTAAACCTCAGCAGACAAACATCTCCCTGCTGCTGGCCAGTTCAAACCTGATCCCCAGGATCCAAACATCTCCCTGGTGCTGGCCAGCTCGACCCTGGGATCCCCAGGATCCAAACATCTCCCTGGTGCTGGCCAGCTCGACCCTGGGATCCCCAGGATCCTGTCAAAGATCCCATCTATGGCAGAGTTCTTTCCTGACCCACATCTGTTCATCTGTCTGCAGAAGCTGTGATTCCTTTTCTTGCCCCGAGGCTATTTCTGATACACATCTAACTTTTTCTCTTCGGCTTCCAGAACATCTTGTGATAACAAGTCCCGTGGAATATTCGTGTTGCACTACAAATTCCTTTTAGCAGATTTAAACGCTCATCTCTTAGCCACCCTTATTTATAAAATATTTCTTGCTGGAATAGGACTGAACCCGCTATTCCAGCTGACATCAGAGCATCACCACTTTATATTTTATTTTTTAGCACAGCCCTTATACAGTCTAACGTTTTAAAGGAGAAATTGAAATCCTGACTGCTGAACACAGATCCCATTAAACTGTCCTCAATAATGCTCATATGTTTTTTCACACTTAACAGATCACTGGAAAAAAACAAAGAGACCTTTTCTGTCGATGGAATTGTTTACATGGTTGCTATCACTAGTTATATTTAAAGATGTTGTTAGAATGAAAACAAAAATCAGCGTTTTTCACAAAAGGGAACTGATTTCTGTAGCGCCTTTGTCTTCCAAATCATGATCCCCTCCTTACGACCAAAAAACATCAGCAGCTGAAGGAAATCCAGTATTTCTGAAGTTATGGTCACAAATTCAGGCAAATAAATATAGAATTAAGGGAGTGTGCATTGCCAGTGGTTTCTGAAATCCCTTAATTGGGTGATTTTGTGCAGTGCCAAGAACACAGCTAAAATTTTAACTTTCAAAGCATGAGTTCAGGGCCCAGTTCTCAGAGCGATGAGCACGCTTAAGTTCTACAAAAGCCACTGTGAACTATAGCACTTAATAAAAATCAGGCCCCATGTTGTTTATTTAATTTATTTTTAAAAGATTTTCTTTGCTTTAGTCCACTATCAATTAATTAAGCTGCCTCCAGATTAAGAGGCCGAGCCAAGAATTACAGGATATACCACATGCTTTCTCAAGGCAAATATTTACAGTTGTTTGTTGGGTTGATGTCTTTGACATCCATCCTCTACACACAGGCCACGAGAAAAAAAAAAAAAATGCAACATCACAAAAATCACCACATGACATGATGTGAAAGATTTGCTTTTTGAAAAGCAAGATGTATTCAACGCCAGCTTTGCAAATTGTTTTGCAGATGCTATTTCTATAATGCTGGCATGGCTCCTCCGAGTCAGGGGGGCCTGGGGAGAGCAACATAAAAGCCTTAGATCAAAGATTCTTTTTTGGTAGGCAAAGGCTTCTGGCTTTTTTTTCCTAATAGGAAAAGTTTGTGATATCAGAGGAGACCGCACATCGAGCAGGGTTGTGTGGCCCAGCTTTGCATTCCCTTTATCCCTGCTCTGTCTCCCCCTTGGTGCTGGGCTGGTGCTTCTGGGGCCTCGGTGGGATTTAACACAGGCAGAAAACGCTGCAGAAACACAGGCTGGGGGATTTGTTTATCACTGCTGCATTACAAACCCCAGGAGTGACCTGGGGAGAGGCTCCAAGGCCTCTGTGGTGCTGTTGGGAATCATGGATTTACGCCTGAGAGCCACGAAGGCAGCCCTGAGTGGCACAAAGCACGGCCTGAGCTTTCCAAAATCCTGCTCATCTCTGATCCAGCAGAGCTCAGGAGGGGTTCCCGGGGAAGAATCAGGCATTCTGGGGGAGGAACTGAAGGTGAGCAGGTACAGAGTGAGACCTGCCCAGAGCATCCCTCAGTGCCGGGGTGCTGGAGTTGGGATACATCTCCCATTTGGGATAAATCTCCCATTTGGGATACATCTCCCATTTGGGATAAATCTCCCATTTGGGATAAATCTCCCATTTGGGATAAAGCTCCCATTTGGGATAAATCTCCCATTTGGGATAAAGCTCCCATTTGGGATAAAGCTCCCATTTTCCCAGTGTCCACGAGCTGCCTGAGGAAAGGCTGAGAGCTTTCCCAGCAGGTTGCAGACCTGCAGCGTGGCTGGCTGGGGCAGTTCCCAATCCCAGTCCCCTGGGAGTGCAGGGAGCTCCCCTCACAGCCAGCCTGCACACGGAACCTGCCAAATCAGTAACTGCATTAAAGCACAAACTCCAAAATCCCTGATGGGGACGTGGTGACAAAGGACACCGAGCAAACACAAGCTGACAGTGCAGACCTGTTTAAGGGCTGGAAGAAGTTTAGAGAAGATTTTTCTCTCGTTCAACCCCACGATTTTCAAGTGAAGGTCTTTGAACTTCTTTATCTGAGCACTCATGTTTTTATTACAGGAAATTAAGAGGCTGAATGATGTGTGATTCAACCGTGGATCCCTGGACATGAAATGAAGCCATAATAAAACATTTTCATATGAAATCAAAACCAGAAACTCGACTCTCTCCTACTCCTGACCTCTGCTCGATGGCCATGGTAGGAGCCAACAACTGCTCCTTGTAGTGTTGCATTAATAAGTCTTTAGATGGGTTAAGTGCTGCTTTAAATTATATCATTGACCATGGAATCCCTAAGAACAGACCCCTGGGGGCCTCCTAGGGATCCCTGGCTGTGACAAGGCAGGAGAGGGTTCTCCTTTAGCACCTTTATGCCTGGCTGGACTTCAAACCCAAGGCTGTGAGTCCCACTCTGTTTATTCACTTTGCCTCCTCCTACCACACTGAGATACAGAATTTGGTCTGTCCTTTAGAAGGATAAAGCCAAGAAATGAGGCTAGGCAAGAGAAGGTTGCTTCAAAGATGGTTTTTGCTTTGAAAATTGCTACTCAGGAAGAACAAATGCAGCCACTCAGTGTCCTGCTGCTGTTGGCTGAGCTGGCAGAGAAAAACATGTGAGAACTGGAATCATCAGGCAAAGAAATCAAACTGATGCTCTAATCAAGTACAGCTCAAATCTGTGATGTCCAATAAAGACAATCAGCACAGCTGGAACTGTGCCGAACAACCCAACAATGCAAAGTTAGTTTTCCAGGGAGGGCCTCTCATATTAAACTACAAAAATGAACAAACACTGCAGTTCCAGCCCTCTGCCCCCATCCCTTTCCCTGTGCCACCTCCTCCAGCCACAGGGATCTGCTTCAGGGAGCTGAACCAGCCAAACCCAAAGCATTTTCTTTGACACTCAGGCTCCATGAAATGACCAATTGTCAGGGATGAGTCTGGGGGGGAAGGAAAAAGCAATGATTTCCTTCAGCTCCCTCTTGGCAGTTAAATAGGACACCATCTTCCTGCTCCTCACTCTTCTTTTGGCACCCCCACCCTCATTTCATGCCACATCCCTGCCCTGATCTGCCCCACATCCAGGTACCAGATCTTTAGGGCAGCTCTGTCATTATTAAAATGGAGATAAGGGGGAGCAGGGACAGCAGGGTTAAACCAGCTTTGTGCCACCTGTGCTGGAGAGTCAGGAAATAATGGTTCCAAAGCCTCAGGACAGAAGGCCCTGCCTGTCACTCTGAAGCGGAGCAGTCACCTGGGCACATCAGAGCAGAGCTGTAAATACAGGTGATGTGCTGACAGGCTGAGGACAATAATCCCTCACACAGGGACAATAATCCCTCCCCAGTCCCTGCTGAGGGCAGTGCGCATTGCCAACACTGCTCAGAGAAGCCACAACACCAGATGTGTCACACCTGGGTGACAAAGGTCCCTCCCCTGCGCCTGAGGGACACGGGGAGAGCTGGATCAGCTCTGGAAAGCAAAAAAGAAAGCACCCAAACAAGGCAGAACCAACACGTGGGGAAAGGAAGTGATACAGAAACAGACGAGGAAATCGAGGAAAAGAAAAATAAAACAAAAAAAGCCCGAAGCTTCTCTGTCTGCTCCTCAAATCTGAAGTGAAGGGTCTGTTCTGGTTCTGTGGTCACCACAGGCTCTGGGACACTCACATTTACAGGCAGAAGGTGGGAGGATGACAAGGACAGGAGGACAGGGACAGCTGGGTTGGGGCAGCACCTCAAACAGGGTTTTCCTGGTTTGTGACCATGGGTTTAAGCAGAAGGCTGAAAAAACTGATTTTCCAGCACCTCTGCCACTGCTTCAGAGCCAGCTCCTCCCCTGCCACCCTTGGCTTTTCATTCACGTTCAGGAGGATGTGAAATACACAGCAACAAAACAAGTGTTAGAGCAAGTAAGCCCAAGGGGGAAACCAAAAGAGGAAGTGAAAGGCTTAAAAAAATAAAAACAAGACACAGCATTGGTGTCTGCCGGTATGTGCTGAGAGATTCAGGTGGAAATGGTGCAGCTTCAGTGGTGGCTACTGTGGCCATCCACATCTCCACTGGGGAGAGGACAGCAGGGTACAGGAATTCCTGGCAGCACCACTTGGGAAAATGGGAATCACCAGATCTGGCCTTGTGCTTAGAAACTCCCAGCTTTGTTCACAGCTTCTGCTGCCACAGACCCCAGAAACCCTGAACTGCTCAAACCCCGTCTGAGACAGCCCAAATCTTTCCCAACCCAGGTAAATGACTTGGAGAGAAAATTCAGATACCAAAAGTTTGGGTATATTCAGATACCAAAAGTTTGGGGAATTCCTCTCAGCTCATCAGCAAAACATCTCCTCAACTCAGCCTGAGTTGTTTGGGTTACCAGATCCCTGATCTTTTCTAAGCACCTCTAAATCTATCTGCAAACCTCAAGAACAAAACAATGAGGATTATGAGAGTTGAAATAAACAAGTTGTTTTTCCTGAATTTTCATGGATACGTGCAAGATCCACGGGCTTTTTATCAAAAATGTATATTCATATAAATATTTATATTTATATCAAGGGGTCCCCTAATTTTATTTACAAATGCAATTCCCAAACACAAACACTGGTAGACTCAGCCTTAGAAATAACAGTGTCACAATAACCAAAAGTTTAAGTCAAGAAGGGATTTTCCCCTAAGCAACAAACAACAAATGGTGCTTTTTTTGTTAAACATTAAAAAAAAAATACGTCATCAACTCACAGGTTAATGGTGGGACATTGTGGCACCTTCCAAACTTTCCTGACTCTTCAAGTGATGCAAGAAATTACAGAAAACCTTTCACACTTCTTCAGAGAGGATAAAATCCCTGTTGCTGTTCAAAAGAAAATCAGAACAAAAACACAAAAGAGAAACAATTAAATCAAAATGCTTTTTAGAAGTGCCTGTTTTGGTGCTCAACAACCCCCCTTTGCCACTTTTAAAAAATTATTCTTTCCAATTATAAAATTACAGCCTTTGCTGATCTTTTCAGAGCATTTTCAGTTATATATTTTCAGTTATAATTCAGTAATTACAGTTATTCAGTTATATATATTAATATAGATATATATATTTGTTCAATTCTCCTGAACAAATCTCCTCCATTACCCAACATCTTTACTTAGGAAGCATTTCTGAGGTTATTTTTAGGGGAAAACAAAAAAAACCTAGGAAATTACAAAATTTGCTGTTGTTTCAGTACTGGTTTGGCTTTTTTTTTTTTTTTCCTCCTTCTCCTCATGTGGTCATCCTGAGATGACTGGAATGTACAGGAACACCCCAACACTCAGAAGAATAAAGTTCAAAAATAATTTTATTACAGAACTCAGGGAAAAAAAAAATGCAAGGCTGGTAATTTTTCCTAATTCCTCCTGCCACGAAACAGAAATGCTTTCTGGTTCATTGAGCAAATTGGTGGGTCTGAATTCCAGAAATTCAGATATCCTCACAAAGGCAGCATTATGACCAAACAGGTTNAATATTCCATCATCAACAACAGCAACCAACTAGAATTACAACAAAAATGGCCCAGCGTTTAGGGGTTTTGGGGTTTATTTTGTTGCTTTTTGTTATGGTTAGAGCTGNATAGATATATATATTTGTTCAATTCTCCTGAACAAATCTCCTCCATTACCCAACATCTTTACTTAGGAAGCATTTCTGAGGTTATTTTTAGGGGAAAACAAAAAAAACCTAGGAAATTACAAAATTTGCTGTTGTTTCAGTACTGGTTTGGCTTTTTTTTTTTTTTTCCTCCTTCTCCTCATGTGGTCATCCTGAGATGACTGGAATGTACAGGAACACCCCAACACTCAGAAGAATAAAGTTCAAAAATAATTTTATTACAGAACTCAGGGAAAAAAAAAATGCAAGGCTGGTAATTTTTCCTAATTCCTCCTGCCACGAAACAGAAATGCTTTCTGGTTCATTGAGCAAATTGGTGGGTCTGAATTCCAGAAATTCAGATATCCTCACAAAGGCAGCATTATGACCAAACAGGTTCTGTGTTGGCAATTCTGGCCGGGTGCCACTTTGTTAATAAATACAAGTGTTGAATTCAGCTGGATTTAAAGATTGTGTTCTTTGCTCGAGCAAGTCT
>VXAX01000076.1:94061-116363 GCA_013399835.1 Leptocoma aspasia | reverse complement strand
AATATTCCATCATCAACAACAGCAACCAACTAGAATTACAACAAAAATGGCCCAGCGTTTAGGGGTTTTGGGGTTTATTTTGTTGCTTTTTGTTATGGTTAGAGCTGATTGATTGCTTAAAATAAATTGTGTCTTAATCACACAGGATAACATTTATATTTTATAGATACAATGGCAATTATCAGAGCTGAACAATTCCAGGCACGTGGTTTGCCTTCCTACCTGCTGCAGTCCATCACAAAAAAAAAAATCTGAATTACTCCAAATACGTTTGTTATTTGAATAAACCAATAAGCACCATTTTCAATCGGTGGTTCACGACTGGAAAGTTGTGTTTTTACAGACTAAAACCTGGGGCACGGGGAGGCACCTGAGCAGCCCAAAGCCACTTTGCACCTTCCTGGGGAGCGCTGCAGCACAGGGCGGGGTCTCTGCAGGTGCCTGTCACACTGTCACAGGTGTTTAAGGACAGCCACACCTGGACTTTATGCAGGGACAAACACCCACCTGTATCTGTGCCAGCACTCAGGGTTTACCAAATTCTCCACGTGCAAAACTGCTCACAGCACAAATTTGGGTTCATTTCTTGTTTTTATACAAGTGTGAGACACAAGGGACTGCGCGCACTTCAGCAATTCCTCCTTCGCTGTACAGCTGAGTTGGTCCAACTGCTTTATGCTCCTTTTCCTGAACATTTGAGACCGTGCTGGTATTAGCAGGAAAGAGAAATTTTCTCTCCCAGTTCTGGTAAAATTTGAGATTTAGACCTGAGTGAAAGCCTGGTTTCATGAGAAAAACAATGGTTTGATTTGAAATTACTCAACTAATGAGTCGGTTCTGAGTGGCTTCGGGGACAACTCTTCAAAAAACCTTCTTGCTATTAGCAAAGAGAGTTTATAATAAAAAATAAGCCCCAGCAATAAACATCTGCACTGTCACTGCCTGCAAGAGGTGTTTGGCACTTCTCTGTCTGGGATAGTGAAAGGTGTCCCTGCACGGGCTGGGACTGGCTGAGCTTGGAGGTCCCTTCCATCCCAAACCATTCTGGGATCCATTTCCCTCAGGTGCTCTGACCTCGGAACTGTGGGAAGCTGAATGGAATCTTCACAACCTGCAGAGCAAGGCCCTGAGTGGGATATTTAGAAATTCCCTGTTTTTCCATACCCTTGAAATGCCTAAACATTACCAGGAGAGATGCTGAGTGTCTCCTAGGAGAATAAAGTGAAACCTCCAGCGTGGAATGGTCCCAGTAATAAAGATCCTGCTTTAATCCTATTTTATTTATTTATTTATTTTTCTCTAAAAGTGTTGCAAAGGTTTAATTGCAGCAGCCTAATGAAGCTCTGCCATGCCCCCTTGCTTCTTCCCCTGGCTGGGACACACGGGGCCGGAGGGAGGAGGAGGGAAAAGCAGGAAAACAACACTTGGCCAGGTGCTTTTCATGACATTGTGCGAGCTAATCTAGTCAAAATAATCCAAAACATCCCGTGAAAGAGACGAGTGACTGCACAATGAAACCCTGCCAGACTTTTACCCTCCTTTCAGACGCCACCCACGACCCCGTTTGAAGATTTCCACTCTTTTCCCCCAGCTGAGCACATTGAAAATCACAGCTCCTCCAGCTCCATGAAGTCCACACTTTGTAAATAGTGGATTTATATAAATAGTGGATTTATTTTGTTTTTTTAAATAAAAGTGCATAAAATACTCCAAGCTGCATAAAATACCCACACCCCCCGAGCTGTGGCGTTTGCAGAAGTGCAGGCACGCGTTTGCCAAGCTGTTCTTTTATTTCTGTGTTTGTGCAGCTCTGAGGGGGTCGTGTTTATGATTTGGATTTAAATACTTGGGAGATGTGTGTGTTACAACATCTCATGGCAGACGCCTAATAGGTTTCTCTTCTTATACTCGGGGTAGCTCAGTTACTCTGAACAGCATAAAAGCAAGATAACTTTTGTAGCAGTATTTAAAACAGAAAAAAGTTTAATAAGAAATTAGATAACAAAGTTCTTTACAAAAATAAAAAGTTGTGTTAAGTGTAAGAGATCTCTGCCTTGTTAAAACAGGCTACAAAAGCAATTAAATTTTTTATTTTGTCTTTTTTCTACTTAATCACCTAAGCAAAACTCTTAGCCTCAGTCTGATTGAACAGCCCTAAGTTTAAAGTTCGAAAAGTCTTATAAAGTGTCTCTGTACTAAATTAAGAAAGAATCTTCTAAAGCTTTGCCTTACTTAACAAAGGGTATTTAGAAATTCTCTTGTAATTTAGTCACCCTGTTAACAAGAAGCACACTCACAGACACGTGTTACCAGCATTTTATCCATTAAAGTGTCACTTTGAGAGCTGCCTCACCAAAATGTTTTGTGCTCCTCGAGTGAGATCAGTCACAAATAATAACTGCCTTGATATTTAATTAACATGCCACTGGATGTTGGTGCCTGTCCACATCAGGGATGTCATGGATTTATTCCCACATTAAAAATACACGGAGAAACTTCCTTGCTCTGAGCTAGAACAAAAAGCTTTTAACTGCTTCACAGATGACAGTGCACAGCACATCTGTGGGCAGGACAAACCCACAGCTCTGTGGCTATTTCTGTTCTAAAACACACCTGAAGCTGCAGGGCAAAGTTCTCAGCTCTTGTTTTTTATCTCCAAATTCGCCTTCTGCTGCTCAGCCCTTGCAGAACTGAACAGGGAATCAGATATTCCAGACAGCCTGGGCAGAAGAATTTTGCTGTGTTATGCCTTTAGATAGAGCTTTTATGGTTAACCTTCAAAAATCTCTCACTTTCTCCCCAGTTCTTATCCTAAATAACATTTTCAGTCTGAGCACCGCTGTATTTAATTGCTGTAGTCAAAACAGAACCACAAAGATCTTAACACAGAGCCAAAAGGATGGTCCTTGTTCCTCCTCTTACCTCAGCATCTAAGCTGTAAAATGGCCTTAAACTAATCAGAGAGCCTTTTTAGGGATGTGAAAATGTCCTGAAGCAGAAATACCTTTTGCCTGCTGTTGAATTTAGAAGGTTTGGATCAAATTATTTCAATTCACTGTGAGAAAAAGAAGTTTTGCAATGATTACAGAGGTCAGACCTGAACCTCTTCCCCAAAGAACTTCTCTAACGTCAGAGCAATCTTCCAGCTCAAGCTGCTGCCTGGCAATTTCTTGTCTTTGCTTTTTGCTCTTTCCCTCCCCCTTTTTGCTGAAGTTTTGCCCACTAAAGCCACACAAAAGGAATGAAATGATTTAACTTTTGAGAGTTTTACCAAATAGAATGTGAGATTAACCTGTCAAATATTCAACCCCTTGCCCAGCTGAGCACCGAGCTCATTTTCTGCTACTTTTTCTTCAGGAAGTGCAGATTTTAAGCTCTGGCAGAAAATAATACACAGACCCAGGTTTTTTTTTTTTTTACCCAGTGATACAAAGGAAGTGGTTTTGTTGCTAGCAGGTACCTTGCTTGGGATATTAAGATAATGAAAGTTCATCACTACAGGCAAATTGTAACTGCTGCCCATCCAACCTGACCTCAAGCCTGGGTGACTGAATGAAAAAACTGCATTTATAACAGCCCTCAGCCTCCAGTAAATCAACTGCACCTCCCCCGAGCTGTTAGAACTTCGATAGACACAGATTTAGAGCAGGAAACAAAAAAAAAAATCTGTAAGAAAGAGAGGTTTCAATGGTGCTATCAGCATGCAAATCAAAGGCCAGTTCAAACTTTAATCGCATTTAACTTTTCTTTCCTCCAGCAATTCCTCCCTGATTTTAACAGTCACACTCTCAAAAAGAATGCACGGGGAGGGATATCAGGAGGCAAATTTACTCCAAGAGATAGGAAAGATCACACATTGACCCCTAATTCTGCAAGGCTGGTCTTTCACCGGGAGAAATGCAGATTTTAAACTGGTGTAGGGAAATACAGAAATATGAGCATGTGTTTTGATCATAGCAACTGAATAACTGCGCTGAAAAAATACCAGTAAAGGCACTCCTAGCTCGTGCAGGCATATCTATAAAAGGTCTTCTCCACAGGCAGTATTTCTGGAGTTATTTACCAGTGTTTAGAGCCTCGCTGCTGTGGGTGTGGTAAAACACTCACCCTGCAGCACAACCGGGTCACCTTGCTAAAGACACTTTCCCTCCAAGCTGAAATAGTCACTTTTCCTGATTAAAACAGGTAAAAAAAATAATTTATGTTGGTGGTTCGAGATTAAATAGTCTGCAATAGTTCAAAAGCCTGTTTACCTGTGATTTAAAACCAGTATCTTCTGATCAAAGAGATAAGCTGTCTCCACGCTGTCTGCTGATCACCACTTTCCTAAGGCCTTTCCCCCCTTGAGTTAAATTTTAGTTTTCCTGAAGTATAAAAGGATGCAAGTTTCAGATTTGTCCCTGAGCATTTCCACACGATTTTGCCTGGCTCTATCATCCTGCACGGGAGATAATGTTTCAGCAATTTAAGATTTAACAGCTGCTGCCAGGATCTGCAATTGGATAATCTCGGGGCTGCTGCTGCTGCTTTGAAGTTGCCAAGTCCCAATAAACCCCCCAGCTCTGAGTGCTGCATTTGGGATTATTACCACTTAATTGGGAGACCTTTTGAAAATATTGAGAACACTAAGGTGCACTGGGATAGATTTCTGCTAAAATCAGCTGGAAACAGCAAAGCAAAACTTTATTCCTAAGGCCAGCGTGGAGCAGAAAGGGAGAGATGAGAGTTTGACCTGACATCCTTTGGTGTTTGCTGCTACCCTTGGAGCAGAAAGAAGCTCAGGGCCTGGCAGCCACTTCCTGAGAGCAGAAAAAATAACCTACATTTACTGCAGGTTGTACTGAAATGGGGAGCTCTGATATCACCACTCACTCATCTGGCCAAGTGCTAAAAAAGAGATGTGAGACCTCCCCTGCTGGACAAATTCCAGCAGAGGAGACAAGAAATCCAGAGCTAGGGAAGGATGGAGTGACACATTTCCTCCTTGAGAGAAATACTTATCTCTGATAGCAAACAATAATTTGTTAACTATAAAATGCTGAAGCTGAGCCAGTGGAGGGGTGAGGGGGGCATCAACACTGATAAATATTTACTTGAAAATACCATCAGAGTTGAAAGTTAATTGAAATGCTGAAGCTTTGTTTGCTTCCCCCTTCAGCACAGCTGAAACAACAAAACCAGTCAGGCAACTTTTCTTTTTTTCTTTTTGGTCAGGTATGTGCTGAATTACTGACAAAAAGCTCTGGGGTTCTTAGAAGAGCTGCAACACCCCAGGGATTTCTCCCAGCTCCAGACAGAGTGACTTCATCACATGTCCTGGGTGCTCTTTGTGTGCATCTGGTGTGTGGTCAGACACAGAATTCAGTGTGAAAACACTGCTGGGACACCCTTTCCCAAACATTCACAGCTTTAAAAATGAGAGTTTAAGGTTCTCATTTGTGAGGGTGAAGGGGCTGGGTTTGGTTTTGCTGCACACCTCCCCCTTACAGAAATGAGGAGCGTGGAGATAAAAACTCTGTTCGTCTTGCTCCACTCCCTCCTCTGTTTGTTTTCTGGATAAAATGAGATTTCTGGAATTCCATGGTGGGTTGTAACATTCTGTAGAACGCTCATGTTTAGTAACTTTGGGTTTTTACATATTTAATTTTTTTAAAATGCTTTTTACAGAGCAGCTCTAATTACAGAAGTGCAATTCCATGAAGTGCTTTCACACCTCTTCTGTTATAAGGCTTAGTGCTAAATAAGTGCCACAGCCTTCATTTTACAGCTGGAAAACTTCACCACAGACCCCTGCAAGGTACCTGGACATTTATCTTCCCACCTGCATGCCAGGCTGTGTGCTGGGAGTGGTCAGGAAAACCTCCCTGAGCTCATCCCACCCTCCTGGCCTTCCCTGGCTCTTCCCTTGGGTCTGGAAGCAGAACTCCAAGGACACAGGTGGAAGCAGAGGTGTAAAGGAGAAGGAACAATGCCCTAGAATATCCTGAATACAGAGGATTTTTCTTCCTGCTGACTCTACACATTAATATCATTTTACCTGTGTTACCTGAACTAAACCCAGCAGCAGCTACTATATCCCATAATACTGTCCTTCCCTCACTCTGGTGTAAATGCAGATTAAGTTTGTAGTTAAAATTCTGATTATCTTGGCCCAAAGTAATCCAAACAGGACAAAGCCCATAGGTCAAGATTCAGGAAAATGAGGAAACCTAAAGGAATGGACTGCTCCTGTTTACAGGGGATTGTGGTGACAGGAAAAGGGGGAACAAGGCTAAAAGAGAGGAGCTTTAGGTGGGATATTGGGAAGGAATTCCTGCCTGGGAGGGTGGGGAGAGGCTGGGATGGAATTCCCAGAGCAGCTGTGGCTGTTCTGGATCCCTGGCAGTGCCCAAGGCCAGGCTGGACAGGGCTTGGAGCAGCCTGGGACAGTGGCAGGTGTCCCTGCCACGGCAGGGGTGGCACTGGGTGGGCTCTAAGGTCCTTCCCAACCCAAACCATTCCATGATTCCCAGTATTCCCAAACTTCCAGCTGAGGGGAGGGCAGAGAGCACCAACCCTGCTGAGAAAGGCAGTTTTTAAAGAAGAACTGGATCTGAAGAGCCCCCCCAGACTAAGCGGGCTGGGGAACAGCCCCTGTGCCACACACAGCTCTTTGTCAGAGAAGTTCTGTGTAGGACTTTTCCAGGACAGGTCTCTCACACACCCCCCCACCACCACTTTTCAGTGGAAAAAAGGAAGAAAATAGAAATTATTGTCCTATGTTTTTCTGATAATAAGCAAATATTCTCTTGTGTTTCGTACACAAAATGTGGTGATGCATACCAGGATGTGGCTGACACAAAGCTTAGTGTTAATAGTCAAAAAAATACCTGTAAGCGATGAGGAAATAAAATTGACAGAAAAGACACATAAAAAATTCCTGGAACTTTCATTAGAAATCCTCACCCACACAAAACCAGACAAATATTCCTTTTTTTTTTTTTTGCCTATTTTTCAATAAACTTTTTTTTTCTCTGTAAAGAGCTGTTTAAATGGCTGAAATAAGCATAATAAGAGCAGCACCCAAGAGTGTCTCTTTGATTGCTGTTCCATGAGTTCCCAGGTAAGGTTTTCCCACTGCAGCACAAAGGAGCCATTCAGGGCCCCACAAGGCCACACTCAGAACAGACCCAGCCAGGAAACTTTGACCCCACAGCATGAAATCATAAATTGATATCATTTAGGGACAAATGCAGCATCTTACCCCACATTTATTGCCACCATTTGCAATAAAAGAAAGATAAATGGGAGGGATGAAAGGCTCCTGGTGGAGCTGATCATATCAACACCTGAGTGTTAGATAGAGTCCAAAGAAAGCAGAGTCCAAAGAAAGCTCAGCCCAGGGTGTGCAGGGACAGGAATGTGTCATCTGCCTTCTAGACAAAGCTGTTAATATATTAAAACCACCTAATATTAAAAAAAAACCAAAAACACAAACCTATAATTCTGCTTTCTGAGGCTTCCTGTTAAGGCATTCTCTTTCTGCAGACCTACACCACTGGAAAATGAAACTACAAGATTCATGCTATTTTTGGGGCTGTTTTTGAAGAACTCACAGGTTCTTCTGGGACACAGCAGAAACTCAAGACCAAACCTGCAGAGCTCTGAGTTTCTCAGGTCGCGTTCACAGGAGACTGTGGTACCTTCAGAAAGTGGGACAAGTGCCTTGGCGTTTTGGAGAGAGGCTCTAGAAACCTCCTGGCATTTTGATTTGCATAAACGTGTTTGTTCTCTGCCTGGAAGTGCTGCAGGATTTTTGAAATGGTGGAAATGGCAGATTTGTGATGCAGAGCAAACCCCCTTTCCCCATCCACCCAGTCTGCCTGGGGAGCACAGTGGGAGATTCTCCACCTGCAGGTTAAAAACTCAAAGCAATGAGTGGGTGAAAGAACTCAGTGTAAGCACTGAACTGCAGCCAGTCCATCTTGGTAAGAAAAAGCAAATCAAAAAGCACCATTTCAGAGGGGTAAACTGTGCAATCAAGGAAAAACTGTGTTGTGACAACTGTGGTTTTAAAGTCATGGATACATCAAGAGCAGAGGATGAGGAGGGCACCTAATGATTTATTTTCCTAATTTCAGAATGTCTCATGTACCTTCTTTTCCCCTGGTGAGAATCCATTATTAATATTTACAAGCAATTCTCCTGTAAGCAGGTAAAGGCTCATAATCAAATCAAATTACTGTGCTCCTGGTGGCACTTCATGAGATGAGCACTTTATTAGGGAACAAAAGCTTCCAGAGAGATTATTAAATGAGAGGTACATCAGTTTCTTTAATACTTTAATGGTAATTGCTAGTGAGACAATTATTTTTCTTGCCCAATGATTCTTCCTCCCCTAGTGAGCACTGTTGTACTCAATGCTTAGAGCATGATATAATTATTCAGAGTTCATTAATAGACGATATTTCTTGTTCTGTCATTAAACCAGATCTGTGCATCTGTTTGAATAAGAATGTATAAATCAGCAGCCATGCAGCACAAAGTTTATATTATTATTTAACTGTTAAGGAAGGAACAATATGAGCCTGGCACTCTCCAATAAATTGAGGAAACCTGACTCTGGTGGCGTGAGCAAATCTCTATCTCTCAGCACATCTGCTCCACTTCACTTTCCCACCACTCAGGCAAGGACAATTATTCCCCAGCCTCGTAGGGAGCTCTGAGAATTTAGAGGTGAGCAATAATAAATTACTAATACTCCTTTTAAAGCTCTGCCAGGCAGTGTGGAGCAGTGATAAGACACAGTGATAAGGCCAGAGGGAGCAGTGCCTCTGTAGCCCCGGAGGCTTTTTGGTCCCAGGAGGGGAAGAGCTGTGGCAGTGACCATCATTTTGGGGTGGCTTTTGCCAGTGGTACCCTTTCCACCACAGGACTTCTTTGAGAAGCCTTTCCGGCTGGAAACAAGAGCTCCTGCATGGATGTGGGTGGATGGAAGCACCAGTGAAACGTTTCACCCTCTGCAGCCATGCTCCTGCTGGGTGGTGCGAGGTTTGGCCAAGGCTGAGGAGAACCATGTCCAAAAAAAGGGAAAGGGCAATCAGGGAAGTGCTCCCGTGGGTAACAGACACAGCATCAGCTACAGAGGGCGAAAACCAGGAATGTTTGTCTGGTGCTGCGTAGCTGAGGGTTTCTAATGAAAGTTCCAGGAATTTTTTTATGTGTCTTTTCTGTCAATTTTATTTCCTCATTGCTCACAGGTATTTTTTTGACTATTAACAGCAGAAGGCACCTGCTGCACCCTGAAATATCAAACCAGCCTTGTCTGAGCTCTGCAGATCAGCAGTGACTTCATCCTATGACTAAAGACAGTGTACACCAATTTTTCTAAAACCTTCTAATTCTACTGAAGACAAAGGTACAGTTCTGGAGCCCTTTGAGCCTGTCTGCCCCACACAGCCCCAGTCCTTTTTCAACCCAAGGAACCAGAATGGTGGGAAGAGCAGGAACACAGGGGAGCTTTTACTGAGTGTTCCATGTGGCACCAGGATGTGGTGCCAGGAAGGAGAGAAAACAAGGTCCCACCTCCCTCTGCAGCTGATCACTGCACAGAACACTCGGAGTTTCCCCCTTTGGTTTTGCATGCAAGGGGCTGATAAAGATCTTTTCCTCCAGTTTCATGTTTGCCTGCTATTCTTGTGTAATGGCCAAACCTGTTTGGTTACAGATTCCTCTGTCTGGCCTGATTAATGTCCTCCTCTCTGGACCCCACGAGGGAATCTGGGAAGCTTTTGGTGCTTTTTAGGCCATTTGTTGCATTATCTGGGCTGTCATTCTCTATTTCAGCTCTGGATTGCTCAAAACCCAGTGGTCTATGCATTGCTTAAGGTTTTGCTCAGCTTCTCTGTTCCCCAGAGCAGCTTTTCTTTGAATTGCTACTGAAACCAATTTCAGGAATAATCAGCTGTTACAAGAGTTTAATGGAGATGTCCCAATGTCTCTTCAGCCAAGGATTTCCAGCCCTGTGTGTGCAGGGAACCAAGAAAAGCACAGCTGTTACAAACTCCAGATAATTTGGGCTTGTGAATTCCCTATCAACCTCATAGCAGTGAACAGGAAAACTGGGATCTTTGTCCAGTTTTAAAAGGAGGAGACAGCACCCAGTACACAGCACTGAAAAGAGCATGATGTGCCAGCATTCCAGTCCCTGTGTGAGGCAGTGTGGCAGCAAAGTCTCTCCTGGGGGACAAAGCCACTCCCAGGGTGGCTGGATATTCATTAATTCCCCACAATCTGAAGAAAACAAGCTCAGCACAAAGTGAGTTCCACCTGTCCAGCTGCAGCCTGGAGAACCTGGGCACACGAGGCATGGAAAGGTGATTAAATAAAGTCACTTGGATGTGACATCCCCATAGAGACTGTTGCTGCAGCAACAAGACCTTTAGTTCCTCAAGTCACTTAAAGATAAATAATACCAGGAAAAGAAAATACTGCTTCCCAAGCCCTTGTGAAATGCTCAAAAAAAGCACATTTCACCTGGGAAGAACTCGGGATGAGTGGTGGTGTACACATCCAGCAGGTGTACAGCAGGGCTGCAACCACCACCTTTTTCCTGATCCTTATTCTGAGCAGCTCATCATCCTCTCCATCACCAACCACCCCCTAAAAAAAACACAAGACGAAAAGAAACCAGTGCATTTTGGCTACAATGTACTATTTTGAATGGCTAATAGAGAAATGGGGGTGGAAAATGAAAAGTGTATTTATTGCTGATTCTCACTATGAGATTTGACAGATAGCATTTGCCTCCAACCTTTCAAGCCAGAAGTGGAACAGATGTTCATGAAAAGCCAGTTAATTTCCTGCCATTTGTGAACTGATTAGAAACTGAAACATTAGCACACTGACACTTCTTTATTTTTAATCTTGCTCGTGTTTTGAAAGGAAAAGAACCACCAGGAGCTAAGGTCTGGTTTTCAGATAGGAATAGCTGCACATTTTTATTTCCTCTTTTAACCCAAAACCTCGCTGTTGAGGAAATGGGAAAAAGCCAACCTGAGGCTGCAGTAACAACTCAGGGCTGCCAAGTGTGTCCTGGTGCAGCTCTGCCAGGGAATGAGGAAGAGGAGGCTGAGCTTCCACACACCCCTAGCTCTTGTTACAGCTGCTAAGTCCGTGTACAAAGGCTCTACAACCGGTTTCCAACAGCTAGTAAACGGGCTGGTATGCTCGTACAGGTCACTGTCAAAAACGGAGTGTTCTGCCCTGCAGGGAGGAGTGGGGGATGAGGAGCCCTCCCAGTTTTAGTTTCCAGCAGTGTTGTCACTAAGCCTCTGCTTTAGGAGCTCCCAGAACACAAATTCGGGCCCAAATGCAAATATGGTAGAAGCAGGTTTGGTTCTATTCAAAACTGAATGATGGCTCCAGATCTAATTCAAGGAAATACATTTATGGACTGCTGTTAATGCCGGTGGGAGAACTTTGGGCGTGCATTATCAGCTATTCACACACTCCCTGCCCCAGGAAAGAGGATTTTACTCTCTTGGGTCAGATGGAGCACGTTACTCAAAAGTAAAGCCGGGCAGAACGTTTCTGACAAAGCAAGGTTTTGTTGGGCAATCAGGGTTTGCCAAGGCTGGGATATGTTATTTCAAACATCCTGGGTTTGACGGGCAGGCACCGAGGCTGGGGCAGGTCCAGCCCAGGGCCGGGGCAGCTGCTGGGCCACTCCAGCTCCTGCCTTCGCCCTGCTGTCCTTGTCAATATTCCTGGAAGGCTGTGGAGCTGCTTTGCAGCCAAATTAAAAAAAAACTTCATCTTCCCGGGACCCAGAGCAAGTTGGAAATGAGCGAGCAAACAAAAAAAGGGAAAGGAAAACCTTGTGAATTGCAAACCCTGCTTTTCAAGGCAGATGTACTCAGGAGCGATTACAACCAAAGGAAACAAGAGCTCTGTGTTTAAAAGCAGGATTTAAGAGGAAAATCGGTGAAGAGAAGCCCCAGGTCAGCACGCTGGTCAATATAATACATATTTTTCCTAAGCTGCACTTACATCCACAACTGGAAAAGCACATTATTTCAAGCATGGAACGTAAACTTTGCTTATCAACAAATGTGCTCAGCCAGGGATCCACATGTGAGGATGCAGGGAGCAGTGGGATGAGCCCAGGTGTGTGTGCGGGGTACAAAAACCACAGAAAGGCAAAGCTGGCAGCTGGGCACAGCGGTGGGAGGAAGTTTCACGCTGAAAAACACAAGTTTTGTTCCCTTACAAGAGCGCTGCCTCCATCCCTGCCCCCGAGGTGTGGCCCTGGACAGGTACAGCTGTTTTGCTGCCCGAGTTTCACGTTTTAGTAACAGGTGGTTGGGTTAATCCTCAAAGCCCGGTTCTGAACGCTGCTTCACATCAGCACACACCCAGCTTAAAGGTTACGAAACCCTGCCCATGGTGTGCGGGCAGCAGGGGATGTTACACAAGCCATCTCCCCCAAGCCATCTCCCCCGTGCTTTATCCCAAAGCCCCGGGCCACACCTGCCCTTGCCATCGCGGGGACCCAGCTGCTAGCAGCAGGACAAGGCACAGAAAATTAAAAGTCAATTAAAGTTAAAGTAACCGGCTCGCTAAACGCAGAGTTGTCGTTATCTCCCGCGGTTCAGCCCTCTTGCTAGAATTGTACATTTCCCCTTTAAATTCCTTTCCTGACTCCGCTTTCAAGTTGTCTTTACTTTTTAATTCCTTTCTTCTTCCTACTTCTACCACCACTCCTCTGCTTCCTCCCTCTCCTGGGGGAGGGGAAAGGGAAGAATAAATGCTTTGTTGTTGCTCCCCTCCCCCAGGCTGTAAAGTTTGCTTCTCGCATCCCCCTGGAAAACAGCATTTCCCCAACCTTTGGAAGAAACGCTGCGATTTTTAATTGACAATTGGATGTTTGAGAAAGAGAGGGGAAGGGGATAGGAAAGGCAGATTTTGTGGGAGAAAGGATGAATCAAGGGGGTTTTTTTTTGCTGCTGGACATGTGATGGGAGTGAGACCCGCATCCCTCCCAGCGGGGACAGCCCAGCCACCCCAAATCACTGAGAAGTGGCAGAAGCCACCGCAGCTCCATCCCCCTCCTTTGGAGGCCTTTGGAGCGTTTTGCTTCTCCCCGCGCCAGGAATTTCCTATTCCCGGCTATTTCTGGAGTGATCAGCTGCTAAACAATTCCCACTGACAGGAAACCCCATCACTGCACCCGGACGCTCGGAGGAAATGCGGGGCAGCCCCCCTGCTTGCCCCAAAGCCACCCCAAATATCAGCTTCAAACTCCCGGCAGCCCCTCCAGCATTATCTGCTCGCTCCTCTCCCAAAGCCAGGCTAGTGTTTGAAAGGGCAATTCATTGTCTCACATAAATCATAATTGTGCTCGATTAAATCACCATCGGAGAGCCCGGGAAAAAAATTAGCATAACTCACTGACTAATTTTAGAGCTGCTCGGGAGCTCTGAACTGGCGGGGAGAGGATTGTTAAAAAAACACAAAACAAACAAACAAAATCACACCAAAAAAACCCCAGGATTAATTTGCACAACTGTTGCAATCTTTAGACAGAATTTAAACCCCCAGTCTTAATACTTCCAATTTAAAGTACTTCTAATATTTCTATATGAACTCAATTTGATTTTTAAAATTCCCCCTTCTCCCCACTTAATGCCCACCTGTTTATAGAGCTCTATTGCTAATTCAGGGAATAGAAAGTAAATGAAGTAAATTAATCTATTAAAAAGCAAAAAGAAGACAACAAGGGAAAGGTTGAATGAGTGTGATTTGACCAAATTATGATTAAGGGAGGATGTGACAACAACCTCAAATATTTGATGTGTGTAAGCTTTAGGGACTGGCACAAAGTGAAATAAGGCTGGGTAACAACAGAGCCCCCAAAGGTTCCCTGAAGTCCCTCCAGCAGGAGGTGAGGGAGATGCTGACAGCTCCTTCTGCTCTCAAAGTGCAACCACCTCGCTCCAAAGAGGGAGAGAACAGAGAAAACAAAACCCAGCACATCACCGACCCGGCGTCTCCACAAACAGAGATGTTATCCCAGCACAGCTTTGATCCCGAGCTGCAGAAATGATCCAGTGCTCTGTGAAATCCACTGCAGCCTCTGCTTCTGCCACACCCTGACCTCGGAGCAAAACCCACTCCAAAAGAGGAGGGATTCCAGCAGAATTATCAAATAAGTCTTTTCCAGGAGTTGATTTTCACATATCAATAATGTCACAGGTTCAGAGCACAGAATCCTGAAATTACAGGGGACTAAGTGGACCATTTTCCTAACTTATGTCATTTTAAACTTAAAAATAGTATTTTAAATTTGTACCTACAGACTATTTAAAAATGCTACTTAACATGAGGTTATTGAATGGATATGAACTGAGGCCTTTACTGATTTACACCAAGTCTGTGTTTATGTCACAAAATCAAAGTTTGCTAGCATTGTTTTCTTATATTTGTGTTGCATAAATCCAGCCTAGTCAGATATATTTATTTTAGGCACTGCAGCTTTAAGGGGTTGTATTTTGTTCTAACTGAATTACAACAAAATTCAGTTTGTTCTTCCCCCCATCCCAGATACACCTAAACCACAAAAATGACACAAAAGTTCTGCAGAAAGTTTGACTTTGGATTACGACACTGAATTGCTGGATCTATTCCAAATGTTAAAAAAAGTCTCACATATCTAGACCTGAAAACTCTATTTTTCTTTTTAAAACTGATAGCACTGTAGTCTAAACTACAAAACAAATAGACAAAACCAAATACCATGGGGGGTTTATTGCTAAAATTCTGGTAAATGTAACCTTGTCAAGGCTTTGTGGGTTTGGCCTGGACAGAATTCTGGTTGCTGTGATTTCATAAAGCACTTTACCTGCGAGAGTCCTGCAGACAATCAGCTCCTGGTTTCCTCCGGGTGAATGATCCAGTTTGGGGATTGCAGGAGCAGCCCTTGCTGCTGAGGGGGTGGCACAGAGCACTCTGCCTGCCCTTGTTTCCTGCTCCGTGCTTTGGAGGGGGTTAAGGCAGGGCTGGAATGGGTATTTTGTGTTATTCTCACAGCTGACATCTATTCTCCATGATGGGTTTTCCTTTGTGTCTCCCCCACCCCCTGAATTTCCAGAGGCACCTGAAAGTGGGCAACAATCAGCAAATCCAGTTTGGTCAAATGTCAGACACTGCTTGAACATTTGCTTTTTGCTAAACATCCTTTATAAAAATGTATTTTATGAGCTGGCACCGAATTAGTTTAGTGCCCTTCTTTTTTCGTGTGATCTCTGCTCTTTCATCTTAATTTGAGGTGATGGTAAATGCAGTGGCTGAGCTCATTAAAAGCAGGGTTCTGTGAGCTCCAGGGAATGAATCTCTTCCTCAGCCATCACCCATTTGTGCTACTTTTGTCCAATTTTACCTCAACTGCTAATGGACAACGATGCCAGTGCCACAACAGCCTGTAATGAAAGGTGACATTTTGGTGTGAGATGTTCCTGGGCCCTTTGCACCAGCAGCTCCTGGTCCAGTTGTGATTGGCCCCACCTGGAATCCTGCATCCACCTCTGGGGTCCCACATGGAGCTGCTGGAATGTTTAATGTGAGGGTGGGGAGGGCTGGGATGGAATTCCCAGAGCAGCTGTGGCTGTCCTGGGTCCCTGGCAGTGTCCCAGGCCAGGCTGGAAGGGCTGGGAGCAGCCTGGGATGGTGGGAGGTGTCCCTGCCATGGCAGGGCTGGGCTGAGAAGATCTTTAAGGTCCCTTCCAACCCAAACCATTCCATGGTTCCACACTGGTGTGGGAATTCAGTGGCAAAACACCCCCAAATGTACACGGAGCTGCTTTCCAAGGAATCCTCAAACTGCTTTTGCTCAGGGAGACAAAAGAAGCTGGCCCATGGAACACGGAATGAACATGATAAATCAAATAAAAACTGCTCAGATGGAGCTTTAAACCAAATACAAAGGAGGAAGATTTGTGCATTGCTGTTCTCCAGGACACTGAGGGAAAGCAGCTCCAGCAGGAGTTCCTGAAGCCAAACTGGTTTTGGGTGGTTTTTGGGCAGGGAAAGTGTTCTGGGTCAGTTCTCAGAAGCTGGGGTTTATTTGCATTAATAGATCAGATAATATGCAAGACCTGCAAATCTCTTATTTCTGTCATCAAACAGGAAACAGAAATAACAGAATGTGACTTGTGGCTGATCATGTGACAAAAAACTGAACAATGTGAAGCTGCTCCTGGGCCATCGATGGAAAAATCACAGGACAGGGCTTGTTTGCATGATTTGATAAAGCATTGTGAATAAATCAATTTGAATCAGGTGATTTTAAATGAAAAAAGGGTTAAATTAGATTATTCTTGATGACTGTGGTCAATTCTAAGTGTTTTATCTTGCCTTATTCCACAAAATACTATTTTTCATCTAAACTACCCAGTGCCTAAGTTAAACTCATTTAAGTATTAAATGGAAAAGTGAGACACACTGAGTGAGATTTTAAGTGAAGAAGTACAAAGTTTGGAGCCTCTTGCAGTTCAGATCTGGGTCACTTATTTTACTCAGCCCAGTGTGCTTGTTCCAAACCCAAACCTGCCTCTCACTGGCATTAAAAATGTCACTTCCCTACCCCAATACTGTGAGGGTTTTGTTTTGGGTTTTTGTTTTTTTTTTTTTTTTGAGCACACCAATATTCAAACATCTCCTGTGTGGAACCAAACCCAGCAATTTCTCTGTCTGTAGCTCCCTCTGACACAGAAAACACCAACAGCCTCTGGCCCAGACAGGCAGGAGCTCACAGATTATCAGGCTGGGGAGAGATCCCAAATCTTCTGGATCAAGTTCCAGAATTGGGGTTTGTGCCTCGATTCTGCTCCCACTGGAGAGGCTGTGAAGAAGGAAGTGCTGTTCTTGCTTCTCAGAATAAATCACCCTGCACAATATGGATTGTTTGGTTCCAGCAAACCACACAGTCTCTGTGCCCTGCAAACTGGGGCTGCACTTGGGAAATCCTCCTCCTTTTTCCCTCTGTCCCTCCTGAGTCCATTCTGGAGCCTAAAAAAATGATTTCTCAGAGCTCTTTCTAAGAACAGGTATTTTCTTTAAGCAAACCTGCAGAAAGAAAAAGCTCTGCTGCATGTGGGAAGTTGCATTTCTCATTTCTCCAGCCCCTCCCGAGCTGCCTTTGTTTTTACACCAATAAAAGCAGGGCACTGGCCCTGGGAGTGCTGCATTTATTTGGTCTTTAAGCTCTGATAGAGAATTAGCTGCTGCCTGATCTTTATGAGGCTCAAGGAAACACCTTGGAGTTTGTCAGGCAGATGTGTGAGGGGTTTTTGGGTTGGTTTTTACTCCTGGCACCCCTGCAAACAAACATTTTGTATCAGTGTCCAACATGCATTTGCTTAAGTTTTTATTTCAAAATTTCACTCATTATAATGAGGTAGTGGCAGGAAAAGAACTTCCTGGGAATTGCCATTTTTCACTGTGCTTCTTACAGTCCCATTGACCACAACTTCTATTCTGTCTCCTTTTACTACTCAGGCACATCACCACCGAGGGGAAGCACCTAAACTGGATTTATTCTGGTAATAAACTCTGATAATAATTCAATACCTCCCCGTGGAAGTGGAAGAAAAGCTGGAAGCAGCTTATCACCAAATCTTGAGCAGCTTCTCCATCCCCACTCGGCTGCTCGCTGCTGCCAACCCAGAATTTGCTCTCAAACTGCTTTTTATGGCCCCCTCTGGCTCACTTGGCCTGAACTCAGTGAACTTGAAGAAAAAGTGAGGAGGTTCCTGCCAGCCTGGCTCCTTTTGCCCTCAGTGGTGATTTGTGGAATAAACTAACTCCCCAACCTGTAAAAGTTGGGAGGTGGGTATGCATCTTTATTTAGTGCTGGGCACACGTGGATTGTTCTTTTAAAAGACATGTGCAACTTGGAAAATGTTTGAGTTTCTTTTATTTCTCTTACTTGTGTATGTGTATAGGGTTTTACAATAGGTTTGTGCATATTCATTTTACCAGTTTTGTTATATAATTTGTTTTTATTAGTTTTTTTATAGAGAGCTCTTTGGTCATTTTGTCTATCTCTTGCAGCTTCAGTTTTGGTTTTGTTTTGCTTTAAGGGGCTTCTCTTATTTTCTTTTTAGCTTGGAAGTTTGCTTTTTTTTTTTTCCTTGTGTGAGGTAATTTTGTAAACACAAGCTTTTGCAAGGGCAAGTGGCCTTAGGTAGAGTTAACAGACTAAACAAGTTAAAGCAGTATATTTTATTTATGTAGGCAAGCTACAAATGAAATAATTTGCACTTCACTTAAATTTGAAATACAGTTTTATTCAAAGTTAAATTTCTACACTGTTTTAGTGGGGTTGGGACCATCCCATGTTCTTGGTTTGGGGCTCCACAGCATCCAGGGTTGGGATTGGGAGCCTGGATGCACCCAGGGCACTGCCCCACCCTCCCTGGGCAGCCCAAAACTCAGCCTGTGCCCCCCTCCCCTCCCAAGGGGCTGCCTGGCTCCCAGGAGCAGCAGGGATGATGTTTTCCTGGCAGAAACTCAGCCCAAGCAGGTTATCCCACCTTTCCTAGGGCAGGCAAAGCTCCAGGAAATGGAATGCTCTTTGCTAGGCCAACTGACAAATTGTTCTTCTCCTTTTCCTTCCAGACTGCATTAAAAAATGTAAATAAAAATCATTCTGGCTCTGGTAACGTGGCCTTTGTCCATCACATGATTTAAATTTGTGGAGAGTCAGAAATATATATCAAATTATCCAGAGGTGAAAACACATCAGCTGTAAGCACAAGGACCTCAAATTAAATTGAGTGTTTTTCCTAAATTTAGGGGTTTTATTTAAGTATCTGTCCCTTACTTTTATGTTAGGTAAATTGTGATTAAAGGGTAAACTGCTAATCGCTTCAGCCAGCAGGCTGAATCTTATCACCAGAGAAATCTCAGAGCAGAGCCTGTCAGAACCAATAAAGAACCTGCAGATTTGCCTCATTTACACAAAACCCGACCAGGATCCCTGACTCATCTCTGCCAGAACCAGAATGCTGACTCTGGGTACCAGGAACTGCAGCCAGCAGTGGAGCAGGAACACCCTCACCTCTGAGGGGACAGTTCCAAATACACATTTTCCATGAATAAACTGGAATATAAATCAGTCAGGTTGAGAAGCATTTCGTCATTTGAGTGTCTCGGGAAATCTCAGAGATCCTCCAAACCTACAGCCCTGACGTGTGACCTGCTGGGCAAAAGTTACTTTAGAAATAAATTTTTTCTCCAATTTATGGTGAGTGTGGGAGATAAAAAGTTTTGCTTCATGCTGGAATCACAAAACTGCTACTGCAGAGGGTGCTTTTTAAAGCCAGATGAGTTTGCACTGGAAATAATGCTGGAAAATGATTTCTCAGCTGCACTTTAGGGCAGCACTGTGAAGACTTTTGTCCAGTGCAGCCTGAAGGAGAAGAAAACTTCTTTTTAAAAGCCACTGATGCCACGTGAGTTGTTCTGCTGAGGTTACAGACAACAAGTTAAGGATCCCAGTTACCCCAGTGTACCCCACTTAAATAACTCAAGGCTCCCAGTTATCCCAGTATACCCCACATTAACAACTCCAGAACCCCAGTTATCCCAGTATACCCCACATGAACAACTCAAGAACCCCAATTATCCCAGTATACCCCACATTAATAACTCAAAAACCCCAGTTATCCCAGTATACCCCGCATTAATAACTCAAAAACCCCAGTTATCCCAGTATACCCCACATTAATAACCCAAGAACCCCAGTTATCCCAGTTACCCCACACTGATAACTCAGCTGATGGTGACAGCTGTGGCTGCACTCCTGCTTTACTCAGGCAGATATGATTACACCAGTACCTAATTAATTAATTAGGTTATTAGGCCTAATTAATTATGGCCATAACCAGGCAATTATGGATCTCACAGAGCAGCCATGCCCTTCCCTGGCTGATACCTGAGCTGAAAGCACACACCTGACTGTACAAGTGGAAATAAATACATTTATGGCCTGTAAATCACATTAAATCACAAATAGTTCTCTTTGCTTCGCCGGGTGCCATTGCCAGCCATCAACACCATTTCTATTTTGCAGGAAACACCCTTCAGTGATTCCCAGGGGGATGGCAGTGCTGGAGGGAATCTCACACGGAGATTTCAGGGCTCAGGTAGAGTGCAAGCTGCTCCTGAGGAGGTTCTGGTGAGAGCAAGCAGCAGTTTTTCTCCAAAGCAGTGTGGGGAGGCTCTCAGGTGAGCACGTTTCCTCCCCACCACGGGCTTTGTCCCTCTCCTCAGCAGCATTGTTTTAATTTCATTCTGACTCTGAACGGGGCACTAGGAGAAGAACAATACCACGTTCACAGCAGCACAAAAAGTGACTTCTGTGTTATGGCATGGCCAAATCCCCCCTGACCTTTTTCTTTTGCATTTGAAAGACAAAGGCAGAATGGAACAGGGAATATATCTTTTCATATACATCAAGCATTTATATTCTCATTTATTCTCTCTCTTTTTAATTTAAAAGCACTTCTGTGGTGCTTGCTTAGCGTTCTCATCACACTGCGCAGAGTTACATTTTTAGTTTTAGTTGCATTATTATTTTTTTCTGCCCTAAGCACAGCAGTTTTTGCAAGGATCAGTCTCTCATTTCCCCTTTACCATCACCCCTTGGCTTTTGGTTGCCCCACATCAGCTTTTAACCAGCGGGATCCCAAAAAGGCACCAAATGGAACCCAGCAGTGCCAAACAGGAGCTCTCTGGGGCAGGCACTGGGATTAAACCATGCAGGGCATTGGTGCTCCTGCATCAGGGAGGGAGGATAACGGGAAACCTGAACAGACACAACCTCCAGCTGTAAACCCTGGAAAACACCAAAATATCCCAAAAGAGCAAAGAGAGGGTGAGCAGGGAAGTCTGGGGGGTGCTGAGCTGTAGCTGGGATGAGCCCTGGTTTCGCTGAGGCTGCAGAAGTTTATTTACCCAGAGCTGTGCAGAAACTGCTCGGAAAACATCTCGGAGGAGCCTTTCGTTATCCTCCCTCCACGGGGAGAGGGATCCTCCTGGAGAAAACAGGAGCTGGAATTCTGCACGGTGTGAACCCCGCAGTGCCACCCCCCGGGCTCCAAACGGGATCCTGACCCTAAACTGGGGTCACGCACGTTGGGATTATTGCCTGGTTTGGGGTTTCTCTCCACGTTTCTATGAATGGGACGAGAGAGAAAAAAACCAAAAAAACAAAAAAAAAAACCTGTAAGTGCAACTGCTGGAATAGTTTTAGAGCCTGAACCGTCCAAGAAATTAAATCCAAGTGCCCTCTGCTGGCATCGGAGGGAGAGCTGGGGCTGGGACGGGGAAGGGATGCGGGGCAGCATCCCAAAAACCGTGTCAGTAACGGGGGATGGCTGCAAAGCCACCAGCCCGCAGCGCTGCTCTGCCCTGCTCGGGACATGCCAAAAAACGCATTAAAGCACATTTTGCTGTGTGAGAGCAGGGCCAGGCAGGGCGAGGAGACTGCTGCTGGTTCGGGGAGATAACAAAACTCTTTTTGATGTAATGCCTGTGTTAGCACAGAATATCACTATTTTTTTTACAATACAATTTTGACCTTTTCAATTAAAAATTGATGGTGAAAAATTAATGGTGGAGGCCAGGAAGAAAAAGCCTTTCTGATTATTTAGCAGTTTATGTTGTTATTTTACAGCTGAGTTGTGTAACAATGACATTACCACATGAATCTGGTCCTGGAAGGAATTATATCATCCATGCTTATGGGAACTGAATCCCTGAGGTCCCAGGAATGCCGGGATGGTGAGCGTGTGCACGCACTGACAAAACACTTGATGGAAAATCTGTTTCAGGCAGACATTTCTGCGTAGAACAACCCATTCCTGCCCTGTTAGAAAAGCAGCATCTATGATTTTATTGCTGACACTGAGTGTGCAGGATGAAGAAGTTCTGTGTCAAACAGAATTGTAGGGCACTGGGATTTCATTGAGCTCAGTAATCCATAGGATCCTCTCAACTGCCTTCATAAAACTTAAACCAAGCTAACATTATTATAGATATAACATTATTATAGATTCACTGCAGTACCAACAGCAGGGCTAATAAATAGAAAATAAAATAATAAATAAATGAAGAAAAAAAAAGAAAAATAAAATAAATAAACAAAATAAAGAAAAAATAAAGTAAATAAAAATAAAAAATAAAAAATAAAGAAAAAATAAATAATAAAGAAAAAATAAAGAAAAAAATTAAATTAAAAAAGAAAAATTAAAATAAATA